>SJYO01041148.1:2158940-2360000 GCA_006410555.1 Capra ibex | reverse complement strand
ATTCTTTCTATTACAGGTTAAAAAAAAAATTGGAACAATGATTTCGGAAAACTCTAATCCGTGAGTCGGACAGAGTCAAGGGTAATTATGTTAGTGTGAGATGAACGTGCCCAGTGATGAGTTTGAATGGGTAAAAAAGGAACGAAGTGCAACAATGTGTTAGAGAAGAGAGACTGGGAGTAAGGGGAAAAGTTTAGTATGAGTAGAAACTTGAGACCGTTTACATAGGAGTGGGTGTTTCTGGAGATACTAGAAATCGACCTTTACGTATGGGTCAGAGACTTGAGGTATCGCAATTGGGATATTGTGGAACAAAATCTAGCCACTAAGAGTTAGGACCAATAAGGAATCTTAGTCGAATTTTCGTAAAATTTTTATGACCGTTGGTCTGGGGTGGTGGTGACTCTTACGTGTCGGATTCATCACCGTATAAAAATTTTGACGGGTCTACTAACACTATAGTTCGGTCCAAACTCTTGATGAGATGTACTTTCAGAGACCACATGAATGATGAAAGAGATTACCTTTTGTCCCAGGACTGAATAGAAGTATTAGTAACATAGTGGTATGTGTGTTGTTGATAAGTCATTTACTGTCTTTTACCCCCCACCCCCCCACCGCGTCTCTTTGTCTCTTTGTTTCCTTTTTTCTACTTAAGTATTATGAAGTGTTGAGTCATTGATTTGAACTTCGGAATCAGAGGATTTAAGGATCTTTTTTACTACTCCCAGGACAGTAAAC
This sequence comes from Capra ibex, assembly GCA_006410555.1. Classification (NCBI taxonomy): domain Eukaryota; kingdom Metazoa; phylum Chordata; class Mammalia; order Artiodactyla; family Bovidae; genus Capra; species Capra ibex. The sequence goes on along the minus strand of SJYO01041148.1, from coordinate 2,359,259 downwards.
ATAGTGGACAAAATTTTTTAAGAGGTGATGTCAATTTTTTTTTTTTTCCTTCCGTTTTAGAGTAATGATAACTTCCTCGGTGAAATAGAACCCCCTTCTCTAATAAAAGGTAGTAAACCTTTAGNTTCGGAATCAGAGGATTTAAGGATCTTTTTTACTACCCCCAGGACAGTAAACATAGTGGACAAAATTTTTTAAGAGGTGATGTCAATTTTTTTTTTTTTCCTTCCGTTTTAGAGTAATGATAACTTCCTCGGTGAAATAGAACCCCCTTCTCTAATAAAAGGTAGTAAACCTTTAGTATGTAAATGTATTTGAACTCTAAGATTTTATAAACAACATCCTATGTAAAGTCAAATACTCTACCCCATTCTTTCTGGAGACGGTTCGTTTGTCTAAGACTTTTTCTTAAGATCCGGCCAGGGATCGATGGGTCTTTTAACACCTTTTCTCTTTTCTTCGTAATCTGGGTTGAAACCTTTTCTTTAATACGAGTGTAAAGAATTAGTGTCTGATTCTCCCATATTCCTTACGTTATTACTCCGACATCCTTGTAATCTCATTGGAACTAGTTTCTGTCCTGTTTTACAACATACGAATTTTTGTTAAAGGTTGATTACTTGTCAAACCCTTCAAGACTCTTAAAGACATTGGGTAGATCTTATTTCGATGTGACTTAAGTACCTAACGATAGATAAAAAGATTTGTTTGACGACACGACGATTCGATTCAGCGAAGTCAGTACAGACTGAGACACGCTGGGGTATCTGCCGTCGGGCGGTCCGAGGGGGTAGGGACCCTAAGAGGTCCGTTCTTGTGACCTTACCCTACGGTAACATAGACTTTTGACGACATAAGTCTATATTAAGTGTATGGTAATTTAACTGGAAAAATTTCGTATATTATGTTACAAAAAAAATTATGTCAGTTCCCCAAAAAGTCGAGAGTGGTGATAGATTGAAGTTTTACGAAAGAAGTGAGGTATTCCTTCGGTGTATTGGATGGTCGTCCGTGAGGAGATAAGGAGAAGAGACAAGGGCCGCAAGTGACAGATAAAAGACAGAGACATATAAACGAATAAGACCTGTAAAATGTATTTACCTGGAATATTACACATCGGAAAATACAGACCAAATACAGTGTGACGTAGTACAAAAGTTAAAATAAAATATAACAGTTGAATGTCATGTAACGTACCTATGTAATGTAATACATCAGTTAATAAATCATTATTAAATAACTCCGAAATCCCTAGAATGCTATTTTTTCCGGAACAAAAATTCTTTAGGACTATCGAGTCAACCATTTCTTAGGTGGACGTTACGTTCTCTGGGGCCAACAAGCTAAGGACCCAGCCCTTCTAAGGGACCTCTTCCCTATCCGATGAGTGAGGTCATAAGAACTTGAAGGGAACACCGAGTCGACCACTTCTCGGACGTTACACCCTCTGGACCCAAACTAGGGACTCAACCCTTCTAGGGGACCTCTTCCGTTTCCGACGGGTGAGGCCATAAGACCGGACCTCTTAAGGTTCCTGACATGTCGGGTACTCGAGCGTCTCAGTCTGTGCCGACTCGTTGAAAGTGAAAGTGAAGTTCTTCAAAATTTTCCACCCTCTATCTATTTCTCTTATTGTATAGTTACTGTCTGAATTCTTTGATTGCCTTGTGTCTTAAGTCTTACCTTTTACTCCGACCCTTTCTGTCTAGTCTCGTTGGTATTTCCCGGACCACGGTACGGTTCACCAGACCTGAACGACAAGATACGTTTTCTCTTGGAGGGAAATGTTTCTCAGAGGGGGGCAGAGGGGGGCGGTAAAGGAAAAAAGAACAGAAGGTTGTGGATGTCTATCTTTGGGTTTGGTATTTGTATGTGTGACTGTGGGTAGAGTTGATTTATTTAATGATGGGTAAGAAGTTTCGGGGGAGGTGTTTCGTAAGAGACTAGTAGGACAATTTGCTGAGATGACCCTGGAAAAAGTGTTATAAATAGTATGTGACTATTTACGATTTTGTCGACGTTAATAGGGACGACTTCTCACTCGAAGTATTTTCGTTCCTATCACAGTAATAAAGACTTTAGGTTCGTCACATTTGTGACTTACTTATGTACCTTTTTTACGTTATCTAAACCACCTTTTATCTAGAGATCCTCCTACTCTTGTGTCTTACCGGTCAAAGCCGCTTCTTAGACCCACACCTTCATTTTTGTCTCTTACAACTACCTTCGTCGTGTTCGGACCCTTCTACTTGCTCCAGTGACCGTCGTTTGTCTCTTTGTCTTCCCCACTATTACCGTTTACTCATGGACGGTGCGGTACACGGTCTGTTTTATGGTCGTGAAATCATGTAAATTAAAAAAGTTGTCGGATGCTCCATCTATGATAATCGGAGTAAAATGTCCTTTTCTTTGTTCGGACTTCTTCCTTTGTCACCGTCTTCATCCAAAGATGTTGAATGCAAATAAACGTTTCCGGTACACGTAATGATAGACGGAATACAGTGGGGGAAAATATTGACACGAACCCTAACGTGGTCGTGGATATTGACAAAAAATGAAAACTGTATTTTTATGTCGTCATACATCGATTGACTAATATAGGACTTCAGGTGGTTTTGATTCAGTGTGACTGATACTTATTTAAGGTGTCAGTTTGACCAATTTTCCCTGTGAACGAGTAATGAGAGAATTTGTCTTTATAGGTGTTCAAAGGAGTAGAAAGTCAGTTATTTACTCGTAACAGAATTTTTAATATATTCCAAGGAAAATCTGTACTCATCTTACAATGTGTTAAATGATTAGATTTGTTGAAAGTAATAAATGGGGTTCCGATTGAGTTTTAAACAGGATTTTAGCTCCCTTCGTAAAATTTGTGTCGTAATATTGATTTCCGTTCACAGTTATTTATCAAATTCAAGTCATAATGACGTTGTTTATTCTTATAATAAAAAGTATTATAGACATAAATCGTCAATGATAAATCTACTCCTAAAAAGTATTGTGAGAGAATGATATCAAATAGTAGTTTAAATTATTACGTATCATACACATAAATTGTCGTTATATTAATCGTTCACTTCATGACCAAATCACTATAATAACGATCCACATAAATTGTTAATGTTTATCCTTTTTTTCAAATTGAGTTTTTGAACGGAGAAAATTTTCGTTTATTACGTAACACAATGTTTTGTTTACGTATTCGTGTTCGTTCTAACCACATAGTAGATGAGTTATTTTTCACGGGGGTTTACAAAGTAGATGCAGTGAACTTTGTTTTTTCGACGTCGTCCGTTTTCTCGAGGAGTTAATAAAGAACGAAAAGTCTCAATTACATTTACTATAATTTCTGAAAACATACTGAAAATGGTTAATATTAAAGATACAACTTTTCAAACAAAAATTTCTGTGTTTGACCACGATTTAGAAGTTCTAATATCAGTTGCCTCGATAAAGACGGACGGATGTGAACTCTTGAGTGGTGTACAAGTTGTGAAAGACCGTCGATTTGTGTTTTTTTTTTATCTTCCTTTTTCTCTTTCTCTCTCTATAGTAGTCTTTGACGGGTGTGACTTTAATAGTGTAACAAAAGTACGAATTAAAAAAAGGTTCGTCTCAACAATATTAAAATTGTTTTTTGTTGATTAAATTTTGATCATAATTATGTACGTCGTATGGTGTTTTAATTATAAAAATACAAATGTCTTTTTTTATGAGGAGATTTCATATCGTCATTAAAAATACGTGGTTGTAAGGATTTTGATTATTCGATTTTTGTACGACAATTGAGATTTATTCTTAAACTCGTGTCAAGAATTTATTGATTAAAACATAATAATTTTGCAAATGACTTTATCGTGATAAATTTTGAATGACCAATTTTGTTAATTTATATGGTTAAACAAAACGTACGTGGATAAGGAACTTTCTTCAAAGGAATTTATTAACGTGTACTGACATTCAGAGTTTGTACGTGTCAAATTCCTTTTTTCACTGATTTAGTTCGTTCTGGTTATGTATGAACCAAAGTAGGTAGTGGAGATGAAGACATCCCCGACACTACCCACGCAAACTTGCAGGACGTCATCCCAGTAGACACAAATTAAGAGGTAAACATCTTGAATGTTGGACGTTTTTTCTTTTTCTTTTTTATATATATATATGTGTGTGTGTATGTGTTTCATTACAAATGTTACTATTTGTATTAATTTCATAAATTTAATCTTTCAATTATACTTCTGGTGTTTTGCTAATCATACATCAACAAGTATTGATTTATATGATTGTCCAGATGTAATATCTATTTCAGTAAGTTGTGAACGAAAAGTTGAATGAAGGACCAGTAGAACTTTAAAGACAGGACAGACGACAGGAGACCAAAAATTCCGATTACGTTAGTCAAGGGAAAACCCGTGGGTCGAGGAAACCATGAAACAATGTAGTACTTAATAAACGAAACCTTTGAAATTATAACAAGAAGGTTGTCTAGGAGGTAAAGTCAGCCATTAGTACGAGTCCAGAGTGGGAGTAAAAACAGGTAAGTAAGTGGGTCAAAAAGTTCGGGATTTAGATCCGTAGTGACACTAAGGAGACTGTATTTGGTAGTCGTCTAATACAATTTAGGAGGGACTGTGTTTGGGGTTTGGATTGACCCAAGAGGGGTGAGAATTTTGATGATCTTGGCGTCCGGTTTCGTGGTAATAGAGAACTTACTTCTTCTCGTTTTTGGCTAGTTGACCAGTCGAAAATAAACATAGATGGAGGGTAATTACCTAACAGGTGTGTTGTTGGTTCTACAAGGAAATTCTACATTTAATCCGTTGTGTATTGAGAAACGAATTTTGAGAATATTACAGTTGAAATGCCAAAGTAAACTTTATTTGTAGATATAAGAAATGAGGTTAAATGTTTCGGGGTGTTCTAGAGTTAGGACAGATGGGGAAACTAGAGTATCGTGAAAGGGAAACAAGTGATCGGAGGTAGGTTGTAGTTCGAATAAAGATGGATTCCTGAACTGTAATAGAAAAGAGTGAGGGATTAAGAGAAGAACGAATGACAGACAAAAGAACAGAAAGTCTAAGAGTCTCTTGTCCTAAAAAAAGTTGTATATTAGATCTTGAAATCACGTCTTTGTGAGAATGTACAATATGAAGTAAACATTAAGAAACGTCTCGTAAATAGTTATCACTACAAAAAGACTGACTGACTGACTACTCAAAGAATTATGGGTAGGGTTTGAGATAATTTTAATTCGAGGTATTGTCGTTCTCGGAAGACAATAAAGGACTCTCTAGAGGAGTGGAGATACATCGTGTCTTTTCCGTGAGTTATTTATAAACAACCTTATTTACTTATATACGTACGTACAAACTTTCGAACTTCGTTCTATTTTTAGTATTGTGAGGGTTTAAGAGAACCAGGTTGCTTCAGAGAGATGACAGGATAGAGAACAAAAGGAGATTTGAATTATTTTTTTGTTAGTAGAATCAAATGGTGAATATAAAAATATTTTAAGGGATAAATAAGGAATTGAGGGGGGTTCCATATGAGACTGGGATATAGTCTTGAGTTTAACTCCAAAAAGAACTTCCAATGGTTATCAAGGATATTTCATACAATCATCAGAAACGAGTCAGAAGTAAACGGACATGTAGATAGTGAACCGTGGTCGATTACTGAAACTTCACTCTATCTCGATCTAAGTTTTGGATCAAGATGGTGAATGGTGAATCCACTGAGACCCTTCTGTGGAATGGAACGATTTGGAGTCATAAGAGTTGATACTTTAACCTTTGTCTTCAATAGACAAATTATTCCAACTATACTTATCCTTTATTTTAATTATATATTTTATGTCACTGACCGTATATCATTCTCAAGTTATTTACCACCGGTAGTAATAATGGTAGTCAGATTGGATTTCTTGCCGAAGTTGATTATGGAAATGTTTTTCCTAAGGGGTTCGGATTGGTGAGTGGATGTACCAATCAATCGATCTAGTTCAAACCGTGGAGTAATAAAGACTTTGGTTTAAATAGTATAAGGAAGAATTTAGACAATGCAAAGGATATCAGAGATGAAAATGATTTCGGGATGGGTGAAGGGTCTGGAGGTCCGAGTTTTGAGAGTTTGAGTAAAAACTACGAGAGAGATACACTAGAGAAATACTACATTGTTTTTAGATTCATAGTCTCAACTGTCCACTGATCATCTGAATTGTGAAGGTAAATGTCTCTGGCCATAAAGATTTTGAATTTAAGGTCCGAAGACACCACCGAATCACCGATTCTTAGGTGGACGGTTTCGTCCTCTATGTCCAGGTCAGGAATTAGGGTCCTTTTAGGGTATCCGACAACTCGTTGATTAGGGTACGCGGTGTTGAGAAGTCAGACACGAGATCTCGGACCCTCGACGTTGACGACTCGGGTACACAACGTTGGTGACTTCGAGTCCGTGGGACCTCGGGTATGACTCGTTGTTCTCTTCGGCGGAGGGAGCGTGGTGCTGACCTCTCATCGGTGACGTGTGACGTTGATCTATTTTCGGACGCATCGTTGTTTCTGGGTCGTGCCGGTCTTTATAATCTATTTTAATATATACTTTTCAAATTCGAGATTTTCCGTTGTTGTACGTTCGTGAGAAGATCCTTGAACCTTATGGTCTCATTTGTTATGTCTTTTTGTAGAGACAGGACCATCTGAATTATCAGTCACATCTCTTTATCCGGGAGAGGGGGGTTGAGTTCCGCCTATTGGTCTATAGTTAGTTACATAGATCTGATCCAGTACTAAATATGTTCAAGGTGAAGGATATCGGATATACCTTGTTCATGAATTCTTTACTCGTGACGTAAACAAGGACGTCGACTTTTGTGTTTCGACGGAACTAGGAGAAATCTCCGTTAAGTGGTCCTCCTTATAAGGATTCAGTGGGAAGAGTCGAAGACCCCGTGGACGAAGGAGGAAAGACAGTATGAGACACCATGACACGGTTAAAAGAGAGAAAGACTTTTACACTTTTCTATGAATAAACAAGAGTAATGACTTATATTAACCGAAGAAATAAAAATTTTCCAGTCTCGGAGATGGAACTTGACCTTTCTTCGATTTTTCGTCTTAAGAATAGGGTATGAGAAGATAAGAGGTAGTGAAAATTGATCGTCTCACGGAACGTACATCATCTATTGATTGTCAAGTTACTTGATAAAGGTGAAAATAAAGGAATTGTACTATCAGTTGTACAAAGAGGGGGTGGGGAAAAACAAGTTACCGGGATGTATCAACCTTCCTGTGAGGAATGGGGTAGTTGAATATCCGTCAAGGAGACTACACAGGAGGGAAAGAATTCGTCGTATTTACTTTTAAACTTTGAGGTCATAAGATTTAAAGGTACGTTGTCGTGGATATGTGCGTAATATTAATATATTAGACTAAATGAAGTAAAGTATATTAAAGTAATGTTTCAATATAGTCTGAAGTTATTTAAAATAAAATCACTTTACAAAGTTTAAAGTAAGATGCACCAACTAGTCCTAGTCTAATTTTTCTTTAATTGTAGACTGAAATATTTTTAAAATGACATTAAAAAGGACCCGAGGAGTCTAAGGGATTGGGAGAGTCATTTTCGGTGGTCGGGTCCCAGTCTTGTGTTAGTTACACCATTGTTCTCAAGACAATTCGACTGGATGAATTGTCGTTACTGGATTCTCACTTAGTCCGTAATTTTCACAAAGACTTTTGCTCACCAGAAAAGATGTGTCTAGAATGTTCTTCTTTGTTTCTGTACTATAATATTTGTTACACAGTTATAGAAGGACCTTTGGTTTCCGTTTCCTAATTTGTTTGTTTTTAATAAAAACATTCGGTTTAAAACTCCTTACTAAGGTGAATCCACTGTAAAGATCTTACTATTAAGTTTGATCTTGTAGTCTTAGAAACGTTATAATCACAAATAGTCCGATGAAAGAAGTCTCCTACTCTACCAACCTGCCGTAGTGGTTGAGGTACGTGTACTCAGACTCGTTAGAGGTCCTCTACCACCTCCTGTCTCCTCGGACCGCGCGGCGTCAGGTACCCCAACGTCTCTCGGTCTGTACTGTCTCGCTCATTTGTCGTTTAGATTTGTAGTGTTCACGAAACTCCAAACTGCAAAGTTTTCTTTTAAGTCGATAAAATGTCCTAAAAACAACAAAGACAAGAACAAGAATTTCTTTAAAAGTGACAATAAGGGTGAACTATTCTTTGAATCGCATTAAGAGTAAAATTCTCCAAATTTTTTTCCATTGATCCGATGTCAAAGTGAGAGTGTTATAGTCTCAATTTACCCTCCGCCACCCGTTTTTCGGACATCGATTCGTTCCCGTTTTTTATTGCCAAGTAATTACGGACGGACGGGGTAGATTAAGGTTTCTTTAGTAATAGTATCTACTCATGTTTCTGTTCATGACTTCCTACAATTTTACGGTTAATTAAATGAAAGACTTATCTTACTTAAGTTTAAGCAATATTATGATAGAAGGATTAAAGATAAACTTCAAAACACTCGTACAATAGTTTACGAGTCATCTCCATGTAATATAATTACTTATTTATAAGTAGATCAGTTTTTTATATAATCTTTATGATTTTTTTGTATAAAATGAATTCTGTGAGTCGAAAAAGATCTCCGTAGATATTCTTTCGTATGATCATATGCTCTATAACAATTTTTTCATTAAAAGTTTCTCAAATGATCTGGACATGATCCCAAGTTGTACTGACATACTTTGGTCGAAAGATTGTATAAGATTTTCGATATCTTTATATTAATCATAAGGTTGACTACTGGGTTTCCGGGTCACTGAAAGAGTCACTGAAAGTTGTTTCTCTTTGGTTTTACCTAAGAGATAATCTAGAGACTCACTAGATTATAAGTGAATCTGAATTGTCGTGAGATAAGAAACTCATAAGGTCAGAAAGTTCTACAATGACGTTTACTATGACCTTTTCACAATTTAAGGAATTGTACTCTATGGACCAAAAGAAAGTAAAGGACCACCGAGTCTTTTATTTCTTAGACGTACGTTACGTCATTTGGGTCCTAGTTAGGGACCCAGTCCTTCTAGGGGATCTCTTCCCTTACCGTCGGGTGAAGTCATAAGAACGGACCTCTTAAGGTACCTGTCTCCTCGGACCGTCCGATGTCAGTTACCCCATCGTTTCTCAGTCTGTACTGACTCACTGAAGTGAGAGTTACAAGTCTGATGGTCGAGAAACGACGTTTTGAGGATATATAGTATAGGATCGAGAGGGGAGGGGAGGAGCCTCGTCAAGAATCTCAATGAATTCTATGACGGAGGTCCGAACTACAGGACTTTTAAGGGTGAGTTATTTTGTATTGAGAGTTGAAAATCTAACACTTATATAAAAAGTCAGTTGTTTTAGGGTTGGTAAGGTTTTCAGAGGACGGAGAATAAAACCCATCTCGTTCGAGTCAAATGTGATATAAGAGAGGGGATGATATCATCGATAATTTTAGAAAGGAATGACGGTCTTTTCTTTTTTTTCTCATGGTTTTGTTTACACGTTACGACTAAATAGGGTTGACATTGATTTGTTCCCTAAAGGATTTGATTTTAAATTTTTTTTTCCTCCTTGACCTTTAATAAATACATTATTTCCGTACATTGAAGAGAGTAAGATGTTTGGAGAGAAAAGGTCTGAAATCATGGGAGGGTTTTTTCTCTACTGACAACATCAATGAGTTAAAAAAAAAGGAACAATCCTGGAGTCATAAAAGTTTTTTAACTTTTTCTTTTGATTTTGACTAATAGACTTTACAAAACTTTTCTGGACGTAATTAATCGTATTTCCTCTTGACTGAGTCTATACTGTAGATAATGAGGACTGAAAATTGGTGTATACAGAATAGTAAAGTTCTATACAAACAGACTAAGAAAAAGACAATAGTAGTGGACATAGACGTAAAGACTTCACTATTGTTGATTTTATAGTCTGACGAATAATATTGTTCATTATAATAAGAAAGTAAAGTAGTTGTCACGGACCGACATTTTGTGTAGCCGTGGTGAACGCTAAGACGGGAAAGAGGGGTCACAGTGTGCGAAGGAATGTACTTTTCTCGTTCCGACCTGTTCGTCTCCTCGAAAGGTTGTCAGTCTTCCATACGGTGCGGTTCATTTTATCAAGAGACTCATCACGGGAATTGTCGACAGAAGAAGGGAGACGAACGGTACTGGAGAGTCGAAAATGTCTAGTCTACAAATCAGTCGTATCTCGAGGTACTTGACACAATGTCACTTCTCAAGTTGTGTCACCTTAATCTCTGATCATGATAGACGACGGTCACCATGTAAAATTTTGGAGTAAAACCTTTAGGACTAAACGGTCCGTCTTTGGATAGTTTTTCCTATTGAACTGGGGAGGGGAAAGGAGTTGAGAGTATGGGTTAATTTAACATACAAGACAGAAAGTTCAGGAAAACAAAGAGAAGTAGAGGTGATGGGTAGTAGAGAGTTGACAACTGAAAACTATCAACACCGGGGTGGAATCTGAACAGAGGGAAGGTAGACCAGAGTTTTCATAGAGACATTTACGATTAGTTCAATGAAGATTAAGAGAAATACGGATGGGTTATGGGAATCTGGTTTTGGGTTTAAATTATTGTTTTGAAAATCCAGGAAGTGTTAAGGGGAGGTCAGACGGACAGTCGGAGTAAAGAGTTTTGTGTTATCGAACTGTCTTGACGTAAATTAAGGAGTTAGACAGAGGGAGAGGAGGTGTTAGAATGTGTGTCAAGAGAGACGGACCATGTGAGGAGAGAATTGGGGAAGATGGAAGAAGTTTACGATTCAGGATGACTAAGAAGTGAAACTTTTGTACACTTTTTTATCTTATATTTACTATAAAAAAAGTCCTTTGAACTTGAACGATTTAGGTTCGATCCACGAAAAGGATGTATAAGAGTATCGTGGGACATGAAAGAGGTGAATAGTATGGTGGACAAATAATCGAGAAAGGTAATTGACTTTCGAGGTCTGTGACATAGACAATAAGAGAGGAAGTCAGTCTCTTGGATGATCGTGTCACGGTTCGTGGACCATCTGTAAATATATATAAACGACATATTACTTATCCGTTCTTTGACTTTCACCATCCAGATCCGAAGAGTTGGTATAAATAATGGTCACTAAGAGTCTCCTCGTCCCCCCCTGTGTGAACATGGGGATCCTTTAAAAGGTTTAGTGTATGTTCGGTTCCTGTCTAAATTTTATGTCTGAAGTGCTATAGACTTATAATAAGAATTAGAGAATTCACCCCTTTCAAATAGTTTATCCACCGTAGTAGGAAGACTACTCATTTAATTGACTTCTCTGTCTTATTTTAATCTATTTGGGGTAAAGTGTTACGTAAGAAAACCGATGTAGAGATATGAAGTGAAAAGTCTCTTCATAACAGTTATGATTATGATCAGTTCGAAGAATTAAACGGTTTCGTTATCTACTAAGACGATAAATCATGAAGAAATCGGGATCTGAGATACGATTTATGAAAAAATTTTCAAGAGTGTTTTGGTACTTATTTCGATAGTAATTATAGGGGCACAATACTACTTATTAGATTCCGTACTTTAAACTTTAATACGACGATTGGTGTTTATTTAGTTGAACCATTGGATATATAGACTGGATATTATATATATATTATTAAGACTTTTCTATTCCTCAAGTTTATCTCTGAGGTTCCCCGTATACACTTTATCACTCACTCCTAAAAAGATATCCAGCTTTTCCGTTCTCCACAAGCATATGGTCTATCGTTAGATGAATAAAACATTTACATAAAGGACTTTTGATAAACTACTATGCGGGAATCATAACCAACTCCTTTTGAAAAATTTACGGTACATTCTAGAAACAGTGAGTCAGCACAGGTTGAGAACCGTTGGGGTACCTGTCAGGTACCTTAAGAGGTCCGGTCTTATGACCTCACCCATCGACAAGGGAAGAGGTCCCCTAGAAGGGTTGGGTCCCTAGTTTGGGTCCAGAGGGTGTGGAGCGTTTCGGTCACTGACTTTGAAACAGGTTATCCACCAAATTGTTGGTACCTTGTTTCTTGGAGTTCCGTTTAAGAAGAGTATGACACATAATCATTTTTCTAGAAAGAGAAATATAGAAGGGAAATAGTTTACTACTCTTACTTTTGTTGTGTGACGAAAGGCAAGAAGAAAGTAAGTTTCATTTTATATCATAAGTTAATAACCTTATTAGTATAATCGAGTCTGATTCTATGGAAATGAAGGAGAGTGATAATAATTAAAAATCTGATGGTGAAGTAATCAGGTTAATACGGTCACAGCATTGAAAAGTTTAAAATTTAATATGTATTGTCGTAAAACCCTACGTCGTTCTAAGTACGTACTAGAATGATGCGACGATCGTTTAAAAGGTACTGTCATATTGATGGAATTATAAGTAGTGTAGTTCAATTAAGTCCTTCATTGACTTTTTATCACATTTTTAAAAATGAGTGAATACGTAAATGGTCTTATCATTTCACTAGTGAATGATTTATAATATTACTTCTGTCTGCGTTAGAAATATTCCGTCTTTTCAAAATTTCTCTGCTCTTTATTCGTCTAAATTTTATATAGAAACTCTTATACACTTTTTTATCTTATTTTATGACCTTACTAATCGGTTGTTACTTTGAGTAAGTGGGAAACTGTCATGTTTCTCTAGGGTACTCGGTAGAGACCCTTAAGGTGTTTCACCCTTTCTTTCTTGATAACTATTTAAACGTCGTAACCATGTCTTCATCATCCTTTCGAAAGATTGTCATAGAACAATATCTAAAGGGACTTGGGACTCGTTCTGTGCACGATATTTTTGTATGTTGTGAATCTTTGTGTATTTACATATGTCTATGTATGTGTTAGGTCGAACACAAATACGTTTAATTTGTATTTAAGGAGTTAATTGAAAAGGTTACTATACTTAAATCTAGTGTTTTTTCAAAATGGAGAGTCCGAGGGAACGGAGACTTAGGGAGTGAGGTTTTAAACTGTCGTGATAAGTTTAAGAAGACAATTATGTACTGACTTTCAAGGTGTCTGATGCTTTAAGATATTTTCAACCAAAGTGTTAAATTTGATGGAGATTTTCGATTTCCACCCTTTTTGTACTATTGAGTATTCTAAATTAATTCTTAACCGAAAAAGTCTCAAGTTTAGTTCTGTCTTATTTTGGTTCGTGCCTAAGTCTAATTATATATACTTCTTTTTATATTTAAACCATTTTATATTGTTTTTTAACAAGTTCAGCTTCATACACCTCTTTTTTTTAGTTTTTATCCAAAATCTGACTTTACCTAACTCTCTTGTGAAGAGTAGAGTTAATGAAATTCGGTCGTAAGTTTAATAGAATTTGACTGTAAAAATTTTCTTTATTCTCTGAGTCATTAGAGAAGGATAAAAATATTATGTATATTTTCTAATTTTAAATCCCCCCGTAAATTCCCTTCTTATATCATCAATAGAGATTTACATATCTTTTCCCCCTTTTTCCTTGTGTAGTTTTCTGATTCCCTGTTGAAATTTAAAAATATTTATAGGTCTTTTATCTCCCTTTACAAAATATTTATAGACAGGAACTTTAATAAAAAAGGTACAAAATGAAATAGGTTTATTTTGTTTTATACAGTAACATTTTGACCCCAGTACAAATAAACTGGTTAATTAGTCTTTTATGTAAGATTCCTGACTCTTATTTTTACAATCTATTGACGAATTTATTCAAATTTCCTTCGTTTTATTACTTTCCTATTCTATATTTTTACAAGATAATGAATTTCGTAATTTTTTCTGACTCGAATAATGACCTGTTTTTTCAAATTGTCTATCTAGTTATTATATAAAACAAAAAGATTGGACAAGAGTCATGTTGAATAAATTTATGACAACGTACACGAACGTTTTTACTTGTTTCCGTTTTAGAATCATAGGGAATCCACCAGAACGATCTGGTACAATTAAAAAGAAAAAACCAATTTAAGTTTCCTTATCTTAATACCTCTCAAGTCGTTGTTCAGCAAGTAATCCTATTCTTTAGTACGGTACTCAAGGTTTTTCCCAATCAACATATTTAGACCCTTTATTAGTGAGTACGTTTTTAGTCTTTTATGGACATGGCTCGGTGGTACAGACAGACGACGTTCCACTCGAGAGTTTACTACCCCTAAACGGACGACCCTCAGGGTTCGACGGGACACCAGACAGCTGACGGTAAATAAATTACGTACACCGTACGTACCTTCTTCTCTTTGGGTTTTACAATTTGTAGCGTAGGATTATTATATCTTTTGTTTACATATTTTCCTTTTAAAATTTTGGGAATGATAAGACTCAGTGTCTACGTCAATAGAAACGTATCACTTACACCTCTCTAAAGTTACTTTAACCATGTTAATACATTACTAGTTGGTGTTTTTATTTTATCGTGGTGTCTTAAAATCTTCACTTTCCTGAAATCTATAGTATCTAAGGTGAGAGATTAAAATATTTATTTCAATTGTTTTTGATCTCTCCATTTTTATTGCACCAGTTCTTTTGTGAGGTATTTGATACTTTACAAGATTTTTCGATAGGTGATATAAAAGAATGTCATCTCCAGGGGTGACCAAAAAAGTATTCTTTTGGTGAAGGTCGTTGTAAAATTTTTTTCTGTAATGAATTTATCGGTGTGAATTCCAGAGTCTTTTGAATTTTTTAAAAGAGAAGAACGAATCATGTGACAAAGACCGACACTCCTATTATGTTCTTTTGTCTTTTCAAGGAACTTTTTATTCTTGACGATATGTCTTATGGTTCTTCTATACTTTTTGTTTAAAAAATTCACTGTTAGAAAGTATATACTTAGGGAAACGAAGGAAGTAGATAAAAAAAGTAGACCAAGTTTAATTCTCTGGATAAAGGTACTTTGTCCGACTATTAAGAACTTCTAAAATCTACTGGACCGGTCGGACATACTGTTATTGGTGTTTGATTTATTATTAGATGATTTTCTTAACTCATTGCCGAATTATCCCTCGTTAAAGATACAAAGTCCTTTTACACCTGTCATGGTGATACCCCCTTCCTTATGTTACAAAGATAGTGTGCGAACCAAGACGTAACCGACGAAATATACACAATAGAGTAAAAACTCTGTCTTTCATAATAGGAGTAAAATGACTACTTCTGTGATTCTGAAATTTATGAAGAGAGTGTAGTGTTTCATCGTTTGTCATGTGGACCCTAAGTTTGACCCTCGGATGATAAAAGGGTTATAATGATGGATCGAGTAATGGTGTTAATGTCCTCGGACCATCCGACGTCAGGTACCCCAGCGATTCTCAGTCTGTACTGACTCGCTGAAGTGAAAGTGAAAAGTGAAAGTACGTAACCTCTTCCTTTACCGTTGGGTGAGGTCACAAGAACGGACCTCTTAGGGTCCCTACCACCTCGGACCACCCGACGGCAGATACCCCAGCGTGTCTCAGCCTGTACTGACTTCGCTGAATCGTCGTCGTCGTCGTCGATTTCTGAAGTCCCGAGAAAAGAAAGAAAAAGTTGATTTCATTCCTTTTAGAACGGTGTTTCACAGTTCATGTGACCCGATATACGTCTGATTCTTATAGTCACCGGTCTCATTGGAAAATCCTCTTCTCTACAATTTTAGTTCATTTGTGTTTCTTATTTACAAGACCGTGATTCGAAGGATTTAATTTAACATGCTATGTTTTGATGTATGAGACACCGTATTTTATACAGTAATTTTGTTAATACTGTTAACATTACAGGGAAGTGATTTACGAGGTTTAAATAGTGGTCTTAAGTCAACTGAACATCCGATTTCACTTTATTTAATCTACTCTGGTACCCTGTCGTCCGTTGTAGACCCTTAGTACCTGGAAAATTCTTCTGTGGTTTTCGATACGTTGGAGAGGAGTTTTATTTGTAAACGTAGGTGGGTTGTGACGGACATTTTAAAGTTCTAGGGGACTTGCAGTTGGTAACTGGGATTCAATTTTGACAAATAGACTCCTATAATGTTTCCAAAGTCTGTAAATTTCTTAATTGGAAAGAAGAAACCCCTAATACTTGACAACCAAATAGTATGTTGAATTCGACAAATGACGTCGTGTCTATCAATTCTTTAAAAAAAGATCTATATGTTACAAAGATAGTACTATTCTTTGTATAGATGTATAGATCCAACGTTTAAGTTATATATTCGATAGAATTTCCTAAAGGACTTTTTTTTTTTTTTCTGAGGGATGTAAATAATGTTCTTCCTGATGTAGTTACTTTATGCCAAGGGTGGGAGTCACTCGATCGTTACTCGATCGTTCTGTATACACTTTGTTCATCTTTCAATTTTGAAATTTTATAAATTTAAATAAAGTTCTTTTTAAATTAAGTTGTTATTTTCTTCTCAAAGTAAATAATGTTATGGATTATCGAGTTCATCTCTAGGAGTGTCTTGTACTTAATGACCAGAACAAGGTGTATGTAAACTCTTTAATTGACCAAATATTTTGTGTATGAGTTTCAGAAGTGAAGAGGGTAAAGAAAGATATATGTCGTAGAATAGTCTCATGAGTTCGATAGTTACAGAGAATTAAATATGACCTACATTAAATATATATTCTGGGAAATGACGGGTCAAAAAGATTCCGTTTTAATATTTTGAATTAGAAAAAATTTGACACATATGAAGTTTCGTCTTTTAATATTTATGAAGGATTTACATCGTAAAATAAAGTGATACTAAAAATCATTCACACAAAGAAGAAACTACAGAAAAAAATTACGAGTCGAGTTGGGACTACCTTATGTTTTATCTATCGTGTGATGGGGAGAGGTTTTTCCCAATATTGGCTTCAAGATTTCTATGGCAAATTAAGTTACATTGTCGTTTTTAGGACAGTTTTTACCTAAGTCATTCCAAAGAAATATATTTTTTCTACTCACTTTTACAACGAGTTTTTAAGTTGTCGAAGGTTAAATAGAATGGGTCTTTTATGTTGAGAAGTTACTTAGAAGATATAGAACAGAACTTGGACGAGAGACGAGGTTTAGTTGACGAATAAAAAGGAGTTTGTATAAGGTGTAAAAATTTGAAAACCGAAGATTAAAAAATTACGAGTGAGAGAGGTTTTAAGAATAAGGAATCCGACGGAAATTTTTAAGGTAAGTAAGAAGTACGAGTAGAGTTTTTGGTGCAAACGTATATTTAGGATGTATAAGGTTACTAGGAGATACAGTGAAATAATTACATAGAGGGTACCATGTCAAATAAGACGTAACAATACATCAATAAACACTTAAATAACATTATTACTATTGTTCTTGTGGTCGGTGTTCTCAACTCTGAATTACTTACGAATGATATACGATCCTTAATTGTACGTAATAAAGATAAAATATCTACTCTTGACTCCGAAACTCACTTACTCATTGGACGGTATAGGTCCAGACTGACTAAGGTCTCCAAGTCACTCGAGAATCGGTGAGTAATGTTTCAGTACAAAAAGGAATGAAGACGTAAAGACGTTACACCTCTCGTCATCGAAAGTTTGTTGTCTTGAGTCATTTATTAAATAATGTGATTTGACCTGATGTCAATCTTTCTTGTTGATGATAATGTTGAGTAAGGTTGTCCCATAGCTTTATGAAGACAACATTGTCTTGTTATAAGAGTTTCAAATATGATTGTGGTAATTAGTCCTAAACACTAATTTGTTATAATTACACTTGTATTCCCCTTTATCGGATACGTAACTTTTATACACGTAAAAATAGGAATTATACAGACATATACCAGACAAAATATCTTCTTTTCCTATACATAAAGTTAGTAAGTTATACATATATATACATACATATGTGTGTACACGTTTGTGTACGTGTTTAATATTTCGACAGTAGACCCGTACTATTTTGTGGTTTATGTAAATATTTGTCACTCTTCCATTATGTCTTTATTTAGTTCTGTCAAGTATAGATTTTCCTGTCGTTTGGACTAAAAACCTAACATAGAATAGAGACACACCTACACGAAGAGACAAACTACTGTCTCGTCCTAGAACAACTTGACGTGGGTGACCTCATCCGACGCTGTGTTATTGTTAATCGTAGTTACGTAAGATAAAGTCTTCAGAATAAAATTTAATAAATCGTGGAATTGTATTATTTTTTCATTACTATGATAATGTATTTCGGAATTAATTCTTTTCCATAGAAGGGATTTTATGCAGTAATTTATATGGTTTAATTTCGTTCTTTAATATTGATGATAAATTTCGTCGAATTTTTGTAAAGTTATCAAATATTTCATAAATAAAAGTATAGTTGTTTTCTGGAAAATTACAATAGTAATGCAAAATCCAATTAAGAATACTTTTTTTTGTTTTACATAAACAAAGACAGAGAGTAAAGGTTTCGGTTATATATTTGTCTTTTTTCATGAAATACTTTTAATTCCCTTATTAAAAAATTTATTCGATTATTTTAACCAATGACAGTTATAAAATTGAGTCTTCTCTGAAAATATTTTAAATTTACAAGTTTATATTAAGTTTTAAAGTATTATTTACGTAATTAGTTTCATATAAGTCCAAACGTAAAATCTATGTTATATATAAGTTTAGTGAAACCTCGATTCTTTTTATGTCTAATTTGTAAATTCATTCAGTTGACAAATTTTCATGAACTTAGACTTTCGAAGCATCAAGGTTTATACCTGTTTTAGACCATAGTCACTTGACTTTAATTTCATTTAAAACATTCCGCAAGAATAAGAAATTTTTCTTCTGACCACTCTTATTTATAAACTAAAGAAAATTCAGTAGAGAAGTTTTTTTCTTGAATTACACCACAGGTAAATTTATTACTGTGAGTAGAGTAGGGTATCAATACTAGTTCTGTTTAAAGCCCCCGTCAAAAATATCAATTTCTTTGGATTTGAACGAGACTATGGATTCATAGTTAGATAACGTTTTATTGGATTTTGACGATCTTATTAATTTCATATAAGATTTTACTACTTATAGAACTCGTTACTGACTTCTTTTTTGATCGACTGGACAATTTCATTAGTGATCTTATGACATAAAAATTTTTCATACAAACTATAATTCTTGATTTAGTTTTCATTTTGTAAGTTTTATTGGGTAATGAGATTTTTCGTCTGAGGTTTAAGAGGTAAAAATGTTTTGAGTTTCTTACTTAGGAAATTTTTAATAAATAAGAGTTAGGATTTTACATATACCTTGGTGTTTTCTGGGACAGTTTGTTAGAACTCTTTTTTCTTGTTTAGACCTCTATATTGTGAGGGACTGAAGTCTGATATGATGTTTCAATGTCATTAGTTTAGTCGTGTCATGACCGAATTGTTGTCTGTGTGTACAGTTGTCTTTTCTCTCGAGTCTTTATTTGGGTGTCTATATACCAGTTAATTGGATTAATTAGATACTGTCTCCTTCGTTCTCATATGTTTGTTCTTTTCTATCAGAGAAGTCATTCACCACGACTTTTTGACCTGTCGACACACGTTTTCTTACTCTAGTCTTATAGGATTGTAATATATGTTTTTGTATGAGTTTTGTCTAATTTCTGGAAATACATACTTTGGTGTTTTAAGGACCTTCTTTCGTATTCACTTGTGAGACTGAATTTAACATCGTGTAAAAAACCCCAGAGAATGCCATCTTCTTTGTTTTCGTTTTTATTTGTTTACCCTGGATTAATTTGAAATTTCGAAACCGTATCGTTTCTTTTGGTAGTTGTTTTACTTTTGCGTTGGATGACTTATATAGACGTTTACTTTACTGACTTTTCTCCAATTATCAGTTTTAAATACTTGTCGAGTATGTCATGGTTTTTTTTGTTTGTTGTTTATTCGTCTAGACCTATCTATCAAAAGGTTTCTTTTGTATGTCTACGGATTCTCTATGTCCTTTTTTACAAGTTGTAATGATTCGTAGTCTCTGTAATTTTAGTTTTGGTATGACTCTGTAGTAAAGTGTGAACAGTCTTACCGGTAATAATTTTTCTGTGTTTTATTGTTGACAACCACTCCTATACCTATTTTGGGAACACGTGATAACCACCTTTAAATTTACTCATGTCGGTGACACCATTTGTAATACTTCTAAGGAGTTTTTTGGTCTTCATATTGATGGTATACTAGGTCGTAATGTGACGACCCATATATGGGTTTCTTTTGTTTTTTTCATTAAGTTTTCCAAATACGTGCAGTTACAAGTTTTGTCGTAATATATGTTATCGGTTCTATACCTTCGTTGGATTCACGGGTCGTCGTCTACTTACCTGTTTCTTCTACACCTCTCCTCGAAGGGACCAGTGAGTCGTCATTTCTTAGACGGACGATTACGTCCTCTGTACCCAAGTTAGGGACTAGGTCTTCTAGGGTGTACGGAACCCCGTTGATTTGGACTCACGATATTGATGACTCAGACACGAGATCTGGGGTACACGGTGTTGACTCCGGGTGTTTGGGATCTCGGGTTCGAGGTGTTGTTCTTTTTGTTGACGTTACCTTTCGGTCGTGTCACGTCGATCTCTGTCGGGGACGAGAGGCGTTTTTCTCTTTTCGGACACATCGTTACTTCTCGGTCGTGTCGGTTTTCATTCTTCTATTTTTTGTTTGTAAAATTTTTGTTTGCAATGCCTTCTTGATGCCTGCCTCCAAGCACTGTGATATGTCCTCCGTTCCTAGTTGTGGTGGGGTTCTTTTTCTCTAAGTTTTTATTTTGTCAACCGACTCCTGCGGAACACTTGTCAACACTTTTCTTCTCTTCTCTTTCCGTTTCTTCTTTTCCTTTCTATATGCATGGGTAAACTTACGTCTCAAGGTTTCTTGTCGTTCCTCTCTATTCTTTCGGAAGGAGTCACTAGTTACGTTTCTTTGTCTCCTTTTGTTATCTTACCCTTTCTGATCTCTAGAGAAGTTCTTTGAGTCTCTATGGTTCCTTTGTAAAGTACGTTTGTACCCGTGTTATTTCCTGTCTTTACCATGTCTGGATTGTCTTCGTCTTCTATAATTCTTTTCTATCGTTCTTATGTGTCTTCTTGATATATTTTTTTCTAGAACAACTAGGTCTATTAGTACTACCATACTAGTGAGTGGATCTGGTTCTGTAGGACCTTACACTTCAGTTCACCCGGAATCTTTCGTAGCGATGTTTGTTTCGATCACCTCCACTACCTTAAGGTCAACTCGATAAAGTTTAGGATTTTCTACTTCGACACTTTCACGACGTGAGTTATACGGTCATTTAAACCTTTTGAGTCGTCACCGATGTCCTGACCTTTTCCAGTCAAAAGTAAGGTTAGGGTTTCTTTCCGTTACGGTTTCTTACGAGGTTGATGGTGTGTTAACGTGAGTAGATTGTGCGATCGTCTCATTACATGTTTTAAGAGGTTCGGTCCGAAGTTGTCATACACTTGGCACTTGAAGGTCTACAAGTTCGACCTAAATCTTTTCCGTCTCCTTAGTCTCTTGTTTAACGGTTTTAGGTGACGTAGTATGTTTTTCATTCTCTCAAGGTCTTTTTGTAGATAAAGACGAAATAACTGATACGGTTTCGGAAATTAACGCACCTAGTGTTATTTGACACTTTTTAAGACTTTCTCTACCCTTATGGTCTGGTGGACTGGACGGAGGACTCTTTAGACATACGTCCAGTCCTTCGTTGTCAATCTTCACCTGTACGTTGTTGTCTGACCGAGGTTTAGCCCTTTCTTCATGCAGTCCCACATATGACAGTAGGATGAACAAATTGAATATACGTCTCATGTAGTACTCTTTGCGGACCGACCTACTTCGTGTTCGACTTTAGTTCTGACGACTCTCTTTATGGTTATTGGAGTCTGTACGTCTACTGTGGTGGGAATACCGTCTTTCGCTTCTTGACTTTTCGGAGAACTACTTTTCACTTTCTCCTCTCACTTTTTCAACCGAAGTTCGAGTTGTAAGTCTTTTGATACCGTAGACCAGGGTAGTGAAGTACCGTTTGTCTACCCTTTGTCACCTTTGTCACTGTCTGAAGGAAAAAACCCGGAGGTTTTAGTGACGTCTACCTCTGACGTCGGTACTTTAATTTTCTGCGAATGAGGAACCTTCTCTTCAATACTGGTTGGATCTGTCGTATAATTTTTCGTCTCTGTACTGAAACGGTTGTTTCCAGGTAGATCAGTTTCGATACCAAAAAGGTCATCAGTACATACCTACACTCTCAACCTGGTATTTCTTTCGACTCGTGGTTTCTTAACTACGAAAACTTGACACCACAACCTCTTCTGTGAACTCTCAGGGAACCTGATATTCCTCTAGGTTGGTCAGGTGGGATTTCCTTTAGTAGGGACTTATAAGTAACCTTCCTGACTACGACTTCGACTTTGAGGTTATGAGACCAGTGGACTATGCTTCTTGACTGTGTAGACTTTTCTGGGACTCCGACCCTTTTTAACTTCCATCCTCCTCTTCTCCTACTGTCTCCTACTCTACCAACCTACCGTAGTGGCTGAGTTGCCTGTATTCAGACTCATTTGAGGCTCTCAACCACTATCTGCCCCTTCGGACCGTACGACGTCAGGGACCCCAGCGTTTCTCAGTCTGTACTGACTCGCTGACTTGATCTGATATACTATTTGATAATGAGTCGGTATTTTTTCTTACCTTAAGACGGTAAACGTTGTTACACTGACCTTGATATCTCATAATACGAATCTTCTTTATATGAGAACAATAGTAATTGTACACCTCAGAATTTTTATTTTGTTTGTTTACTTATATTGTTTTTTCCTTGTCTGAATCTTTATATCTCTTGTTAGAACACCAATGGTCACTCCTCTTTTTTGTCTCCTCCCCGTTCTGTTCACATCCCCTAATCCTCTGTATTTGCCGGCAGAGACTTTATTTAATCGCTTTTCCTATATGATATGTCGTGTCTTATATCTATAATAAGACATTATTGAATTTTACCTCGTATTAGATATTTTTATAATTTAATGATACTACAAGTGGATTTTGTATGACATTTAGTTGATATGAAGTTTTATTTTTAAATAAACAAGAGTCAAGAAGTTTATTTCCTAGAGATGATACTTTTTCCTTCGATTCATGATGTTTATTAGAAAACAAAAAGAATATGTCGGACATCATGAGTGGTTGACAAATGGTTAGGTCAGTATAAGTATTAGTTTGTATATAGGAAAAGCTAGTTTGTTCAGTCATTTTTCAAAGGAATCCATCAGTATTAGACCAAAAAGTTTTTTTAGATCGGAAGAATGTATTGCTTCTATGCAACGGTAAAGAAGATCTTCCTTTTATTTTTAATGAGACTAATTTGAAAAGATACATGTAAAATTATTATTTTAATATTTATAGATTTTCCTGTTCATAATAGTCTTGTGTACTTTTTCATCGTTCTAAGATGATAGTCAATTTTATAATACTTGAATTATTGTTATTTTAATTTTCCCACTTTTCTTCCCTCCTTTCCTTAGTCTCTGTTTTCTTTTTGGACTCTAAATTGTTCATAATAAAAACGAAGTAAAGTAATCTTTTCTTACTTTAAAAAATTTTTATTATAAAAATTATCTTTGGAACCTATCATGACTTCCAACTTTATCTTTAAAGTTGTTACGTATTAATAAATTAATGTTTTGTGGTATGAGTCGAGTATGACAATTATGACTACTCTCGACTAAAAATACACTTTCGTAGACGTGAGCAAACGACCTAAAGGAAATGTTAGACACTGTCTATGATTGACTGGTTTTCTCCTAAGTTTATAAATTGGATCCGATTTACCATAAGATGGGTTGTCTAGATCGTTGTATTTCGATTTTGTCTAAGTCCTCTTGTCAAATTAAGAGAATTAAAGACCAGTATTTACAATGTTAATAAACCATTATATATTTGGAAACTTACCATAATATTAAGGGTTTACGTAATCTCTATATATACAAAATTTTCCGGTAGAAAAGGTCTTCATTTTCTTTCTTTTTCAGTATTTTTAGTTTTTCGTTTTACCACTCGTTAGTCATTTTGTCAAAATTGTACACTCATGATATTATTCTCTACCATCCAATATGGATCGACTAGGTTAAATAAGTACCGTCGACCATTCTTGTCCCATTGGGTATCGGATCCTCCGTGCGTTCATCGTGGTTGGGTTAATGTACCACTGAGAGGGTTATAAGACGACGACGACGATTCAGTGAAGTCAGTACAGGTTGAGACACACTGGGGTACCTGACGTCGGGTGGTCCGAGGAGTCAGGTACCCTAAAAGGTCCGTTCTCATGACCTCACCCAACGGTAACGGAAGAGACGTGAGGGTTATAAGATGAAAGATCGATTAGTAGATCAAATGAAACCGTGAGGGTATAAGGACGTCTTTACACATGTTCGAAGAATTACATCTCGGTTAGACGGATATCGATTTGACAAACCATGATATAGTAGTTCACTAAAAAAAAATTAGAAGGTCAAGATCTACACTATCGTTCTTTTGTTTTGTATATTAATTTCAAACGATAGTTGCTTAATTTTTTCGTTTGAACTTTTTCCCGATGGACTCTGATACGACGACTGTGAAAATATCATTATTACGGTCGTGACATGTTCTCTTGGACGTTTATGACTTCACTCTATAATCCAACTACTTTTTCATTGACACTAAAACGTACCAACTTGTGACGGTAAACTATAACCTTATGTAAGAATTTATTCATACCAATATGTAGTAAAATTACGTGTAAGGAGTGATAAAAAAAACGATTACTGATTAATGAACGAAAAATAACATATGTATAAAATCTGATGTCTTTAATACAATCTGTTATTCGGTTAAGTTCACTAAAAGAATATATTCAAGTTTTACCCAACATTCGTCACCTCTGTTGAGCGTTGTAGTTGTTGTATAAACCGCAACCTTTATGATTGTTTTTGTATGTAACAACACCACCAAGTTCTTCAAAATATTTCCTCTGTTCTTGGAACTTCTGCTCCTCGGGTCACTGGTCGGTAGTCTTCAACTGTTGTTGGATAACTCTCGTAGTAGCTTCGATTAGGAGAATGTTGAATGTACTGTTTAACGGTTTTTGGAGTTGCAGCTGGTAAGATACCAGTAAGTCGTAAACTTCGTTTGACCTTTCGACTTTTTCGAGTTATTCACCCACAGAGTACTCAGTTGGCGTTCAGTTTTTTTAATGACAAAACTTCACGACAGAAGAGAATGAGATATTGTTGTTTGGTAAAGAGTTAGTTTAACACTGTACGTTGTTTTTGACTTAAAATATACTCTTGGTCTCTGTTGGTCGAGTCACCGACCTGGTTCTTCTTCGAAGTTTCGTGAAGAGTTTCGGTTTGAACGTGGTTTTTTTCGAGTCAGTGAGCGACCACCAGACTACGACCGACCAGACAATGTGATATCGAAAGACTTGGGACCGTTTTGGTAATGTAGACTCTTCATACGAGTCGTTTACCTACATGACTTTTGACTTTACGGAAGTCGGTCGTTACCAGTTGTTTTTATCGGGTTAAAAAGAGGTACTGTTGCGGACTGACGTGTAGTGTGTTGTTTGCGAAGTTTCCCAGTTGTTTGACCCGATTCTTCAAAACGGAGTAGACGATATAAGTGGACTGGAGAACGGTTGGCTATTGATGAAGAAATTCGTAGAGCTACTGAAAAAACGTCCCTTTTACGAAGGTAGTCGTCCTCCGTCTTTTACGAAAGGTTCTGAAGTAGGTTAGACCTTCGTGCCTAAAAATGCGATGTCCTTATTTGTTTGAAGAGAGAGCACCTGTTTTGACACAACAGACATTACCAAGGATAAAACTAATTTTTTCTACACAGTCTCGGATCAATATTACTAAATTTAAGTGCCAGACTTTGGTGTTAATGAAAGCGTCGTTGGATGAAACCACTGGAGTACGCTTCTCAACTGAGTAACCTTTTCTGAGACTACGACCCTCCCTAACCCCCGTCCTCCTCTTCCTCTGTTGTCTCCTACTCTACCGACCTACCGTAGTGACTGAGCTACCGACACTCAGACTCATTTGAGGCCCTTAACCACTACCTGTCTCTCCGGACCGTACAACGCTAAGTACCCCAGCGTTTCTCAATTTGTGCTGACTCTCTGACTTGACTTGACTTGACTTATATTCGAGGTAGAAGATGGAAGTTCAAACCAAGAGTAACTGACAATGACGTATTTAGTGTTGGGGGAAGTACCTAGTGTCGGAACAGTGCCACCTCCCCGAACGTATTGAGTTACTTCGATACTAGGTACAGTACGATCCGGTGGGTTCTGCCTACCCAGTATCACTTCTCAAGAGTGTTTTGCACTAGGTTACCTTTTCCTTTACCGTTGGGTGAGGTCATAAGAACGGACCTCTTAGGGTACTTGATACACTTTTCCCTTTCTATATACTACGATCTTCTACTCGGGAGGTTCAGACTTCCATGGGTCATACGATGACCCCTTCTCGCCCCTCGTTAATTATTATCGAGGTCTTTCTTACTTCGCCGACCCGGTTTCGCCTTTTGCTACGAGTCAATACCAAGACAGACGACCACTTTCATTTCGTCTACGACATTTCTTGTTATGACATCGATCCTGTGACTTCGTTGGATCTACAGGTAGTCGTCTGTTTACCTATTCCTTCAACACCATGTATATGTGTTACCTTATAATGAGTCGATACTTTTTCCTGTGTAGACTCAGTTAGGATTCTTTACCTACTTTGACCTCGGATAATATATCTCGTTCATTCAGTCTTTCTCTTTGTGGTTATGTCATACAATTACGTATATATACTTTAAATCTTTCTACCGTTACTGCTGGGATATACGTTCTGTCGTTTTCTCTGTGTCTACATTTCTTTTTTGAAACCCTGAGACACCCTCTTCCGCTCCCACCCTGTTAAACTCTCTTGTCGTAACTTTACGCATATAATGGTATACATTTTGTCTACTGGTCAAGTTCAAACTACGTATTTCGTTCCGTGAGTTTCGACCATGAGACCCTGTTGGGTCTCTCTACCCCACGTCCCCCTCCACCCCGTCCCTTAAGTCCTACCCCCCTGTGTACATGTGGGTACCGACTAAGTACAGTTACATACCGTTTTTAGTGGTGTTATAACATTTCATTAATCGGAGGTTAATGCATTTTTTTTTTTTTTCTCTCGCGCGTTATGATATATCCTTGGACCTTATAATCCAGGTACTTAGTTCCATTTGACCTGTACCAGTTCAACTCTACTGTTCTCACTTATAGTTGTAAAATCCTTAGTCACTTGATTTTACCTGTTCTAAACCCACTTAAATTAAGTCTACCGGTAATATAGTTGATATACCCGTTCTTAGGGAATCTTCTTTACTTCGTCAGGAGTTTCAGTTGTTTTCTCAGGTTTTACGTCATAGACCGATGTTAGAGTTTCTACTGTCTTACTAGAACCAAATAAAGGTTCCGTTTGTTAAGTTGTAGAGTTATTAATTCAGATATGAGGTTAGTGACTATGACTTTTTCGACTTCGACTGACCAAGATACTTCTGGTTGTTGTGGAAGATCTTGATTGTGGTTTTTGTCTACAGGAAAAGTATTAATCCGAGACACATACAGACGAGTCAGTACAGACTAAGAAACGTTCAGATGGGGTTCCTGACATCGGACGGTCCGAGGAGACAGGTACCATAAAGAGTCCGTTCTTATGACCTCACCCAACGGTAAAGGAAGAGGTTCCCTAGAAGGGTTGGGTCCCTAGTTTGGGTGTAGAGAGTTCACAGGATGTAACCGTCCTCCCAAGAAATGGTGATCGTGGTGAACTTTTCGGGAAGTATTAGAGTCCCTGACCTTACGTTTTTCTTTTTCAATAGGTGTTCAAACCGGAACCTTATGTTTTACTTCGTCCCGTTTCCAATTTTCTTAAAACAGTTCCCTTGTGTAGTCAGTATCGTTTGTGGAAAAGGTTGTGTTCTCTGCTGAGATATGTACCTGAAGTGGTTTACTAGTTGTGGTTTTAGTCTGACTAATATAAGAGACGTCGACTTCTATCTCTTCGAGATATGTCCATCGTTTTTGTTCTGGACCTCGACTGACACCGAGTCTAGTACTCGAAGAATAACGTTTTGAGTCCGAATTTAACTTCTTTCATCCCCTTTGGTGATATGGATTTCGTTTAGGGAATACTAATATGTCACCTCTGTTTCTTATCTAAGTTCCCTAATCTAAGTGATCTCTCTCACGGACTTCTTGATATCTGACTCCAAATATTGTGACATGTCCTCCGTCACTGACTTTGGTAGGGTTTCTTTTTTGTTTACGTTCCTTCGTTTCACCAACAGACTCCTAATCCTTCGATTCCTCTCGTCTCTTCATTTTCCGTTCCCTATTTCCCTTTCTATATGTGTTGACTTACGATCGTTCCGATACGAGTTTTAGAAAGTTCGTTCCGAAGTCTTCATACACTTGGTTCTTGAAGGTCTTCATGTTCGACCCAAATCTTTTCCGTCTCCTTGGTCTTTAGTTTGACGGTTGTGAACGACCTAGTACCTCTTTCGTTCCCTGAGGGTCTTTTCGTAGATGAAGACGAAATCGGAAACGGATACGTCTAGTGTTGTTTGACACCTTTTAAGAATTTTTCTACCCTTATGGTCTGGTGGAATTGGACAGAGGACTCTTTTGACATACACCCGGTTCTTCGTTGTCAATCTTGACCTGTACTTTGTGACCTGACCAAGTTTTAACTCTTTCCTCCTACTGTTCCGACATATGACAGTGGGACGAATAAATTTACGATACGTCTCATGTAGTACGTTTACGGTCCGACCTACTTAGTGTTCGACCTTAGTTCTAACGGTCCTCTTTATAGTTGTTAGAGTCTATACATCCACTATGGTGAGATTGTCGTGTGTCCCTTCTCCTTGATTTCTCGGATGACTACTCCCACGTTCTAGTCTCACTTTTTCGACAGAATTTTGAGTTGTAAGTTTTTTTATTGTAGTACCGTAGGTCATCGTAGTGAAGGACAGTTTATCTTCCCCTTTTTCATCTTCGTCACTGCCTAAAATAAAAGAACCCGAGGTCTTAGTGACACCTGTCACTGACGTCCGTACTTTAATTTTCTGTGAACGAGGAACCTTCCTTTCGACATTGTTTGGATCGTCGTATAATTTTTCTTCTCTGTAGTGAAACGACTGTTTTCCAGGTATGTCAGTTTCGATACCAAAAAGGTCATCAATGCATGTCTATACTCTCTGGTATTTCTTCCGATTCACAGTTTCTTGACTATGAAAGCTTGACACCGTCACCACTTCTGAGCTCTCAGGACCCCTAAAGTTCTTCTGGATTAGTTAGTTAAGATTTCCTTTAGTTGGGACAAATAAGTGACCTCGATTTCGGGATATAAACCGGTTGTCTGCGTTTCTCGGCTGAGTGACCTTTTCTGGCTCTACGGCCCTTTGTAGTTTCCGTCTTCCTTTTCCCCCGGTGTCTCCTACTCTACCAACCTTTCGTAGTGACTGTGTTACCTGTACTTAAACTTGTTTGAGGTCCTCTATCACCCTTTGTCTCCTCGAACCATACGATGTCAGGTTACCCAGCATTTCTCAGTCTGTACTGAATCCCTGACTTGTTGTTGTATAATATTGTCCATAAAATTGAGTAATGCCTGTGTAATGAGAATAGGCAATTAATTACATCTTTAGAACTCATTTAAAAACAACTTACTGAAGTACACTCAACGGTTTTTCCATGTACTCTTGTTTTGATAGAAGTATTTCATTTTTTAATCGGATTTTCATTATTCCAATCATCTAAAACGACATGAACCTTTTGATCTGATGTAGTATATAGTGTATGTAGGAAACTCTAACTATGACTCTAAGTTTACTGATTTTGACCTATGGTTTTGAAATGTCAACCATAAATACCCGTTTGTAAAGTTGAATAACTTTCATACAACAACTTCTTTGATGATGAAATCGACCATGACCGGTTGTGATAATCTTCCTAAAAAAAGGTAATTATGGTAGAATGTTTCGTTTATACATTTCACGGGGACACCAGACACATAGTTTACGACTGTAGGAAATTTAGTATAAAAATTCGTACTTTTTTCATGAATATTTGAATTCATTACTGTTAATTGTGAATGTCAAAAGACACATATTATTCGTGTACATAGTTATATCGTAATAAGTAATGGACCTTTTAAAAGTGTATTGTGAAGATAACCCCACCGAGCAAAACATAGAGGTTAAAAGACTATGGAGAGAAAATTACACAGTCGGATTTTATCTTTCTTTTTTGAGAACTCTTCATTAAAATTTTAATTTATGAATCTTCTTTCATAGAATTATTTAATTATTGAATGACTTAAGTTATTTCTTTGTGTTTTTGTTAATGGAAATTTGGAACGGTTCCTTCTGACGGAGAGTCTTTTATGTACTTGTACACTGGATCGCGAAGATTCAGTAGAGAAGATGAAACAAGACTTTATATTCTCTTTGTATTTAAATTAAAAGGAAAGGGTCCTTTCCTACGTTCTTACCTTTTTACTAAGAAAGGAATGTACATTTAATTAGGGACTATTAAGGAGTTTCAAGTCATATATTTTATGTTTAGATTAGTACAGATTTGTTATTACCAAAATGTCATTTTAATAGTACGTAAATTTTTTATACGGTGATACTAAAAAAATGTACGATGACCTCTAAAAAAAAAAGGAATTTATAATTGTAGACAAGGATGTTTATTACATTCCTCCTTGCCCAAGGTACTACTTTTTGTCTCAGTGACACATGATGTCGAGGTAAAATGTTCTAAATCTTATATTGTATAATTTTTAAGACTTTTATGGATCTTGATTGTTACAAATTGAAAGAAATCAGGAGGTAAAGGATTTGAATTTACTCGTGTTTTTAAGGTAGGGTGTATGGTATAAGAGGTAATCGTAATTTATGGTAATTATATAGTGTGTTATATAAAAATTTTCGTGAACACAAACTGTGTAAGGTTACCATCATTGAGGAGACCGTCGTGGTTTTTATACGATGGTCTTGTTTAACGGTAAAAGTTCAAAGATAACAAGATCATTGTTTTACAACATATCGTATATTGACTTACTATATTATTGTCTGGTTCTGAGTCCCTCCATGAATGTTTATAAACGACTCACTTAAAAAAAAAAAATTAAAAAAACAGTGAACTCGATTTACGAATTAAAAACAATCATAAAATTTTATGTTTGTACGATTACTATCAAATTATTCTCGTACAAGTACACGTTCTACAAAGTAGGTTTACTTGTGATTCTGATAGGTTCGTCATGATTTACGAAATCCTTTTCGTTTGGAAAGTTTCCTGTCTAGACTCGATCTCACTTTCCCAGTTTTTACAAAATTAAAAATGATGTGTTGGAACCTTATAAGACATTAACAGAAGACTTTGTGAACAATGTCAAAATTATTTGTACAGACACGAAAGTAAATTAGTTGTAGATAGGAGAGTGGACTGTTGTAGTGTCCTCTTGTCTCCAGAGACCGAAACATTCTTTACATGTGTGATAAAAGGTTTCCCTAACAGGGTAAAATATAAAGGTACTCGTTATGTACTCTGAAGTTCAACGAGGTCTTGGATAGTAAATCATACCAGTTAGAAAGGTTAAATCGGTACGATTACCGGTACTTCATAGTGGAGTGACACTAAACTCAAAGTGACCCCTGTTGTAACACTTGTAACAAAGTACAACAATGACCAGTAAGTGTAGAAAGACACTGTACAACACTGTGACATGAGTACAAAATTTTTAATATAATAAACAGAATATTATTTAGAATTTCTCAACAAACACATAAAACCTACATTCAGTAAAAGTCTATGTTCGAAACGTTTATGAAAGAGGGTGTGACATCGTACAAAAAAAGGTAAACGAATTGTCATAGGAAGTTTCTTGTTCAAATATAAATCTACTTTGGGTTAAATAACCTGTAGAAACAACAACAAAATAACAAATGCGAAAAAATACAGAATTGATCTTGTAGAAACTGATGGGATTCCAGTGTTTCTAAAAGATAAAAAGGAAGTTCTTTATGATATCAAAACCAAGATTGTAAATTTAGATACTTAGTAAACTTCAGAAAAAGAGGCCAAAAGAAAACAGCATTCCCAAATCTCAGTAAAAAAAGTTATGACTACGGATCAATAAGAGTGTTTCAAAGAACTCTTCCGACAGAAAAGGGGAACCCATTGAAAACGTGATAGGAGTTTTTAGTTAAGTCGTAGGTACATACCCAGATAAAGTCTTGACATAACTAAGTCAATAGAGACAGATATGGTTGTGGTGGGTTTTATTCATTTTCTTTCCTTTTTGATTACTATTTAATCTTTTGGTTATTACTCTTTTACCTGTTGGTCATCTCTTTTTGTAACTTTAGTTTCCGACCAATAAACATTTCAAGTTATTTTAATTAGGAGAGTAATCCTATTTCCTTTCTTGTGTTTAATGATAATAGACCCCCGTAGTCCTGTCTAGGATGTCTGTTATTTTCCTACTATTTCCTTCCAATGTTTGATTGTAATTCGGTTATGTAAGTTGTTGAATCTACTTTACCTGTTCATAAAACTTTCGATATTTAATGGTTTTAATGGAGTTCTACTTCTGTCGAAACATAATTTGTTTTAAATTAAATATTAGAGGTTTATATTGATACCCGGGTCTTTACTAGTGATCATTTAAGATAATTTGAAAATTCCTTGTTATGGTAAAGATGTGTTTGAGAAAGTCTTTTGTCTTCTCTTCCTTTGGGGAGGGTTGAATTAAGTGATGGGACAATGGTTTCGGTTTCCGTAATGTTCGTTTCTTTTGATATCCTTTACAGAGAGTAATTGTGTCTACATTTTAGGAATTTTTCTTTCATTTGGTACTGGTTCGGTCCCAGTAGGATACTGAACTTCAAACCAAATTGAAAGTTTTTAGTTAACTATATTGAGAGGTTTTAATTTTCTTCTATACTTAGAATTCTTGTAGAGTTTTTTATATCTTTTTCATAAACTCTTTTCGATTGTACGTAAATACTAATTTTTTTTTTGAGAGTAAGTTTATTTTTTTCTTCCTTTGAAGAAATATAACTTTTTCCAGGAGATACTTTTTTTGTTTTTAAGAATACACTCCTTTTCCGTAGGGATTCTAGGTCTTGTTTCGTTCCTACAAGTGAGTATAAAAGATAAGTTATAACATGATCTTCAAGGACAGTCATGTTGTTTTCTTTCTCTTTTTTAATTTTCTATAGGTCTAACGTTGACTTCTACACTTTGATAAAAAGGAACCACTGTTATACTGACGTATACATCTTTTAGGATTAGGATTAGGTGTTTTTTTTTTTTTTTTTTTTTTTTTTTTGTTGGTACAATCCTGATCATTTACTTAAAATCGTTCCTATATACTATGTTCCAGTCATATATTTTAATTAACATAAGGATATAATCTTTACTTGTTAACCTTTTACTTACACTTGTCATTATTTTAAAGGTTATCGTAGTCTTTTGTACTTTACACCCCTATTTAAATAGTTTTATGTTCGTTTTGGAACATCATAACGAATATTATTAATATCATATACCAAAATTTCTGAGTTACGATTCGTTATATATTTATGTCACCCGGGTAGTATAGATACCCAAGACGGAGACACCTCAGTTGGTTGGTTGGTACCTGACTTTATAGACATTTTTTATTAAGGTCTTTCAAGGTTTTTTGTTTTGAACTTGAACGGTTCCCAACCGTTGATAATGTTTCATAAATGTAACAGAATCAATAATATTTATTAGTTCTCTACTAAATTTCATGTACCCTCTTACACACATCCAATATACGTTTATGATACGTTAAAATATAATTCCCGAACTCGTAGGAATCCAAAACCGTAGGAGTCCCAGGACCTTGGTTAAACACCTATGGTTCCCTGTTCATATGACTCGGAATGTCATCCTAAAAATGATTCCTCTTCTTGACCAGTATTTCCGTTAAGAGGTGACTAAGTCAGGTTCCCCTCCAAATTAATAGTGTCACTGTTATTCAGTTCTAGTATTTCACTAGGACAGATGTACGAACAGAGTGTCTTCAGAATGTTGGATGTCTCATAAATTTTTAAGTTTGGTATTTATCCTCGATAATTTTATTGGGATAATGGTTTTGAGCCAGACTTTATAAGGAATGAGACTATTAAGGAAAGAAAGACAAAATAGTGGTTGACTGTTTAAACTTTTATTTAAAGTGACACGTCATTGTCTTCAGTGCTTCTCCCGAAAGAAAAACTTTGTGTCATTGATTTCTTATGGAGGAGACCAGAAATTGGCAACTCAATCTACTTTTTTTAAGAGGGTTTCCATTAAAGTGGGTATAATTTAGAACAAGTGTTAGAAATTTAATCAATTGATGTTTGCTAGTAAACTTTTACCTACAAAAACAGTTTCCGTACTTACAAATGATGTCCTTGAGAACGAAACTGGTTGATTTTGTAATTTTTCACTGTTAAAAGAAATATTATCTATAGTAATTGTTGAATAACAATAAAATTGTTGAATAACCGGTCTCTGTAATAATTATAATTATGTAGAAAACATTGGACTTGTAATAACTGGTCTCTCGAAGTTATAAGTGAATTGATTGTTTAGTGACCGGTGTCGGTAATCAAAGACGTTTTTAGAGGGTCAGTTATTACACAATTTATCCAAGAGTTTATTTAAATTTTCAATACATTTCTCAGTTTAATTTTAAGACGAGAAGCCCTTATATACATAGTGTATTTCATTGTGTTGGTTGTGTATAGTGTTCGGATCACACACAGTCACGAAATGTGTCTCCTAGAAAATTTTAATATCGATATGAGTTTCATAGTCATTAGGAGGTTATTTCTTTAATTCCGAGTCTTACTAACCCAGATCGAGTTTTGGTACGTCTTAAAGTCTAGTACACAGACATGAAAAAAAGTAAAGTCTTTTGTTCCATCTCAGTTAGTTAATTAGTTTACGAATAATGTTTAGAGATGTTACGAAAAGATAAATTTTTAAGATGAGAGTGTTGAGTTGTAATAAAAGGAGAAAAATTTTGACTGAATAATGGATCGTAACAAAGGTGACGTGACTTAGAGATAAGTTAAAAGTTGTCTTTTTATGGTGGGGTTTTATAGTTTTCAGGGTGATTTTCCATCCTTTGAGAGATTATATACGTACACATAAAGGTTTTTATTTAGATAATGACGTAAAGGGACGTTTTTAATTTTTACTCCGATTTTTGTACATTCAATTTGATTTATGTTCGTACTGTTCTCTCGACTTGTTGTTTTTAAGAGTGGCTTTTTTCAAATAAGAAATATACATTGGATTTGTATTTTTGTTTTTAGTGATGTTCGTTTATTTCAAAGTGAAATATAAAGGAAGATTTTCCAAATTTCAATAAAAAGGAACCGTAGAGTATTTTTTTTTTTTGGTTGAGAGTATTCTAAGTGACTCGAATAAGTGTAAAAAGTTTTAGTGTATTGACTCAAAGAATCTTTACTTTTGTGTTTGAGTATTCTTTTTTCTGTTCGTATTAATACGTTCTGTTAAGAGTCGTTGTTGGGTGATTAGGTTTATGGAATAGATCGTTATAGTTTTTAAGTCTTTCTTTTTTACGCAAAATTCAGGAGAATTTTTAGATCAATAGAATTAAATCTATATTAAGGTTATTCAAACCGATAGTCCAATGTTCTTCGTTTTGTTTTCTACTCTTTCACGACGGTCGTCATCCACATGATGTGTATCATTGTTTTTCATTAGTATTTGTATCCACTACCCTATTTTTAGACAAATTTTTTTTTTTGTGACGAAGTTCTGGATGACATACCATCACCGATTCCTTGTCTGTTTATCTAGTTACTTGTCTTATGTCTCCGGTCTTTGTCTGAGAGTAATTGTGTCAGTTGACTGGAAACTGTTTCTTCGTTTCCGTTATGTTACCTCGTTTCTACTCAGAAAAATTGTTTACCACGATTCTGTCGACTTGTAAGTATACATCCTTTTACTTAGATCTGTGTCTTGAATGTGACAAGTAATAAGTTTAATTGATTTAATCTATCCTGTGGATTTGTACTTTGTGTTTTAATGTTTCAAAAATCTTCTGTTGTGCCCTCTTTTAGATCTACTGGAACCCAAACCACTACTGAAAATTCTACATTATGACATTCGTGTTATGTACTTTCTTTATTGACTGTTTGACCTGAAGTAATTTTGAAGTTTTTTTATGGTAGTTCTCTTATTTTTCTATTCGGTGTCTGACCCTCTTGTATAAACGTTTTCTGTGTAGAGTATTTTTTGACAATAGACTTTCTCTGTTTGTTTGTGTGAATTTTAAGTTGTTATTCTTTTATTGGATCAACTAATTTTACCCGGTTTCTGGAATTATCTGTGGAGTGGTTTCTTCTATACGTCTACTGACTGTTCGTATACTTTTCTACGAGGTGTAGTGTACCGTAGTCCTTTACGTTTAATTTTGTTCTATTGTAATGTCCGGATAACTTTCAGATCAGCGAGTCGGCACAGGTTGAGAAACGTTGGGCACCTGACATCGGGTGGTTCGAGGAGACAGGTGCCATAAGAGGTCCGTTCTTATGACCTCACCCAACGGTAAAGGAAGAGGTCCCCTAGAAGGACTGGGTCCCTAGCTTGGGTCCAGAGGGTGTAACGTCCGTGTACGAAATTGGAGACGTGGTGGTTAGGTCTTGTGATTGTTATAGTTTACGATCACTCTTACGTCTCGTTATTCTTGAGAGTAAGTAACCATCAACCTTATTTTTTACCATCGGTGAAACCTTCTGTTAAACCCCCAAAGAATGTTTTGATTTGTATGAGTATGGTGTACAACTTCGTTGACTCGAAAAAATATAAATGTGTTTCCTCGACTTTTGGAATACAGTATGTTTTTGGTGTGTTCCTACAAATGTCGTCAAAATCAGTATTGACGATTTTGAACTTTCGTTACTTCTCTAGGAAGTCATCTACTTACCTATTTATTAGACACAATAGAGGTCTGTTACCTTTTAATAAGTTGTGATTCACTTTACTCAATAGTTCGGTACTTTTTTGTACTTCCTTTAAATTGATATAAAATGATTTACTTTCTTCGGTTAGACTTTTCCAATGTATGACATACTAAGGTTGATATACCTTAGACCTTTTTCGTCTTGATACCTCTGTCCTTTTTCTGGTCACCAACAGTCCCCGACCTCTCTCCTTCCCTAATTCACTTCGTGTCTCCTACGAATCTTTCACTTTGATTGGAGATCCTATGATGTCCGTCTATGTACAGTAATTTTTAAACAGGTTTGGGTGTATTATGTGTTGTGGTTCTCACTTGGGGTTTCATTTGATGTCTGAGGACCGTTATTGCTACGTAGTCACGTCTAAGTGACTAATAGTTTTTACATGGTGACACCACACTAGCACAATGTCACTAGTGTACACCCCTGTCCCATTTTTGCTTTGGAGACATGAAAGACGGATTAAAACGACACTTAAATTTTGACGAGATTTTTAATTACAATAAAAATTTTTTATGTTTTGACAAATTTACGTGAAAAAGATTTGAATAAATTTATATGTAGGATTGTGAGAGATTCACTAGAACTCCCATAGTGAATTCTTGTTGTTAGTATGTTTTTAATACTGTGACTTTATAGTTCTTTTGTGGTTAATCCAAATAATATGAAACAAAGTTTTTCGTTCCTTAACACGTCACATAAAAATTTGACAATTTTACATTACCTTTTTACTTTTGTGTTCGAAAATTTGACAATTTTTCGACAAACCCCTCCGAAGTCCTCATCCAGAGTCCTAAACCCCGTTAATCGACCTTTAATATGCGTAACGTAGTGACTTACTTTTTTTAATACTAAGACATTAATGAAGAGAGGGTAAGACTCGTGAAAGGTGACTCCCTTAATTTTATGGTAAAAAGAAACCTTGTATCTAAGAAGAATTGTTAATGTTTCGTTGACTGTTGAATAAGGAGTTTAGGATCAGAAAATTGAGTACTTATGAGTTATTATAAATTTTTATTTTCTGTTCAAATAAAGTTCTGTGAATGATTGCTCTTTATGTATCATAAATGAATTAAAGTTTACTGAGGTTATTCTATTTTTTCTGTTTTTCATTAGGTTTCTTTCTCCGAGTTTCGTGAACTCTTTTTTTTCATAAAATTTTTAATAATTTTTCTTCTATGAACTACTCTACGTTAATTTTTATTAAGTTGGACTGTCATGATTTCTTACGAAGGTAATTTCGTTTGGTTCCTTTAGTTGTAAACAGTGTACGTCGAAATAACTCTAAAGTAGAACTAGTCACTGAAGTCGTTCATGTTCTTTTTATAATATGTTTACTTAGTGATATAGAAGGAAGATCTGTATTTAGAAGATTAATTCTAGTTGTCTGTATGTATGTGGTGTCTTTATTTCTATGATTTAAGATATTACACTAGAATTGTGATAAGGAGGTAAAATATAATTCCCTGTTGAAAAAGGAAAAACTTAGACTATGTCACAGGTAGAGGTGTTTTCTTTTAATGTATATTTGGACTTGTTTACAAGGGGACTGGTTTAAGAGATGAAACTTTTCAAGGACGTTCAATTCTTCAAGAACAAACGTATTTTCACTTACTTACTTATTCTTCTGAAATTTTCGTTGTTGGTTTCAGGGTCATTTCATCCTTTCCTTCTTTAGTATATATGTATGTAATTTTAGTCGTGATTTTCCAGTGAAAAAGTAACAAGAATTAGAGAAGGACTAAGGAGTGTTTCGGTTCACGAGATTTGAGTTTTGTGGTGATAAAGTACAAGTGTCGGAGAAGTTTGAATATTTTACGAAATTGAGATCGTGAGTTTGAGTGAGATGTAATCGAGTAAGAATTAAAATTTTTTTCCTTGTGTATATTAGACAGTTTATTTAAAATATAAAAATGGTAGGTAAGGCTTTAAGATGTAGTTTTGACTCTTACTCTCGAAAATGTTTACTCTCTTTTATTCCAAATTTCGAAAACAAGAAACGTCTTGAACGGTTTATTTATTAAAACACAAACGAAGGACTTTCTTCTCATCTTTTCTCTAATGTTATCAATTTACGGTAAAGGGTTCGGGACTTCCAAAAAAATTGTTCCCGTTTGTATAGTCAGATGAAACGGTAAAGATGTTTATCTTAGGACAATGTAAATGGTAACAAGTCTATTTCTTGTGGTCCGGTCTTCCTTCAGTACTGAAGTACAGAGTATTATTTCGCTTGGAAACAATCAACAATATTTAATGAGAATTGTTGAAGATACTTTACTTTTAAAGAGTCTGTGACAAGTATATTTGTATCTACACGGACCAAAATTGTCTTCTGTGTTAGGACTTTCGACATATAGATGGGTTTGTACAAAATTTTAGATAGTCCTTTCAGACAATAACTTTTCGTGAGTGTGTTTATGGTGGACTTTATATTTATGATGACTGAATTTTTTTTTTTTTTCCTTTTGTTGTAAAAGTCCATGAGGTTTTTGGACTTTTTTATAGTTCTCAGATGATAGTCGACAGTCCCTTCTACGGTACACGATAAATCCGACTCTCCGTCTTCGTCGCTTGTTGACACCTATCGTCTGTCCAGACCTCTCTTACCAATTTCTTCGTCGATTCTGGATTCGATCTCCGACCTACTCTACTGAAGATTCCGAGACTTGTTTGACACTGACATAAAATTCACTATCACCTATTTATGACTAGTTAAATGCAAGGACAGAGAAGATACTCATTGTGCCATCTATGTCTTAGATTTTCGTCTTTGAATTCAATCTCAAGGATACTATACTTTAGACTGGTTCCGAATTCTGAATTCTTATTTGATAACATTTGTGTTGGATCTTGGTTAAAAGAAGTTTTTGTGTGTTTTCATTAGGTTACCCTTTCTCATAATGTTTTTCTTATAGAGTTCGGATAGAGTGTGGTGTGTTTTTTACTTAAGATCCACCGTCTTCTTTTGTGTTGTACAAGCGTAATATTGCCCGTTTCTAAGGAATCCTAAACTTTTCATCATTAGTATTTTCTTTTTTAACTATTTAATCTGAAGTATTCATAAATGTTGAAAACAAGTAGTTAACAGTTGTGATCCTTTTACTTATCTGTTCGGTGTCTAATCTTTTTTTACAAGTGTCCCGTATGTAAACGGTTTTCTGAGTATAGGTCTTATATGTTTCTTAGG
Source organism: Capra ibex (assembly GCA_006410555.1). Classification (NCBI taxonomy): domain Eukaryota; kingdom Metazoa; phylum Chordata; class Mammalia; order Artiodactyla; family Bovidae; genus Capra; species Capra ibex. Next base: position 2,318,922 of record SJYO01041148.1, on the reverse strand, counting down.
ATTGTCATGCGTTACTTTGTTGCACGTGTGGTGTTTTCTTCTATACGTTTACCAGTTATTCGTGTACTTTTCAGGAATGTTGGTAATCAGTGTCATTTTGTTTTGTCGTGCTGTCTATAAGTCATCTTACCGATCCTACTTTTTCTGTCTGTTATGGTTTATAACAGTTCTTACACTTTGTTTGTCTTGAGGGTAAACGACGACCATCTTTAGTTTTGTCTGTGTGTAAAGGATCAAAATAATACACACATACACAAATAATAAGTTATTTTCCTGGGTCCCGACGAATCTTTTACAACATAGACCCGATCTCCTCTTTTCGATGTTCTACTCGGACCTTGTTGTACGACGTATTTTTTCCTTTCTGCAAAAGATTCTCAGTACTCTTGTACGGTTTCCTTGTCGTCTCGGTCGTGCCGTCTCGTTGGTCGTCGGTTTAAACCCTGTTAGACGTGAAGTTTTATTTACTGCTATATTACTATCGTTACCTGATATTGTGTAGGTTAATATAGTCTTAGGTACTCAGGTACGAATATATTCAATTGTTCGTTCCCTTCTTCCCTGTCGGAAACGGATGTAATCTTACATTTGATCTTATGTATTCCTTAGTCTTTCCTTAGTTTTTTATTAGATCATTCATATTTAAACTACTCTTTGTTTGGATAAAGGTTTTAGAGTTTTGAGTGGAATCTTTTGTAAAAGATTTATGTTTCCCTTTTATTCTTTGACAATTCACGTCTTTGAATCGTCAGTGATGGGATCCGTTCACTAGTTTCGATGAACCTTGGTTCCACTGTAGTACAGGGAAGACTGCACTACGTAACTCTAGTATAGTGAGGATACTATAGACACGAATTTGACGTGTAGGTTTATATTAGTACTTCTTTATACTCTACCGGAGTTTGTGTCCTATAAGATGTTCTGTCGGACGTGAGGTTTTTTATAGTTCCAGCACTTGGTAATTCTTTCCGTTTCTTGACAGGGTCTACTTTTCTCTGATTTGTCTATGCTGTTTTTCTACTTTATACACTAGGACTTGACCTTGGACTTGGTTTCCCTCTTTCTCGACATTCTTTAAGACACGTCAACTATAATAAAATAGGAAATATGTTTATTCCCATTAGAAATTTTCCAATTTATTATCATGTCTCATTTGTCAATGGAGATTCTATACATAAGAGTCATAAGTTACATAATCCCGTCCAACGATAGAGGGACCGATCGACATAGTCTCTCGATTTCAGAAATATGTGTAATTTTAAGTCAATTTTAATTCATAAAAGACTGTAAGAAAATTGTCTTTATTAGTTTACCTAGTGGGATTCGCATAGTTTCAACTTATAAAGTTCAATGTTTTTTTTCTTTTTTCTATGTCACTTAAATTCCTATAGACAGTAGGTAAATAAAATTTGTTCAATGAAATTTTCTGAATAGTTTATGTTCCCTTTCATGTCAGATCTACTCTATTTATTTTTAATGTTGTCTTCGTTGACACTGGACGTTTTTAGCTTGGTATTATTGTTTATTTTTGAGTGTGACAGTCATATGACTCAAGTTTGTAGGTATGAATGTTTTCCATTTGTATGGAAAGGGATTTACACACAAATACGAGTATATAGATCGACAAGGACATTCCGAGAACACAAGAGACATACCATACACAAAGAAACAGAGACCTAGTTATATAAGGAAACGGTTTGGTTTTAGATATTATACTTATTGAACGACCCAAAACAAAGGGCCGGCCGGATAATTCTTCAAGAGTCCAAAATGTAGAGACATATAGTTCAAGAAACTTACCTGTATAAGGTACGCTCTTTAGAACTACGTTTTTTCTTTTTTTTTTTCTTTAAAATAAAATCCGAACTGATCGTATTTTATCCTACTCTCGCCGTTCTGTTAAAAGTGTTACTTTTGTTGCATTTCTTCTTTTTTTTTGTTTTGTCTTTAACAAAATCGGGGAATTTTCGTTGTACGATAGTGAGGTATCAAAGAGTTTTTGTACAAGTTAATACTAATTTTTAGAGACGAAAAAGATAAAACCCGTGAATATTTACCTTTACGAACTTAAAATACTTAAGGAAATTATAGTCCTTCTGACTAAATTAGTTTTGAAAGTCTACCACGGTGGAATATGTTAATTTGTCTAAATGGTTATGTTTTAGAATTTTCATATTTGTCTATATAAGTCCTTTGACGTAAATAAAAAGGAAAAGTCAAGTTATTACCTTTTTGAAAATATTAATGTGATTTCTTTGAACCTCTCAAATTGACAATTTTTGTCAATTATCTCGTGGGAAGTCAGTATAAAAATAAAAAGTATTAAACCAATGAAAAGAATGTATAATTTGTAAATTTTTTATGACTTTGATCTTTTGAAACCTTATGTTGAGATTATTATTATATTATGTAAAAATAAGGAACGAAATGTTAATGAGTTATAAGTGACATATTTAACAGTGTTTTATTTTGTAATGTTTATTCATTTATTTTTACGAAGTAAGTCATTATTAGTACTAAGTGTTATGTTACATTCACTTGTGTCAGTGAGTTCGGTAAAATCAAACAATTGTTTAAAACCCAGTATATATATGTATTGTAAGATACTGGATATGAAAATATTACACAATACTCGTAAAAAGTCCAGTACTTTATAAGAAAATGTTGCACAATACTCGTAAAAAGTCCAGTACTTTATAAGAAAATTATTTGTGAAAAATTACTGATGTATAATAGAATAGTAATTATTATTAAATAAGTTGATTGAATAGAGACACGTAGACCCAACAAAGGGTGAAATAATATCTGTAGAGACCTGTTTTTCGAAATTCATGTGGACTTATGAAAATGTCCCATTTAGACGTCTTCACTTTTTTTAGTTGTCTATTTTTGTTAAGATTCTGAAGACGTTGTATATGAATAATTGTAAACAAATCTTTGAAGGAATTTTTAATAGGAGATTCAATAAAGGGGTACGACGACGATGACGATTCAACGAAGTCAACACAGGCTGAGGCACGCTAGGGTATCTGCCGTCGGGTGGTCCGAGGGGGTAGGGATCCTAAGAGGTCCGTTCTTGTGACCTCACCCAACGGTAAAGGAAGAGGTCACGTACATTCACTTTTCACTTTCACTTCAGCGAGTCAGCACAGGCTGAGACACATTGGGGTACCTGACGTCGGATGGTCCGAGGAAGTAAGTACTCTAAAAGGTCCGTTCTCATGACCTCACCCCACGGTAACGGAAGAGGCATAAAGGGGTATCCGAGGGACTTTAAATTTACTACAGCTTCTGAGGGAGTAATCAAACAAAGAAGAAAAGGATCCGGTAAAATGTAATTAAATGACTCTAATTTTTGGACACAAAGACTCTCAAGAGAAGAAATTCATAAGTAAAAAAAGGGGGTTATACCGTCCAGAAAGAAATCAAAATAACTCTTTAGAGGTATGATAAAAGGTGTCACCGATATGGTTAAATGTAATGATGGTAGTTACAAGCTCTTAAGAGAAAAGAGATATAGTGGATACAAACGATAAAAGTAAAAAAATTAAATAACAAAATAACTTCCTATTAACGAAATGTCTTAAAATAACAAAAGACAGTTTGGAGTTGTACTTAGTCGGTATCCATATGTATATAGAGGAGGGAAAACTTGGAGGGATTCATAAGTAAAAACTGTACTTTTCTCACGACCTTTTTTTGAATTAAAAGTTTGACTCGTAAGACTAGAATTTCGTTATGCTATGATTAAAAAGTATGTTTTTTTATAGACTTAGTCAAGAAAATTCGATGTAAATAGGATTGTTCTGTTATACTTTTCAGCTGTATAAAAATAATCCAACTTACGACACCTGCTGTTACAACGTCTTGAAAATTGAAAATTACATTGAATCATTGGTTTACCTTGGTATGTTAACAAGATCGTCGAAGTTTTGTAGGACGAAATGAATGGTCAACCTATCGATAGTACTCTTGGCAAAATTCTCTTTTACAAGACAGTGTGTTTAGTTTGTTTAGAAGGTTTGATCCAGGGTCATCAAGGTCGTGGTATCGCAACATAAATGGTGTTCCCGGTTTTATCATTTGAACTCCATATGGTAGACCCCCTTTCTTCTTCCTGAAATTATTGAAGGAGTAGAATTTATAGTTTGAAACGAAGGATCTTTTAGTTATGTGTTAAAAAATTTATAAGATATCAAAATTCTTGGCATCGTCCTAAAAATGAAAAAGACATGGTAGAAAAGAACTGGGTCGGAGGAGGGAGCACTTAGTGTCCCTCGGTTCAATGTGGAGACGAGGTGGACGTGACGTTTGATGCAATATTTGTGACGAAGTGACGACCAGAGGTAGTGAAGTGGTGTCTTTCCTTGACACGTAAACTCAGAATAATAAAGGTACCGGATGTCTTTACAGACCGTGTGTCCTTTCTAGAATAAACATGACTTTTTTTTCCTCGGTGACGTGAGAAACTAGTTGGGGTTCTAAGGGTAGGAGACTACATGTGTAGGGAGGCCACATATTAGGAAGAGGAGGTTAATACCCGTTCTAAGGGTCTAAAAGGAGAGTAGTAATCCGACATAATATACCGTTTCCATTGTATCAATTCCCGGTACAGTGACCTCAAGTTAGTTTTCCCTCTAATAAGGCTACGCGGACTGGATTAGTCCATTCTGTAAATTTTTCGGTAAGATGTTCAGTCTTTATAAGTTTGCGTCGTCTCGTCAAGACGACTACAATATTTGTTTGATGGTACAACGTGTTCTACCGGTGTACGGTCTTTTGCCACCCGTCCGAGATCCTCGACTCTCGAAGCAGGGTGTCGGGGTTTTTTCAGTTAAAACTTTTATGGTTACTTGGACCTTCTTCTGAGACTCGGAGTCTTTTCTGACGTCCGGTCCCAGTGTGGAACTAGATTTGGATCTTCCTAGGAGTCTTTTCCTGTTTCGATTTGATACGGACCTGAGGTGTCTTTGACCTTCTTCTGTTATTTCAGAGAATAAGACATAGTGATTAATGATTTATTAAGTAATACGATCTTGTGTTTTATTATGTTTGAGGTTTATATTTCGGACGTACGTGTCTTTAGTTTACATGAAATGAAAATGAAAAAGTACATAAAAAATTTTAAACAAACAAAAATTGACCTCCTATTGACGAAATGTCATAACATAACCAAAGACGGTATGTAGTTGTACTTAGTCTATGTCTATATGTAATACAGGGAAAGGAGAACTTGGAGAGAGTATGTGAAGTAAAAGTATTGATTCTGAGGGTTGTTTAATTGTATATTATCCACTAGTAAAATAAAATTATGACGTAGATAAACAAAACTCCTTTACTTGTTGAAGGTAGAATTTAAGGAGTCAAAATGAATGTTCACAAAAAACAAAACACATTACCGAAACCTTCCCTTTTTTGAAAGATTTTATATGATTTTGGAAGGGAGTAAGAAAATTTTTATTTCTCGTATTCCTTACGTTAAAGTGAGAATGACAAATAAGATAGTAAAACGTGTCATTCATGATGTACCCGTTTTATTTTGTAACCTGACCTTCGGTTCTATTAATCCAAGAATCAGACAGAATTATGATTGATAAGTTAGAGAGTTCATCTGAAGTCAAATTGATATTATAGTTATCAAATCTTTTCTGGTTAAAAAGGACTTTACACTGACATTCCTTCCACAATCCTGTCGACTTCTATCCTTCCATTGTATTATATCAGTACTATCCGTGTCTCCTTCCTCTGTGTCAGTTTGACGTATGTACCAGGGGAGGAGTTTTTGTCTCTAAGAGTATGTGAGGGTACACATATTTCTATGTGAGGGTATATATATGTATGTGAGAGTACACAGATCGTAGTGGGACGTGGTGTGGGGTCTGTTTGTGTGTGTAAAAGGGGACGGTTTTCTTAGTAATATCGTACTCAATTCCAACCAACTTACCCTCCTACACCTCGGTGTCTGTGTCTCCTAGGTTTCGTACATACACCTCCCGGCTCGTGCTCAATGTACACCTAAAAAGTGACACGTCTCCTAGTGACAGGGATTGAGGACACAAAAAGTTCCCAGTCGAGTTGTAACGAATTAAGGTTTCTCGAGGTTTTACTTCGAGTACGAATTATTCTTATCTTCATTCCGATATATTGAGACTTATAATGTCTCTCACAAACTCTTTATGAAATCAGTCAATGTCAGTTATGAACCTAATTTATTTACACCGGATTTAGAAAAAGGTTAAGTTCAAAAAGACAGAAGGGACTTAGCAAAAAACAACAGCAACAACGACATAATTTTCAAAGTCCACACGTTGTAATAGTAGACTGTAAACATGTCCGTAAGGAACAAGACAACGCGAAATGGCCCTAAAAAAAAAAATTAATGTTTAACCTTCAAACACCGTAGGGATGTTTCTCGTTCAGAAACCACGGGAAAGAGATTGTCGTAGACAAGTAAAGTGTAGAAACACAGTGTAAACCTGTTAAAAGTCTCATAAAGACTGAAAAGACTTACCCTCAAAGGGAACATCGAGTCAACCATTTCTTAGACGAGCATTACGTCCTCTGGGTCCAAGTTAAGGATCCAGCCCTTCTAGGGGATCTCTTCGTTTACCGTTGGGGTGAGGTGATAAGAAAGGACCTCTTAGGGTACCTGCCTCCTCGGACCGTCCGAGGTCAGGTACCCCAGTGTTCTCAGTCTGTGCTGAATCGTTAATTTGGTGGTGGAATCGTACCCAAGAATGATCTCGGTAAGTATGGTATAAACTCAATATAGATAGGTATACTACACATTTTTTCTGTTTTCCGAGTCTTTATCACCTATTCTCTGAGTAATTAATAAGATTGAGACTGTATGCCGAAAATGATACGATATATGTAATTGTCGGATCACTATGTTAATTCTAAATAGTTATCGAGAATCAATGATTCAAAATTTTTTATAAAGATGCTACAAAGGAGGACGGAGACACGGTGACTTTTCATAAAAGTACAAGAATTAGATCGTTAGAGATTATTGGGTAAAGGACAGCGAAGATCGGTATTTCTACGAGTGGCTTGAGTCCTCCTCTGACCTAATTGTATCTCTGTCTTTGTGTCCTTTCATGGTTTATTTAATATTGACTTAATTTTTGTATATATATGATCTCCCCAAGTCACCACCTGACCTACTCCATTTTCTGACTTAGTCACTCGACGTTCTGTTTTGTTGACTTGAATACGTCTGTCTCTTCGTTTTACTTAGAATTTTTCACCTTAACTGAATTCTTTGGTGACTCTGTCGTATTTCGTTTTATAGTAAACGTAATGTATCTAGGGTCTTATTCTTCTCTCTCTTTTCCCCGGGCTTTTTAGTAGACTTCTTTATACCGATTTTTGAAGAGATTAGACGTCTTCCTTTGTTCTGTAGGTCCAGGTCCTTAAGGTCTCTCAAGGTTATTTGTAATTGAAATTGTTTGTATGTGGTTCTGTACAGTATTAATTTTACCATATTCAATTCCTATTTCTCTCTGAGGATTTTTGTTCTCTTTTGGTTGAATAATGGATGTTTCATTTAGGGTATTCTATTAGTCGTCTGAAAAGTCGTCTTTGAAATGTCCGGTTTTCATTCACCGTATTGCATAAGTCTCACGATGTTTCCTTTTTTGAAAGTTGGTTTTTAAGAGGTAGATCGTTCAAATGGTGAGTCCTAACTTCTTTCCTACATCTCAAAGGGTCTATTTGTGTTCGAATTTCTCCAAGTAGTGTTGATTTGACCGGCATATTCTTTATAACTTCTCCAAAGAATTCGACTTTTCTTTTTCTTGATTAATTATTATTCTTTTGTATTGTGTTCATTTTTTATAATAACCTTTTCCATTTGTATTATTTCCGTCACATAGTTAGTGCATATTTCGTTTGTAACATCAAATTTCTGTTTTTCGTCATTTAAATTTAATTTAAGATTATTGTTGCCTACGTAATTCTCTGTTATATACAGTAGATTTCGTATTTTGTAACTCTTTTTGAAATAAAACAATCTATTTCGAAACCTTAAATTCCACGATGGTCAAATTTTGTCCGATGATGAATATATTTGTCAAGATACACTAAGAATATTATTGGTGACCCTTTTTTTTGAACATCATTTATGTTTTTTCTTTTACCTTTCTTTACATTTATATTGTGACTTCTTTTGATGGTTTTGTGTTTCTCCTTTTCTCTTCTTTCCTTGTCTCTCCTTGGTGTTTTGGTGCTCTTTTTTTAATTGTTCGACTGTTATACATGTATAAATGGTTCTTGATGAAGTTTACATGTACCTGATCTTGTCGGTTAATTTTCTGTGACTCCCTGACAAACTTAAATTTCCTTTTTTTTCTGGATAGATGTACGACAGATGTGTTCTGAGTGAAGTCCTCTTTCCTATGTGTGTCAGACTTTCACTTCTTTAACTTTTTGTAAAGTTACGTTTGTATTTACTTTTCTTTCAACCTGATCGATGTGAGGATACTCTCTTTCTTCTAAAATTTTGTTTCTGATATTTTCTGTTTCGTCTCGTTTGTATTACTATTTCTACAGCTAGGTCCTTTTTCCCTTTTGTAAATATTTGCATACACGTAGATCATCTCCTCCTGATTGTATATGTCGAGTTTATGATTGTTTGGATTTCCTCTTTGACTTTCGTCTGTCATTATCGTCTCCTGGCGTTGTGGGATGAATGTAGTCACCTATCTAGTGGGTCTTTTTTTATTAGTCTTTCTTCTGTTTGAATTTAGTACCCAATCTAATATACCTAAATTATATATCTTATAAGGTAGCTTTCTGTGGTTTTATATGTAAGAAAAGTTCCCGTGTACTTTGTAAGAGGTTCTGTCTAGTATCTAATCCAGTATTTCAGAGTCTTATTTAAGTCTTTCCGACTATAGTATAGTTCGTATAAGAGGTTGGTGTTAAGATACTTTGATTTATAGTTGGTGTTTCGTGTTTTAGTATCTTTAATTATTTGTTGTACATGGTTTGTTGGTTATCCAGTTACTCCTTTAATTTTTTATGGATCTTTGTTCACTTTCGTCGCATTGTTGTATGGCTTGAGGTACCCTACGTCGTTTTCGTCAAGTTTCTTCTTTCAGGTATCGTTATGTCCGGATGGAATTCTTCGTTCTTTTTAGGTTTTATTTGTTATATTGAAATGTGGATTTCCTTTGTTTTTTTTTATTTACTTCGAGTTTTAATCTTCCTTCCTTCTATACTCCCCTTTATTTACTTTCTGTAAATTTTTTTGTTATCTTTTCTACTTACTTTGTTCTCGATCAAGAAACTTGTCTATTTTGACTGTTTAGGAACCGATCTGATTAGAATTTTTTTTCGTTTTCTCCTGAGTTTGTTTTAGTTTGACATTCTCCTCTTTAATGTTTACTATGTTGTCTTTATGTTTTTTAATACTTTGGTGATACGTGTCAATGTATAGTTATTTAATCTGTTGAATTTTTCTTACCTTTTAAGGATCTTTGTATGTTCGAGGGTTCTGACTTAGTACTTCTTTGTCTTTTAGACTTATCTTATTGATGATCATTCCTCTGAATTTCTCATTAGTTTTTCGAGGGTCGTTTGAGTTCAGATCCTAGTCTACCGAAAGTAGTTATTTAATAAGTTTTGTAAGTTTTTCTGAATTATGGTTGAGAAGAGTTTGAGAAGGGTTTTTGCCTTCTCCTTCTTTTGGAAGGTTTGTGTAGAGTCCTTCTGTGGTAATGAGACTATGGTTTTGGTTTGTTACTGGGGGTAATTTTTTTTTGTTGTCCGGTTATAGGAACTACTCCCGAGGGGTCCTCCGTGCCACCATTTCTTAGGTGGACGGTCACGTCCTTGGTGTCCTCTGAGTCCGAACTAGGGACCCAGTCCTTCTGGGAGACCTCATCCTTTACCGTTGGGTGAGGTCATAAGAACGGACCTTTTAAGCTACCTGTCTCCTCGGACCTCTTGATGTCAGGTACCCCAGTGTTTCTCAGCCTGTGTTGAGTCGTTGACTTGTGTGTGTAGGAACTACTTGTTTCGACGTTTCTAGGAGTTGTTTTATAGTCGTTTGGTTTAGGTCGTTATGTAATTTTCTTAGTAGGTAGTGTTAGTTCACCCTAATTAAGGTCGGTACGTTCTTGCAAATTGTAGACGTTCGGTTAGTTGTACTATGTAATATAATTGTTTTACTTCCTATTTTTAGTGTACTAATAGAGTTGTCTGAGTCTTTTTCGTAAACTGTTTTAAGTTAAATACTTAAACTTTTTAATTAAATAAAAAAATTTACCCGTCTCGTAGACTTATCCATAAAAAGATTTCTGTGTAGTTTTCCGGGTGCTTTTCCACAAGTTGTAGTGATTAATACTCCCTTTACGTTAGTTTTGGTGTTACTTTCTAGTGGAGTGTGGACAGTCTTACCGATAATAGTTGTTCTTTTTTTTATTGTTTATGACCTCTCCTATACCTATTTCCCTTGGGAACATGTGACAACCACCCTGACTTTTAACCACGTCAGGATACCCTTTGTCGTAGCTCTAAGGAGTTTTTTAATTCTTATCTTGATAGTAGACTGGGTCGATAAAGGTGAAGTCCATAATAGGTTTCTTGTGTTGTGTCACACTTTTCTGTGTACTTGGGGATTTATGACGTCGTAATAAATGTTACCGGTTCTTTGTCTTTATTCGATTCACAAGTACCTGTGTACTCACCTATTTCGTCTACACCACGTGTGTGTACTTCCTTGTGATGAGGTGGTGTTTTTCCCTTCCTTTAGGACGGTAGACACTGCCGTACCCACCTGTGACTTTCAAAATACGATTCACTTTAATCGTTTGTTCCGTTTATGGTGTTTTAAAATGAGTACACACCCTAGATTTTGTCTGTTTTACTTACTTATGTGTTTTATTTAGTCTTTTTTTGAGTGTCTACATCTTTAATCTAATCGCCAATGGTCTCCCTTTCCCTCAACCCCCTTACTCACTTTACCCATTCCCCTCGGTCGACATGGCACCGCCTACCATTTGTCTTTACACCCCTACTAGTGAAACATCACACATGTCCGTGTGAATCCTGTATGAGACCCAAGTCAAGGTCTGGTGACGTTATTATCCTTATAGTTTTATTTAAATTTGTCTTAAAAAACCAAAGTACCATGTATATCTTCAACACAAATGTGATATGACTTCAGATAATTCATGTGACATCGTAATACAGATTTTTGTGTTACATGTATGGAATTGAATTTTTGGGAAATACCGATTTTTTACGATTGGTAGTAAACTGGGAAGTCGTTCAACACTATCATTGTAATTTCTAGTGACATGTGTCAAGTGGTCTTGTTTGTATTATTATTACCCTTTCCGACTACCACCACCAAATCAGCCAGTCAGTCCAGGTCGACAACTCTGGGGGTACCTGACATCGGAGGGTCCGAGGAGACAGGTACCCTAAGAGGTCCTTTCTTATGACTCACCCGACGATAAAGGAAGAGGTCCCCTAGGAGGTCTGTGTCCTTAGCTTGGGTCCAGAGGATAATGTCCGTCTAAGACATGGTTGACTCGATGTTCCCTTCGAGGGTAAGTCTTTTCAGTCTTTATGACACTTTTAACAGGTTTACACTGTGTTTCTGTACTTCACTCGTCTGCGACAATCTCTTTTCCGAGGTTCCTGAACGAGAAACATCCCTACGGTGTTTGAAGGTTAAACATTAATTTTTTTTTTTTTTTATGACCACTTCGGGTTGTGTTGTTCCTTACGGACATGTCTACAGTTTAATATTACGACTTTGAAAGTTATTGAATTTTTTTTTTTTTTGTTGAGAAGTTCCTGCTGTTTCTTTTTGTTTAACCTTTTTTCTAAATCCGGTGTAAATAAATTAGGTTCATAATTGACATTGACTCTTCATAAAGAGTTTGTGAGAGGGATTATAAGTTTCAATATATCGGAATGAAGATAAGAATAATTGGTACTTGAAGTAACACCTCGAGGAACCTTAATTCGTTTCATCTTGACTGGGAACTTTTTGTGTCCTCAATCCCCGTGACTGGGGTGACGTGTTTTTAGGTGTATATTGAGTATCAGCCGGGAGGTATATGTACAAAGTCTAGGAGACACAGACACCAAGGTGTAGGAGTGTAAGTTGGTTGGAATGTAGTACATCATAACATCAATTTCACAATCAGTAAGTCAGAACAGACTGAGAAACACTGGGGTACCCGACATCGGACAGTCCGAGGAGGCAGGTACCTCAAGAGGTCCGTCATTATGATCTCACCCATCGGTAAGGGAAGTGGTCCCCTAGAAGGTCTGGGTCCCTACCTTGGAGCCAGAGAACGTAACGTCCGTCTAAGAAATGACAGACTCGGTGGTCCCTTCATGATAACACGAATGATAACTTTTTTTAGGTACATATTCACCTGGGTGTGACAAGTTCCCAGTTGACACATCACAAGTCTGAGACAGTAGTATATTAAAACGGAAGGAGAGGGAAGGGTGGTATGGAGGGTAAGATTCCGGGTCTAAATGAGACGGAACGATAAAACAAGATTCCGACGTAAAGTTTCAAAAGATGTGATCAAGACGATAGGTTTAATGGTTGAAAAGAAAAAAGGGTTGGAAATTCAGAGGGTAGAAGTTTACACAGATAATTCGGATTAAGTTTCAAGTATTGATAAGTGTATCTTAAAGACTTAACTTTTCTGTATATGTATTCACTTAAATATATTCGGTTGAGTAACAACCGTCAACATGTACATGTAAGTTCGTTCCATATGTGTATTATATAGACCGAAAGATTTTATTATGACTCTTTCTCTAGTTATTTCCTTGTTCACTCTTGACGAAGGTAAAAGAAGTTTTGAAGGAAAGAAATTACCAAAGTTTCTCAGAGTTTTTATAAATAGAGATGGAATAGGTCTACCGATTTAAGGTATTTCTCGTAATGTAAAGTAACTCATTTAATTTATAAATCAGAGGTTATACTTATCTTTGTGGAGTCGAAATGGTAAGTTGTATTAAGATGGAATTTTACTGAGTCGTGTCTAGAGACTATCTGTTTTTTGTTCACTAGATTGAGATTTATTGACAAACTTTATGTATAACGAAGTACTCAGTTACTTACGTTTTTGAAGAATGTATTGATGATTATATTACTTATTACATAAAGTTGTGTTTAAGACAGTGACTTCATGTCCTAGTCTCAATGTATAGAAAATTTTTAGTTCTCATGTTTCGTTTTTCGTTCGTGACATTTTCGGTTTGATTTGAAGGTAAAGGGTCCAGTACCGACCCGTCAAAAGATTGTCACTCGTTTGTTTAGTTTAACGATACTTAATCCTTTTCGACGTTGATTATTTGTTCGTGGTTTGTTTTGTTGTGTTGGTGTTATTATATTTATGCTATGCGTTCTGGTCTTCCCTCTCCACTCCCTGTCCTCCCGTTCTTCCTTCTCGCCGAGACCTCTCTACCAACTACTGTTTCTCATTACTCCAAAATTCAATGATCGACACAGAGGACTAGTTTCAAAAAACCGATGATTTTTCGTACTTGTGCTAGGTTGAGTTACCCGTTTTCGTTCGAAAACATAAACAAAAATGTAGGTCACTTGAAAGTTGATATTTGAATCTCAGGTGGATTAAAGTTAACAAGATTTTCGTAAAAACTCTGATGATGTTTTTCAGTAACTAACACCCGACTGTTTTCAATGAGACTATTGAAGATTGTAGTGATTAAAAGTCACTACGAATAATCGTAGGGGTTGTGACCTCTGTTCATATAAAAAAGGGTTCTTTACGAGTTCTTACCCATTCTTATGTTTTGAGTGTGTGATGAACTTTCATGTTGATATGGTAGAGAGAGGGTTTTATTTAAAGTGTGAAGTAAAATATAAAGTCGTAAAGTGAATACACTATTTTGTGGTAGTTAATTCAGTGTTTTATTGTATACCTTTAGGATGAAAATTATGACGAACCATGAAGAACCATGAAGTCAAGGAATATACACCTGTTGCCAATTCGTATAATAATTTTCTCAGTAACAGTATTACAAAAGGTAAAAGTCCAGGGATAACAAGTGCATCCTTCCTACTCTTGTCTTCATCGCCATTTCTTGGGTAGACGGTTACGTCCTCTGTATTCTCTGTGCCCAAGCTAGGGACCCAGCCCTTCTAGGGGACCTCCTCCCGTACCGTTGGGTGAGGTCATAAGAACGAACCTCTTAGCCGTACCTGTCTCCTCGGACCTCCCGATGTCAGGTGTCCCAACGTGTCTCAGGTTGTACTGATTTTGTTGAATCTTACGTACGTGTAGTTATAATTGTAAGAATAGTCCTTTAAATTTGAGATGTCTAGACTAGTTCTTTTTGACTTTAGACTAATCTTTTTGATTGATATCTTAATCGTGTATCCAATACAAGAAAAGGTTCCTTTAAAAAAACGAAAGTCCGTAAGAATTGAAAATCTTGGTTTCGAATGTGAGGATCGAGTCGTCAAGAGTTGTGTACCAGAGGTCGTAGGTCAGAAGGAAGAAGACCACTGTGGTGTCAAAGGGTACTCTGTTGGTGGAGAGGGATAAGAGCCGGGGACCTAAAGTCTATCACGGACTCTACTCGTGTTCTACGTTCAGACCCGTTAGTTTAAGTTTCACTGATTTAGTGATCTATGTTTTATTCATGCTAAGTCAGGATCTTGAAAATAAAAAAACCACGATATTGAAAAAAGGGGCTTCAAGTTTGAAAATGGGTTAATTGTTACAACATCATTAAAGTCCACTTGTCACTTCCCTGAGTCGGTATACATATATACGTAGGTAAGAGAGGGTTTGGGGGTAGGTAGGTCCGACCGTGTATTGTGGTTCGTCTCAAGGTGTACGATATATCATCAAAAAACAACCAATAGGTAAAATTTATGTCGTCATATGTGTACTGGAAGGATTTTAGAGATTGATAGGGAGGGAGGGGTGAAGTCCATTGGTAATGTTAAGCCAAGATCTTGAAAACGACTTTAAAAATCAACTCTATAAAAATATTCACGATTCGATCCGACAACCATTCGAAGAGACAGTAAAGTATTCTTCCCGGTTAGTCTCTTGTTTCGAACGTGTAAACGAATGTGTGTGTCTCGTGTCTCTGTTTAATTTCTTGCAGAGACCACTGTCATAACGTTACAGAATATTTGTTCAGAAAAGGGACTTAAATGTCATGCACCAGTTATTTGAGGAAGGGGGGCGGGGGGGAATCGAAGAATCCCGAAAGACAGTGAATGATCAGGATTGATTATACATATCAAAGTGTATATTAATCAACATAGGGGAATAATAAATTTAGAGTTAACAGTCACTATTAAAACTATTCAGGACCTCCTGACAGACATAGTCTGAGTTTGTGTGTGATGTCTTTCAAATACTGCTATTTTGATAATGATGTTTTACAGTTGAATCACAGGGGTGTTACTACTGAGTAAACCTTTCATACGAGATTCCTTTTTCTTTTCTTACGTTTTAACTATTATAATTCTTTACATGTCGAGATGGTTCGTCTTCCATTTGTACCCGAATGTTTTTCTGTGGACTCTTTTAAGGTAAGACAACTTAGACCCTTTTGTTTTATAGGAATGAACCATTCTGTGACATGTATATTTTTAGTAATGTCAATCATCTTGTCTTTACTTTTCACCTCGACTCTCTTTGTAATTGTACTTCATTTATGTTACATTTTATCCTTTAAAAGAGTAATCAAAAAAAGGTTACCTTGTTTTATAGGTAAGAGTGAATCTAAATCTCAAATATATTTTGATATGACCGTAATTAAAGGATGTCGGTGACATTAATGATGTGTAAACACCGAATTTTATTGTCTTTAAATGAAAGAGTGTTAAGACCTCCGGTTTTTAAACTTTAGTCAAAGTTGTCCGACTTAGTTTCCCCAAGATACCCTGTTAGGATGTGATCCTAAAGTCCTAAGGAACCGAATAACCGGTATAGTGAGGTTAGAACCGGAGACATCGGTGAACCAGAAGCATCGGTGAACCGGAAGAGAAGACAATGTATTTAGTAAGGAGACTGAGAGAAAATGACACGTAAACCCCGGTGGGTCTATTGGGTACACGACATCAGGTACCCCAGTGTTTCTCAGTCTGTGCTAATTTGTTGACTTGACTTCTCTCTATTGGGTTTTATTAGAAATTAGAGTTCTAGGAATTGAATAAGTATGGACATTTCAGAAACGATATTCCAGTGTAAATATCTAAGATCCCTGACACTATACCTATAGAAAATTCCCCGGTAAAAAGTCGGATGACGATACAGTATTCAGTAAAGTCATTGATATTATGGTGGTTTTTCCAATTCTCAGACCTTTGATATACTTGAAATATAAGGGGTTAATTTAAAAAAGTGTTACAAGAGATAAAGATAACCATGGTTGTGTTTTTCGAGGTTTTTACCGTATAAATTTTATTTTTCCCTTCTGAGATCACTCATTCTTTTATTGGATGATTGGTATCGGAATTCTTCATAATGAAAATTGATTTAAATTGTATCATAAGGAACTTTGATCTCAATGATAGTACTATTAAGTAAAATAATGTTTAAATTTTTAATTTTATTCTGAAATGGAGGTCTAGGATTGACGAACATCTTAGACATAAGGTTTACATCGACACCACGAGACCTAAAGTACCCGAGGATAAAAAATTTTTTTCCGTTGTTATTTTTTATATACAATAATTTGATAGTGATCCGAGGTTAATAAGGTTTACAATGTTTAGAACTACAGTCGAGAATATATCACATTGTGAGATAATCCATAGGAACAGAGGGATTCCAATTTAGGTCTATTATTAGTTGAAATTCATGTTACATTTTATTTAATTACGGTATTTGTATATGTTCCAATTCACCGATAATCTATTCGTAATCCCTTTAGATACAAACTGAGACACTGGGACTTCTTTTCATATGACAATTATAAGAACTGATTCCGTTACTACCGGGACTAAGATAAAGAGGACAAGGGTCCTTAATGACACGGGAGATGTGATATATAAAGACTACCTTTCCAAGACCCAATTTCACTGTAATGTCTTTTCATTTTTTCTTGTTGCTACCTCTACCGTTTTAGAACTGTCATCGTTGTTATGTAAAAATTTTTTAAACCACCTCATGTCGTCAGATCAGTTCCGATGCCAAAAAGGACGCCAGTACATACCTACACTCTCAACCTGACACTTCTTTCGACTCACGGTTTCTTAACTACGAAAACTTGACACCACAACCTCTTCTGAGTTTCAGGGAACCTGACGTTCCTCTAGGTTGGTCAGGTAAGATTTCCTCTAGCCAGGACCCACAAGAAACCTTCCTGACTACGATTTCGACTTTGAGGTCATGAAACCGGTGGAGTACGCTTCTCAACTGAGTAACCTTTGCTGAGACTACGACCCTCCCTAACCCCCGTCCTCCTCTTCCCCTGTTGTCTCCTACTCTACCGACCTACCGTAGTGCCTGAGCTACCTGTACTCACACTCACTTGAGGCCCTCAACCACTACCTGTCCCTTCGGACTACACGACGTTAAGTGCCCCAGCGCTTCTCAGCCTGTGCTGACTCGTTGACCTGACTTGACTTGTCGAATGTCATTGTGTGTGTTAAAGATTTATAATCCGAGTACTCGAAACATTTGACGTTGGTGATCGAGTTTTTCGGAAATCGTGAAAAGATAGTGGAAAGAGAGTCTGAAGATAGTAGAAAACTAAACAAAACAGACAACAACCTAAAGTACGTTTATTCTAACATACTATGTACAAAGTATACATACACAGACTGAAAAGTAAGTTGTAGTACAAAAACTCTAAATATGGATGTGTCTGTTTGTGTGTGTGTGAGTATCTTGTATTTGTCTTCGTTTCATTTAAATTCTATATTTGTACACTTTTATCAACATCTTTTGTTTTGATATTGTCTCATTATTGTGTCCTTTTCACTTGTTCTAGGTTGTCCTTTCATATATTGTTCGGTTGCTTTAAATTTGTTTTGGTTGTTTTGAAGTTCTTCATGTTTTTTTGTTTTTATTGGTTTTAAATTTTGGTTAGACAGTTGTGTGATTGTGTTGTCGTTTTTCTTAAACCTTTGACCCTCTGTCTTTTTATAGATTTCTTACTCTTTTAAAACATCTTACATAGATGTATTTAATATGTTTTACGTAATACGTCCTTCTTTTTTCTTTTGTGTGTTTTTTTTCTAATTTCTCGACCTGTTATATTACTCCTGATTATACGTTAACGATTCCTTTTTTCTTTCTTTTCACTCGTCTCCGTTATTGACTTCTTTATTTACACTCTTGACTACTTTCTATTGTTTGGTCTCTCAGTTCTCCTTACACTTAAGGTTTGTCATTGATTTTTCTTTAAATATGAACCTATGTGGTATTACTTTCTTGGTTGCTGTTTCTGAAGTTTATTCCTTCGACATTTTAGGGTCACCTTGTTAATATTAGTATTCTAATAATATTCTCTTTTGTTAGTTGAATCTAGAACTCTCCGTCCTACCGTCCCATTTCCGTCTCCGTGACTTAATTTGACGCGACCCACACTTAGTATTTAAGTGATGAACGATCTAAATGAATTAGAAAACCATGAAAAGTCAGGGGAACAAATGTTTTCTATCTATTTTATAAAAGAGTAAAATAAAGATATGTGTACATATACTGAATTTTGTCGGGGAAGGTATGTCACCTTAAGGAATCAATTGATATAATTTCATATATTGGTATTGTACATTATTTTTCTATGGGTTCATCTGTTAGTGTTCATTTTATGTATTAAGTGAGTTAGTGATTATAAGGGGATCCATTTTTGTCTTTGGGTCTAGATAGATGAGAGATTAAATCATCTCAGTCAAGTCGAACTAAGGTTATGGAATGATCGTGATTTTAAAATAACACGGTGGTATGTTCTTTTCAGTGGAGTGGTATCCTACTTAAAAAGTAATAAGTACTTACTGTCCAATAATACATTGATACTTGTTCTATGTATTATTGGACAGTAAACAACATACCGTCTTCCGTCCTCCTCTTCCCCCAATATCTCCTACTCTGCCAACCTACCGTAGTTGAGTCACCTGTGCTCAAACTCGTTCGAAGCCCTCAACCACTACCTGTCCCTTCGGACCGTACGATGTCAGGTGCCTCTGCGTTTCTCAGTACTAACTCGCTGACTTGACTTGACTTGTTTGTTCTATACCCTCACCACCGACTCTAGTTCAATTGTTTAATTGGACTTCGTTTGATAGTTATACTTGATCCCATTGTAATTTATTCACACATTTGGAAATATACCCTATATATTGTTTTGACTTTAATCAGGGATTTCAAACGAGAGACTTACTTGTGGTGACAGTAGTTTATTGTGGAAACATGGTTCCATGTTTTTATTCTATCATGACTTCCATATGTCTATGTTGTAAAAGTTCACCAATGAAAATTCCGTCCAAGACTTGTTTTGATACACCAAAAGATATTTGTCTGTTATCTATGTTTGTCTGTTTGTATATTCTATTTTTTATATATTCTTGTAATATATATATATATGTGTATATTATGTGTATATTTATGTATGTATGTGTGTGTACGTTTATAAATCCTTTGATTCATGGTTGGTACCGAATTATCAAATATACTTTTTAAAAGATAGAACGGTTATGTAAAAACCTACTTAGACTCCGTTCGTATTGAGATATGGTATGAAGTTGGAGTTTTACGGTGTATATCTATATTTTTATGAAAGTCAAGAGGGTTTCTTATAACTTATTGTTGTAATAATATACATCAAGACTAGTGACACGAAATTATTCCCCGTTTAGTTCCGTCTTTTTATTACAGTTTTTTGTTTTCTTCTTTTTTTATTATTTCCCCTGAACGGGTAACCGAGTCACCATTTCTTAGGTGGACGGTTACGTCCCCTGCACCCAAGCTAGGGAACAGACCCTTCTAGGGTGTATGACACCTCGTTGATTCGGGTGCGTGGTGTTGATGACTCCGACACGAGATCTCGGACCCTTGGTGTTGAGGACTCGGGTGTAAGGTGTCGATGAATTCGGACGAGCAGATCTCGAGTACGAGACGTTGTTCTCTTCTATGGTGTTACTCTTCGGGTGTGCGGTGTTGGTTCTCGTCGGGGACGGGTGTCGTTGATCTCTTACGGAAGGGTATCGTTGTTTCTGAGTCAAATCGGTTTTTATTTAATTATTTATTTATCCAAGGTCTTATTTTTTCTTTTTTTGAACTGTAAATTTTTTTTTTATGTCCTTGTCACTATGTCGTACTTCCATTTGATTTTGTTCACTGAACATACACATATGTATCCTTCCGATTGTCTACTGTATCATATACAAATCATTCCATAGTTAATACAGTTGTCCCATTTGTTCAAAGTTTAGACTTTTATTGACCTCGATTCCCAGTGGTCAATTACTGACTTTAACTGTTCATTTCCACTCGGATCGTACCGAGGATAAAACTGTATTTCTAAATAAACGGGATTGGATAGTCAATTGATAATAAGTGCACAAGGGCACTCACCTTGATGAGTGATGTTCGGTAGTTATTGTTTCTAATATCCACAACGGTAGGATCACACGGTGCAGGTGAGGGTTGTGACCGGATCTGGTGCCCTTTTCTTTTCAGTCGTCACGGGTAAGGAACGTAGGACCGGAGGGATAACACTAAGTGTGTTTGATTGAGGGAAACAGGACTGATGTGTGAGTACTCCCTTGGAACATTTAAAGAAAAACATTAAAATTGAATTATAAGATACATCTAGTCGGATGTCTTTCTTTTGTACTAAATATGACAACACCCGTAAGACCTGGATATTATCATTTTATGGAAGTGACATTCAATCTTTAATTGAGAAGACTTTCTGAATGTGGACTCTCGAACTGACTGACTGACTTAACTACCCTATGACACTTAGATCAAGACTAATTGTCACTGTTAAAATTCCTCTGTTGGATTGGTCTAAAAGACAGTATTTTTGGTTCCTGGTCTTGAATTTGGATCCACTTGAGTACGATCCATTTACGGTCAGGGTTGAGTGTATAGTCACTCAGGTAGAGTCATCGTGGTGTTGGGGAAGTCACGTAAAAATAAAAGGTCATTTTTATCTGTCGTAAACAAGGTCACTTTGAACCAAATGTGAGTGTTTATACGAATTTGACACGAATAATTGAATTTAGTGTCAAAAGATAGAATAGGGGTTTCAAAGCCAAAAGTGAAAGAGGTTGAACTTATCCGAGAAGGCATCAGTGTAGTGGGATTATTGTCTCCAATGTAACCGTCTTTGTTCTAGTTCTGACCGTCCGTCCGACCCCTTCGGTTTGTTCGATACGAGTTGGAGTCCCTTTGGACCGTCCGTTTGGTTTATCATTTAAACGTGGTCTTGTTTCAATATACAGTATTTTTAAGGGTCTATGGTTGATGTGGTTCTTTTTTTTCGACGGAATGTCGACAGTATGGTTCGAAGAAATCCTGAAGTTTAGTCAGGGAACCCTCAAACGAAAGGACCGATTGGAGGTGAGTGTAGTTCTTAAAGACTTAGGGACTTCCAGTTCGTTCTGGGTCAAAATGGTTTGTATTTTGTGTTTGTCTTTTTAAAACCTTCGATGGACCTCTATTAAAGGTTTATTACATTAGGATTTGTGATTTCTGTGAAAACAGGTTTACGAACTTAGTCCTTTCAATCTTACGGAACGTAAGATTAAAGATCGTATAATTTTTACGGTCATGTAGTCGAAGACGTTTAAACTTCGTCACGGTTTAAAATTCTTAAGTTAAGATATTACGAGGGTGTCATTTTCTTAATTCAATAACATTGTGTCTTTCTGTGTCATAGAATGTATATATAATGGTATGTGAACTCCCCGTGCTACTACGATCTTCGAATTATTGTTTTTTAGTCAATACGGAGTATGAAAGGTTTATTTGTGAGTTCAATGTTTACTATACCTTTTTTGATCACTTTTACGTTGAATTAGTAATTTCTTTATTGTTCTTTTACTAACTTCTTTTTATTCTATGTACTTGAATGGTTAAATTACCGGTGTATAAGTAAACATATGTTTAAAAAGGGAACTTTTTCTTTCTTTTTACAGTCTAAGATGGTCTTCACTTAAAAATTTCTAATATAATACATTTTGACGAGACTCCCCTATCCTCCTCTTCGTGTCGTATGTAAATTTATTTTATATCTAAAAACGAAGGTTGATAAATCGTCTTTGGACTTATTGTCCCTATATAAATTTAAATACTAGTTGAGTCATTGTAAATCACAAAGTGGACCTAAGTCTCTTTTTTCATTCTGATTCTTTGAAATCGGATAAATAAAAAATTTTTTTATCTTTTTGAGAATAAAACAATCTTATGACACATGGTGAATCCTTCATTAGTTATCCGTTTGTGTGATGATTCAAAGTTTTGGTCTTGCCATATATCTTTGTTCTGATGTGTTAAGGAAAAAGTTAGTGGTGGAGTAAAATTTAGGAAACAATAAAAGCCTACACTAGAATTATCCCGAGAATGTATTAGATCGTTTATATGTCTTTTTAGACCTTATGTAAATTTTATTTTCTTTTAAAATCTTTATGATAAGTTATTGACCGAAACTGTTTGATCAATGAAACTCCCCTTCTTCACAATAATCGTTGAATGGAATTTTGGTTTAATTTAAGGTCAATAAAATTCTCAATCTATATTCGGTATTTTGTTCTTTTTTATAAATAGTCCGGTCATATATCTTCGGAAAACTCGTAATTTTTTTTACCTTTTTCTAATTCTCTAGTCTTCTAAAATATGTCTAAACTATCGAATTTTGTGAAATATGAAAAAATTCAGTTTTTTGGATATGTTTCTTGTCTATCTTCTGTTTAGTCTTATTTCTAAATTGTATTACTTATACATTTCTTAGGTTCATTTAATGTGATTAGTAACCGTGGTCGTTCAACTTTTATTAGATCTTTTAAGGTGTCCCAGTCATAGACATCAAGTTCATTTTGTGATACCTCTTAAGTCATATATTTCTATTACACTATGTATTTAAGTACATGAAGAAATGTTCATATCGATTTTCCTATTTTTTTATCTTGTTATAAACTAAAGACTTAAAGACTTCTTTTTCTCTTGTTACTATCAACAAAACAAATTGACACTATCATTTACCGGGACCAATGTGACTGATGACTTATTTGATCCATCGGTAGTTGAGAGTGTGTACGTTAAAAAAGGTTGTATTATGAGGATTGAAGTAAAACAAGTCATCGACTACTTACCGTCATTTTGAAGATCTGTTTTAAAGTCAGAACCTATACGACGGTGTCACTCGTCATAAAAGTGGTATTCTGAGAAACGGTGTTCGTTAAAGTGTCGGGTCGATTGCCGGGAATTCCGTTAAAACGGTATTTTTTGTTCCTTTTATTTTAAAATTTATTTGTAATTTTTCCTGTGTTACTGTGTACTTTTTGGTCATTTTTTTTAGAAAATTTCTGAAATAACACTTTTTACTTTTATGTTTTTTGTAAATTATAAACACTTCTGAGTACTATTATCAAATAATACCAGATAGACTCTTTTCCACTATGAAGAAAACAGTTTGTAATTCCTAAGTCCTAGAGTATAACCTGGATTTAAGAGATACTATATTTGTTAAGGCGTGATTCAGAGAGGTCTAAAGGACCTTTACTTTACTTATTAGCTTCCTACGACGATAACTAATAGTTATGTGCATTGGATACATTCTTTTCTTTCACTTCAACGAGTCAACAGAGGCTGAGAAACGTTGGGGTACCTGACATCGGAGGGTCCGAGGAGGTAGGTACTCTAAAAGGTCCGTTCTCGTGACCTCGCCCCACGGTAACGGAGGAGGTCCACATTGGATATACTTACTTACTTACACTTCAGTGAGTCAGCACAGGTTGAGAAACGCTGGGCACCTGACATCGGGTGGTTCAGGTACCCTAAGAGGTCCGTTCTTATGACCTCACCCAACGGTAAAGGAAGAGGTCCCCTAGAAGGACTGGGTCCCTAGCTTGGGTCCAGAGGGTGTAACGTCCGTCTACGAAATTGGAGACGTGATGGTCCCTTCGGGGCATTGGATATATTGACCATTATTTAGTGACGTGATGTAAATTTACAAGGTTGTGTACGGGTGAGGAATATAAAGTGGTTTAGTTGATTCGATCTACGACATGGTGCCTCTTCCACTGCCGTGGGGTGAGGTCATGAGAACGGACCTTTTGGGGTACCTACCTCCTCGGAACATCCGACGTCAGGTACCCCAGTGTTTCTCAGCCTGTGCTGACTTCACTGAATCGTCATCGGGCGTCGTCTACGACATGGTTTATGTTTTTGAGACAGAGGTAGTACAAGAGGTGATAGTTTGTCGTTTTTAAAACTGGTAAAAGTTCTTTGAATGTGAGTAGTCCTTAGCACGTTGGTAAAGAAAACATCCCCTGTGCTTCTCGAACTAAGAAGAAATCGGAGGTTAAAGATTGACGTACTATTTGGACCATTTCTACCGTAATCTCTTGTTCGTTAACATAGATTTACTCGGTTTCAACAACAAGTCAGTGATTCAGTACAGGCTGAAAAACGTTGGGGTACCTAACATCGTGTAGTCCAAAGGTACAGGAAGTGATAGAGGGTCTCAAACGACTTTAAGTACAGGTAACTCAGTCACTGCGATAGATTGGTAGAGTAGGAGTCGACGGGAGAAGAGGGGAACGGGAGTTAAAAAGGGTCGTAGTCCCAGAAAAGGTTACAAAGTCGAGAAGTGTAGTCCACCGGTTTCATAACCTCAAAACCAAAGTTGTAGTCAGGAAGGTTACTTATAAGTCCCAACTAAAGGAAATTCTAACTGATCAAACTAGAGGAACGTCAGGTTCCCTGGGAGTTCTCAGAAGAGGTCGTGGTGTCAAACTTTCGTATTTAAGAAGTCGTGAGTCGGAAGAAATACAAGGTTGAGAGTAAAGGTACGAAACTAGTATACCTGAAAACAGCCGTTTCACTATGGAGACGAAAATTTATGTGTCAGATCAAAGAGTGTCGAAAGGAAGGTTCCTCGTTCTTAGAAAGTTAAAGTACCGACGTCGTGACAGGTGTCACTAAAACCTCGAGTTCTTTTCTTTTGGACAGTGACGAAGGTGAAAAAGGGAAGATAAATGGTACTTCACTACCCTGACATTTTTATTGATTTAGTGAAACGACATGTGGACTTTGATTATGTTGTAACATTTATTTGATATTAGGTTATATTTTACTTTTTTTCTTTGGTACTTTCGTGACGTAGACACCTCTTTACTTTGGTTTAACAGTTGGTAAGTTTTAGTTTGACAGTTGGTCTAAAAAAAAATAGAAAATCTCGTGACTTTGGTTTAACAGTTGGTCAATAGAATGGGAAATCTAACGGAATGTCAGTTACTCAACATACCGGTTTGTCGTTCTGATGAACATTGTTTCTTATAGTACCGTTTTTATCAGTCTTGGTGACGGTTGTGACATGTCATCACAAACAAGTATATTTATAATATTACGAGAAGACTCAAAACAAGAACAAAATATTTTTACTCACCCCCTTTTTATTACAAGTAAGATTACGATTCATCGTATTCAGAGTATTTGGATAATGTGACTAGTGTTTCTGTCTCTAATTGTCCTCATGGATTCACCACATTCGATTCGACGTCAGTTTCATGAGTGACTCGGGTATTTAATTTTTTGTAAAACCTTTTGTATAGTAAAAAATCGGTTAATCAAGTCGTAAATCTACAATGGTATATATAAAATTCTTATGTACTACATATTTTAACCGAATCACTTATTAAATTACTATGTTACTTTTTACATTTAGAACTCCTTGTGAATTTAGGACTCACAGATTGTTTCCTTTTTTAAAATTAAGTTTTTACCTTAAATATAAAGTAGTTGTGTAATAGTAGAAGAGTCTTAATAAAACATAACATATGCTATAAATAAGTATTGGTGTATCCCTTTTTTATAAATATCCTGTTTTTCAGATTTGTGTCTAAGGTATGTTACTTTTATTTGTTTTATGAAGATTTTTATAACAAGAACAAAAGTGAATGTACCAGTTTACAAATGAAAATTCGGTGTCTTCTTTCTTGATTTAGGATTTTCGTAAAAGAAAAAAACTTATAATCGCTAAAGTGACTTGAAACTTCCAATATTTTTACTCGGTACTAACTTATAATGATTACGTAAAAACAGTGAAACGTATCAAATCAAGTCAAGTCAGCCCAGGTTGGGAAACGATGGGGTACCTGACGTCATGCGGTCCGAAGGGACAGGGGGTGGTTGAGGGCCTCAAATGAGTTTGAGTACAGGTAACTCAGTCACTACGATAGGTTGGTAGAGTAGGAGACAACAGGGGAAGAGGAGGGTGGAAATTAGAAAGGGTCGTAGTCCCAGAAAAGTTTACTCAGTCAAGAAGTGTAGTCCACCGGTTTCATAACGTCAAAGTCGAAGTTGTAGTCAGGAAGGTTACGTAAGTCCTGACTAAAGGAAATCCTACCTGACCAACCTAGAGGAACATCAGGTTCCCTGAGAGTTCTCAGAAGAGGTTGTGGTGTCAAGTTTTCGTAGTTAAGAAGCCGTGAGTCGAAAGAAATATCAGGTTGAGAGTGTAGGTATGTAAAGACCTTTTTGGTATCCAAACTGATCTACCTGGAAACAACCGTTTCATTACGGAGACGAAAAAGTATACGACAGATCCAACCAGTATTGAAAAGAAGGTTCCTCGTTCGTAGAAAATTAAAGTACCGACGTTAGTGGTAGACGTCACTAAAACCTCGGGGGTTTTTACTTCAGACAGTGATAAAGGTGACAAAGGGGTAGATAAACGGTACTTCACTACCCTGGTCTACGGTACTGGAATCAAAAGACTTACAACTCATAATTCGGTTGAAAAAGTGAGAGGAGAAAGTGAAAGTGGTTCTTCGAGACATCAAGAAGAAACGAAAGACGGTATTCCCACCACAGTAGACGTATAGACTCCAATGACTATAAAGAGGGTCGTTAGGACTAAGGTCGAACCCGAAGTAGGTCAGGTCGTGAAGAGTACTACATGAGACGTATCTACTTGTTCGTCCCACTGTTATATGTCGGAACTATATAGTCATGAGGAAAGGACTAAACCTTGGTCAGAGAACAAGGTACAGGTCAAGATTGACAACGAAGAACTGGACGTATGTCCAAAGAGTCCTCCGTTCAGGCCACCAGATCATAAGGGTAGAGAAAGTCTTAAAAGGTCAAACAACACTAGGTGTGTCAGTTTCCGAAACCGCATCAGTTATTTCGTCTTCATCTGTAAAAAGACCTTGAGAGAACGAAAAAGTTACTAGGTGAAACATATCCGTAGGGGAATTTATTAGCCGAAAAGTTAGGTATAAACCATACATATACTTGTTTGATTATTACATACAAGTCACGTGTTTCATATACAAACACCCATGTTATGTTCGTTCTCTCTCCTCACACACATACCTCCTTCAGGTTAATTCTCTTCCGCGGTTCATTTGACCAAGGTCAAGTGACTTCAAAATTAGGTTAAAGTTTTCTACAAAGGTTATTTATCATGAAACACGGTATTTCTTGAACTTTTCTACCCAAATGGTTATAACCCTATAAACTTACCAGTAATAATATTTTGATGCAAGATGTCTTTAAGGTATATACCAATATAGTCTCTGATGATTAGTTGACTTTATAGGGACAAGTGGAAGGAATCATTTCCTTACCGGATTTTACCAACGGGTCGATCTGATGTAAAGATCGGAGAGAAAAGTCAACCACGTCTGTACACTAAAATTCAATATCTATACTCAGTTGTATTCTGTACAGTGACGGGTGAACGCTCTTACTTGCATAATAGAAGACCGGGAAAAGGACCGACCCACAGACCTCTGTCGTTGTTACCCTCATTTGTTGAGTGTCTAGCTCTGACTTCGGTGTATGACTCCCACGCCTCTATGGGACTGTCGGGAACCACGACAAGAAGACCGGACACAATACACTTTTTCTTTCTTTGATGAAGCGGATTGTGGCGACATACGATCCTAGAGAAAGAATATCGTAATATCGGATTGAGGAACAATGTAAAAACTCTTTTTAAAATTCGAAGTCGATTATTTACATCCTTTCAGTTATTTGTATTTTTTCTACTTAGGTGGGTTTAGACATATAAATGAAGAATGTATACCATTCTGGACGTCTTAAAAGTTGTTTTGTTAAGAATTTGTTTTTATTTTTCAATATTTTTGAAGACACAGATCAATTAAGATAGTTTTAAATGTTATAGAATGAAGTCCATACCATTAAGTATTTTGTTGCCTATTGTGGGAGTAAGACAAGAAAGTGCACTACCAGTCGGTCCGTATCGATGCTCTCCTCTGTCTTCTTTATAGTACAAAGCCAGTCCACCATCTTCTGTCCTCGTTCCCATCTCGAAACCGGTTCTAAAAACCATAAAGACGTCCTTTTCGTTCTATCCCCTCCCATTTGTAGAATCCTCACTGATCAGACTTATTGAGACAATTGGAAGCCACCCGTCAAAGAGATTGACAGAACATGAGACGGTGCCCTACGGAAGTCCTTCTGACGGAGGACCTTACGTACCCGGTCTCTCTCCTCCCTCCATACCGCGATTTAACCAATCAAACGTCTAATTTCCGTACGAGGGTTAAAAAAAATAGAACTTCTTGACCGATAGGACATCTCCTCGTCAGAAAGGTGTCTCACTTTCCTAAACTCCAAAAAACCAAAGAAAAGTAATAATTTCGTTACAATATAATCGACCAAACATAAGGTGTGTAAGATCTTATGTAGGTGTCATTCTCCAGATATACCGACTGGTCTTTCCAAAAAGAAGTCTACAATTTCGGAGTATTATGTGTCCTTTTATTTTTTACATATGTTATATTGGGGTGTAAAATCGATCGAAACAAGACAGAGTAAGACATGGACAATTTTTGTAAAGACCCCCAAAACCAATTAACAGATTCGATCCTTATATAGGTTGTACGACCTACGTTCGGAATGGTGGTTATGTTCCTATTTTATTTTGGTTTTTATAGTTAAGTAGTAAAATGTTAATTTTTATGTCTATTTTTACTATCATTTGTGTAAATGAATTTGAATTAAAATCTAAAAAATTTTCTAATTGATAAAAGAAAAATTAGAGTGTAGTGTAACAAATACAAGCCGAAAGAGAGAAATCACATACACACAGATAATCGGTGAGTCAGCACAGGCTGAGAAACGCTGGGGTACCTGATATCAGACGGTCCGAGGAGAGACAGGTACCTTAAGAGGTCCGTTCTTATGACCTCACCCAACGGTAAAGAAAGAAAGAAATCATTGGGAGATATTTTCATGAAAGTTGTCTCCCATTATCACAGAGTGGAACCCCGAAAACCTTTACCCTCACCCCCGACCCCCCTCCTTAGACCCCGACGTACATCTCTACGTTGAGGACAAATCACAGGTTCTCCGGACTTCAAGATTTATGGTGTGTCACATACCCCGTGAGAAGATTGTTTGTCCGTTTGTTTTTGTTTTGTGACAGGTCGGGTTCTAGGATTATCGTAGAAAAAACTGTTAGTGAATGGATATTGTATATATGAGATATGAGAAAGAATGAGTTATGATTAGTGTTTTTTAAATCACGGTCTTTAGTTACAGATAATTGTACCAAAATTTCTTTCGTCAAATTCTTAAGTTTGGTCGAAAATTATAATCGTACAAATAGGTCTAATTTATTTGTACAAATAAGTGTAAATAGTATCTTTTTTTACTGTTAATATTGTCTCTTTAGTGGACCTTGGAAAAAATTTTCCCTTATTTTGGAGGGAAATAAATCATCAGATGATTCTTTTTTTTTACTAATTTTATTAATACGTTTTCCTGTACAATGTACATAGTATTCATAACTTTGTCATTGTACATATCTATTTTGTAAATTTATTTTAGATGTGTTTATATGTTATTTTTGGGTGTCCATCTAATCTATATCTATCTATTTATCTACTATTACCTACCTACCTACCTACCTATCTGATCATTCAGTAGAATAGGGATAAGGACGAATAAGTGTCTGACGTTTTCTTACCCCCATAAAACGACGAAAAAAAAGTCATATGTCGTACAATCAAAGTCATATATCCTCATTATGTCAAAAGAGTATACGGGACCGATTTTACAAGGTGATCTAAGAAACCACACATATGTGTCTATATGTAGGTATGTGTGTGTGTCTAGACACACACATATATATATATCAATAAAACTTTATTTAATATACTTTAACTAAGACTTATTATTTACGGTTTTATGATATCATGATATCAGTATATGTGTCTCTCACTGTTTCATGTTTATATATACAGTATTATATGTCGATCTTTTGATTAAATATAATTTAAATTTATATGTATGTTGTACGATATTAGAATTATTGTTTATAGAACTATAGGAAATTTCCTCATCTTGTTAGTGACGAAAGGACTTTGTCCGTTCCTATTACAACCACGAGAATATAACAATAGATTTAAATTAGAAGTGTCATTAAGTCCTTCGTCTTTATTAAGGTAAGATTTCAACTGTTTAAACTTCGGGGTACACCAATTTACTGAATACGTAAGGTATTACCGTCTCTGTTAAAAATATAAAAAGGTTACATAGTAGTCACAGATTAGTACGAAGTATGTATTATGACATCTGTACACTATTTAAAAATTGCCTACCTACCCACATTAAGTTCCAGTCTGTTCATTTATTAGACGAAAAAAAAAATCACGGTTTTAGTCTTTGTCAAATTCTTAAAGTTTCATAGTAATGTTATGGAAAATTTTTTATTTTATATTTTGTAAGTGGGAAAGTTTATAAACTCAGAAATGATTTTACGTCTTCTCAGATAATCTGTGTAGTATACATATTTTATACAGTAATGAAAAATAATCTAACGAAGTAAGTTTCTAAATTTCATGTAATTGATGTATTTTGTCATTACTTTACATCCTCATTGATTTTTAATCTTACAAAAACCGGATCGACCATTTCTTAGACGGACGTTACGTTCTCTGGACCTAAACTAGGGACCTAATCTTTCTAAGGTGCCTCTTCACTTACCGGTGGGTGACGTCATAAGAAGGGACCTCTTGAGGTACCCGTCTCCTCGGACCACCCGATGTCAGGTACCCCCAGAGTTTCTCAGACTATGAGAAACTCTGATTTTGAAAAAGAAAGTTTCACAAAATGTTCTACTATTTCTCTTCGTCGACTCTTCTACTTGTATGTTAACGTCTATAAAAATATTGTGGTTCCAACTTAGACTGCTTTTAACGCTTCGATTCAAAAAAGAAAAATAAATTTCTTCAAATATGAGTACGACCACATAATTGGTCTGTTGGGAGTTCCTTGGAGTTATGACTGAGGGTATTTTGGCACGACAGGAGGAAGAACAAAGAGAAGTTACTTCTATCGGTGTAGAAGTGACGTGATCCTCCATTTTGCTATCCAAACCTAGCACTCCGGTAGTAATTTAACTACACACTGTACACAGTTCTTTGGAAGGGACTCAATCCTCCAATTTCATCTGGTTACAAAGGGTTTGAATGGACTAATATTCTTATGTGACTTAGTCATGAAACACAAGGAACCATTCTTATATCTAAAGATTTGGTGAGACCTGTATGTACCCCCTTCTCCCCTTATTTAATATTGTGACGTTTGACGTGACTAAAGACTACATCAAACTCCTATAATGGAATTGAAATTCGGTATGTCAATGATCTACAAAAGGTTAGTCTTTTCCATCATTCGTCAATGATTTCATTGATCAATGATTTACAAAAGGTTAGTCTTTTTCATCGGATTTATAGTAAGGATTTCTCATGTGACGTTTCTGAGGGGACCATAGAGAAAGTAGGACGATCTCGAAAAAGTAAATGAAAGAAAAAAGAAAATTAGACCTGCCGATTAGACTTCTTTTGTCTGTGACAAAAGAATGATTCTTTACTGGGTGTTTACTTTTATGTTCATGTGTCTTTGAGAATCATAGACATTAGAAATTTTAATGGTGTTGTTACTTTGTTTGTTCATTGATTGATTTAGTAAAGTAATTTTTCATGGGAAGTAAAAAATTTTTTACGAGGGTAATAATACCTTATTTGTTTTATCAGAATGGATTAGCATCAAGAGGTTTTAAGGGTGTAGGTTAAAAAAAAGGTTGAGATTTCAATCCAGGTTGGTAATTTTGAGGTCTCCTACTTCTTGGTCAAGGAGCTCACAATACAGGGTTGGCTGGTGATCCAGCACGGTAAGATAGTAGACTAAACAGGAACAGAAAGAAAAATAAAAGGTATAGTTCAAACGCCATGAGGTGAAACTTAAGAAATTAGTTCTGTTCGTGCGACTTTATCCCATAGCACTCTTGACCATGTAGTGATCCATTGACATGGTCCACCCACTACAATTGTAAGTTTAACGTCATCCATCAGTTACTTGACCGTGCACAAGTAGGGTAAGCATTTTAAAAAGAGTCGACAGAAAAGTCGTTTTGTA
The DNA here is from genome assembly GCA_006410555.1 of Capra ibex. Lineage (NCBI taxonomy): Eukaryota > Metazoa > Chordata > Mammalia > Artiodactyla > Bovidae > Capra > Capra ibex. Next base: position 2,286,322 of record SJYO01041148.1, on the reverse strand, counting down.
CAGAAGTCTTAATAAAAAAGTTACTACACTCGACTATAACTATCTCTCGATCTTATAATTCTTTTCTTTCAATCAGTCGAATGTCTATTAATTTTTGGTACAAAGCCTTTAATTATTACATTGTTTTCAAGTCCGTTACCTGAATGATCCATTGCGGGTGACTATAGTTTGGAGTCGTCTGAGAATTAGTAATGGGAAATAAGGGTATGAAATTATGGTTTCCCTAGTGTTTTTGTTTTGGTTTGCTTTAGTCACTAAACGAATGAAAATTTTTTTATTTATTTTTATTGTTTTTACATGACTCATAAAGTATTCGGTTATATGTAAGTGGTCGGATCTGGAAGGTCGAATCTTAGTGAGGTTAATTTTTTTTTTTTTAAGTTTCTTAAGGTCATTCAGTTATGTCCTTATAGTTAAATTTTCGTTCTTTTCTCTTATATAAAACGTTTCATCATTCTCAAATCATAGAAAGTGTACAAGTATGTAAATTATTAAAAGTTCCCGAAAAGTTTATATGTAAGAAAAAAAAAAGGACACTGTTATTTCAACAAAACAAAACAAAAATTAAAAAATAAAAATGAAGTAAAATGAAGTGTTATGACATAACCAAAACGGTATGTGACTGTAGGTGCCCACATGTACTCAAGGGTTAGGACTTGGGAGGAGGGTGGAGGGTGGGGTATAGTAGAGAGGTCTAGTGGGGCACGTGGTCGGGGTTCGTAGGACATAGGACATAGTTTGTGTCTGAACGCTAAGCAAAGAATGTACTATCATATGTACAAAGTCACGGTAAGAGGGTTTAGTAGGGTGGGAGAGGGAGAGGGAGAGGGAGTCTCAGGTTTTCAGGTAAGATATGTAGACACGGAGAAAACGACAGAACGTATGTCTCAATAGCAATGGTAGAAAGATTTAAGGTATATTTACACAATCATATGACGTAACCACAAAAAGAAAGACCGAATGAAGTGAGACATATTAGCCGAGGTCAAAGTAGGTAGAGTAATCTTGACTAAGTTTACATAAGAAAAATTACCGACTCATTATAAGGTAACACATATACATGGTGTCGAAAGAATAGGTAAGTAGACGACCACCTGTAGATCCAACAAAGGTACAGGATCGATAATATTTGTCACGACGTTACTTGTAACCCCATGTGCACAGAGAAAGTTAAGACCAAAGGAGCCACACATACGGGTCGTCACCCTGACGACTCAGTATTCCATCAAGATAAACGTTAAAAAATTCCTTAGAGGTGTGACAAGAGGTATCACCGACATGATCAAACGTAAGCGTGGTTGTCACATTCTCCCAAGGGAAAAGAGGTGTGGGAGAGGTCGTAAATAACAAACATCTGAAAATCTAGTGTCGGTAAGACTGACCACACTTTACCATGGAGTAACACCAGAACTAAACGTAAAGAGACTCTTACTCACTACAACTCGTAGAAAAGTACACAAACAATCGGTAGACATACAGAAGAAACCTCTTTACAGATAAATCAAGAAACCGGGTAGAAAACTAACCCAGCAAATAAAAAGACCTTAACTCGACGTATTCAACGAACATATAAAAACTCTAATCAACAAACAGTCAACGAAGTAAACGATAATAAAAGAGGGTAAGTCTTATGGATGGATTTCTTTGATTTCTGGATATATATCTTTTGATATTTTGTGACTACTTTCTTTAGTTTCTCCTGTGATTATCCACCTCTTTATATGGTACAAGTACCTAGTCTTCTTAGTTATATCACTTTTACTCATATGATGGGTTTCGTTAGATGTCTAAGCTACGTTAGGGATAGTTCGATGGTCACCATAAAAAGTGTCTTGATCTTGTTTATTAAAGTTCTAAAAATACCTTAATGTTTTTTGGAGCTTATCGGTTTCGTTAGAACTCTTTCCTTCTTACCTTGACCTCCTTAGTTGAACGGACTGAAGTCCGAGATGATGTTTCGGGTCAGTAGTTCTGTCATACCATGACCGTGTTTCTGTCTGTATATCTAGTTACCTTGTTTTATCTTTCGGGTCTCTATTTAGGTGTGTGTATACCTGTGGAATAGAAACTGTTTCCTCCGTTCTTATATGTTACCTCATTTCTGTTAGAGAAATTGTTCACCACGACCCTTTTGACCAGTTGGTGAACATTTTCTTACTTTGATCTAGTCAAAGATTGTGGTGTGTGTTTTTCTTTGAGTTTTACCTAATTTCTAGATTTGTATTCTGGTCTTTGATATTTTGAGGATCTCCTCTTGTATCCGTTTTGTGAGAGGCTGTATTTAGTGTCGTCCTAGGAGATACTAGGTGGAGGGTCTTATGACCTTTATTTTCGTTTTTATTTGTTTACCCTAGATTAATTTTAATTTTCGAAGACGTGTTGTTTTCTTTGATATTCGTTTATATGTAAGAATAAACTAGAAGTAAATAAGTTTATAAATAATGAACATTGATGTTTACCCTTACCTCGTTAGTATTGTTCCAAACTTTATTTATCATGTAAAGACTAATTAAAATCGTTGGGTGGTTTATACGTTAATAAGAATTGTGGGTTAGATAAATATTTCAAAGAATAATATAGACGGTACTAGAATTATAACGTCTACTTTATATTCGTAGGTAAACCATATTCATTTTAAATTACTCAAAATGTATATGACAAATGAAAGATATTATCTCATTGATTATGACTTGGAGGGGGAACGACATGTATTAATACTTTTACCTGTTTATAAAACTCCGTAACTTATTATCCATCTCGTTTGACACTAGAGACTCTTTTATCTTTGTGTCTTCCACTTAAGGCGGAAGTGAGTTCTAGAGGTCGATCCCTCTCAAAAGACTGATGTCGTGTCCCTTCACCTCTGAGTCCGTCACAGGGCGCTAGTGTCTAGTCTCAAACCCCACAACTTCGATCGCCTTAAACGTCCTGTCATGACTTCCACTCCCTCGACATGTCGAAATCCCCATCCTCCACTGTCCCGACTTTGTTCCGATCGTCTGTTTGATGAGAGCCCGATTTACTTCTTACCTCTATGGTTGCCGACATCTCACGGTCCTGTAGAATTTCAAGGATGGATCAGTACCACCTCCTTGGAGTAATTATAGGGTCTGAAGTCAACTCTATGGTCTTTCTGGTCCAGAATTGTCATTCCTAGTATGACATCTCATTCCTGATCTGTCTTATCGGGTGGATTTCGGATTTCGGTTCGGATCTCTCCTAATTCTTGTAGAGGTTGATGTGATTGACGTAAGGTCTTACTTTGAACTGTATTAATTTTTCTCTCCCTTTTTTTTTGTTTTTGTTTTTGTCTGAAAGTTGTTACGACTTGAGTATTACAGATCGTATTTCAATATTTAATGGTCTGTACTTTTATTAGTCATTTACACTGTACGTCAGTCTTTATCTCGATAGTTTCCTTTGTCTGAGGTTCTACTGGGACTTCGACTTTAATCTTCTATCCTGAAGTTTTGATGATTCTTCGATAATTTCAAGATGATGTAATTTCTTTCTCTTACCTCGTCTTTTTTATAAACTTCTTTATTGCCACCTTTTAAAGGGTTTAAGTGACTTTTTGTAATTGGATATTTTACCCCCTTGAGTCGTTGAGGTATTTGTTAGTTATGTTTCTTTTAATTTGGATCCATGTAGTTTCACGTTTTTGGGTTTTTAATTCCCTTTCAGGATGTTCGTCTGTCTCCTTTTGAGGTGTTGTGTGTCCACTTGAAGTTTTGAATAGTCTTTATTACCTCTGACTTTTCTTTTACCCTCTTACACAAGTTTCGTTACGTTCCTCCTTCTCTTGAGTTGGTTCTTGTGCTGTGGGTCATTTTAGTCAGAAACTTTTACTTTCTTTCAGTAGAAGCCTATTTCCTTCGATTCTTATCAGTGGTCGTACGAAGGTGTTCTTTATGAAAAATTTATTAGGTAATTCGAATTAATTTAGTGTACTATGGTCTTCTTTACACTTTGAAGTACTTCTTTACTCCTTGTGATCTTTACCCTTTACTTACCCATAAGTAAAGGAGTTTTCTATTTAATGAACAATTTCGTGTTTATTAAAGAATCACAGTAAATATTCTATACCCCTTCATCTTATTTATTTACTATTGTCTTTACCGTCCCCGTCTTTCGTTTACCTTAATATAATTCTCAGAATATAGACAATTCTTACTTCATCAATTTATAATTAAAATTTACCGTCCCGTCTGTCATTTGTCTTGATGTAATAAAAAATTCTAAGAATATAAACAATTCTTACTCACCAAGTTATAATTAAAATTCGTCGGGTACTGTTTAATTTTTACGTATGACATTATGGGTCTGGTTTGTGATTTTTAATTGACGTCATCTTTATCGATTGTTCAATTATGTTCTTTATTTCATCCTACTATTTGTAAACTAATTTTGTTTTCTTTATTTTCTCTATACTCTGTTTTTCCTCTTGTGGTTGTCTTATCTGAATTTTGTATGTATATCCTTTTACCTGGTATTTTTCGTATTTCGAGGGGTATTTTTCGTTTTTCTGAAATTTTTTCTTTTTTTTGTTCTAGGTTGATATGTAACAGAGATTCTTTGTTGAAATGTATGTTTCTGTGTCTGTTTGATTTTCACTTTATTATCTTTCTATATGATACGTTTGTAGGAGTCTAGACGTCTACTGTGGTGGGAATGCCGTCTTTCGCTTGTTCTTGATTTCTCGGAGAACTACTTCCGCTTTCTCTTCTCACTTTTTCGATCGAATTTTGAGTTGTAAGTTTTGTGATTCTAGTACCGTAAGACAGGGTAGTGAAGTACCGTTTATCTACCCTTTTGTTACCTATGTCTCTGTCTGAAATGAAAGAACCTGAGGTTTAGTGACGTCTACCACTGACGTTGGTACTTTAATTTTCTGTGAACGAGGAACCTTCTTTTCGATACTGGTTGTATCTGTCGTTATAACTTTTCGTCTCTACAATGAAACGGTTGATTCCAGGTATGTCAGTTTCGACATCAAAAGGGTCATCAGCACATACTTACACGTTCAACCTGGTATTTCTTCCGACTCACGACTTCTTAAGTACGAAAACTTGACACCACAACTTCTTCTGAGATCTCTCAGGGAACCAGACGTTTCTCTAGTTTGGTTAGTTAGGATTTCCTTTAGTTAGGACTTATGAGTGACCTTCCTGACTACGACTTCGACTTCACGGTTATGAAAACCGATGGACTACGCTTCTCGGCTGAGTAATCTTTTCTGGGACTACGACCCTTTCTAACTTCCGTCCTCCTCTTCCCCTACTGTCTCCTGCTCTACCCACCTACCGTAGTGGCTGAGTCACCTGATCAAATTCGATCGAGACCCTCTGCCACTTCCTATCCCTTCGGACCACACGATGTCAGGTACCCCAGTGTTTGTCAACGTGTACTGACTCGCTGACTTGTTGTTGTTGCGTTTGTAGTTCATATTTTTCGGAATCTCCGATATTGTAATAGTATGTTTCGTTTGTAGCTTTGTTCCCTCTTAGAGGTTTCTATGTCTCTAGATAAAGCATTGTCTTTATAGTTGAGTTGTCTTTTTGCACTTTTTAGTAATTTTACTGTGTATTTACTCGTTTTACTTCCTTTCTGAAATTTCATTCCTAATCAAACTTTATTGACAAACTTTTTCTGTTGGTATCAACTTTACAATTGCGACAACAAAGTGACAACAAACTATTTCATCCTCTGTTTTTATTGTCATACATATAACTTCGTCATCTAGATTTATAGTTGATGGGACTTGACTGTAAATATTTTATGTTATAGGGTTTTGACTTCTTATCATAAAGGAAAGTTTTTACAAGTAGTTCTTTCTAGTATACGATAGTTCAGAGTTCATTGATTTTGTAATTTCATATGAGAGACTAGAGCATAAAGATTATAATCTTTACAATTCTAAATTATAAACTTTCTTTAAGTTGTTTAATTGTCCTTTTTTTTCTTTCATAGAGTTGTCTGTTATTTTACGTAAACTGTTTTAAGTTGGGTAATTACAAATTTTGGAGAGTCATTAAGTCTTTCTCTTAGTTTGCAGTTGGATTATTTCCCCAAAAAGGAATTTTTTTTTTTTTCTATTGGTTGTAGTAAGAATATACCATTTTGTGACTTGAGAATTAGTTCTGATCCTCTTTTGTTTTCTTACAAACGAGAGTCTAGAAGGTAAGTTGTGTAACATGTCTTCTTGATCGGACATGTCATTCAATTCTCTACGTTTTCCGTACTTTTCACTTCTCCTTTTTCGATTTGATGACAATAAGTCTCTGTAAAATTAACACACACGTCTTTTGGAATATCCCTCTGCTGTAGTTCTCCCGTTGTATCCAGTAAGGGTTGAAGTCAGGGGGAGTGTTCTGGTTGATCGTTGATAGGTGTCGGTTCTGTGGTGACTTTCTTTAGGGGTCTTGGGTCCCGACTCCGGTTTCGTGGGAGGGTTTGGTCTCTCTGTCTCTTCCCGTTCTCACCGATGTGAGACTGGTGTGACCCGTGGGGGGTTCCGACCGTGTCGTAGTGTGGGTGTCCCGGGAGTTCGGATACCAAAGGGGTCGCCCTTTTAGTCTCAGGCTCCACCTGGAGGTCGAAGAGGTCAGACCGTCCTACGAAGTGCTTCAGGCTCCACCTGGAGGTCGACGGGGTCAGACCGGGCTACGAAGGACCTCCGGGTGAGACCAGAACGGAGTGGCACTAGTGACACCCTTAGTAATCCCTTTTTTTCTTTTTGGAGTTATCTTGTTATCATTTCTATACGTTAGTCATTAGTTTTTGGAGGGTTCTTTCTTTTGAGGTCCGTTCTTACTCCTTGTTAATTTTGAGAGTTAAGGATTACCCTTATATTTTATCATGTTTAAACTAGGATTCTTTCAAACTATCAGATAAGATTCATTTTATATGTGGATAGACTACTGGATTGTTATGGTGAGAATCCATCAATGAGTTCTCTTTAATTTTGTATATAAATCTCTTTCTGAACATGTGTACATAAATATCGTAGGATTTAGTCATTGTCGGTTTTAACTTTTGTTAGGATCATAGATGATTGTCCTCTTGTCTATATGTTTGACTATATAAGTAAGTCACCTTATAATGAGTCATTTATTTTTCCTTTCTTGACAACTATATACATTGGTATACCTACTTAGAGAGTCTATACTCTAACTCCATTCAGTCCGTGTTTACTCATGTATACTATGTTAAGAGTAGTTTACTTCGAGATCTTAGTCGTTTTTATTCAACACCGCTATCTTTAGTCTAGTCAACAACGGTTCTCACCAACTTTCGAACCTTTCACCGTATTCCCTTGAAATGGTCTCTTTCCTTATAAGAGATAACACGAACCCTCCCCTAATATGTTCACGTATGGAAATATATTTAAGTGGTTTGATTTTTAGATACACAAAATAATAGACATCTATTATGAAGTTTTGTACTAAAAAATCTTTATTAGGTGAGGTTTTTATTACGATGTAGAGTTTCACTTTTGTGATGTCGAAAAATTCCAATTGCTTGTACATTCATAAAATCTTCCAAAATAAATTTTCTCGGGAAAGTCCCCTGAAGGGATCGTCAGGTCACCAATTTTCTGACGTGGTAAGGTTGTGTCCCCCCACACCCAAGTTATGAATCAACCCCTTGATTCTAGGGTGGACGGTGTTCCATGTTGGTTGGTTGTTACTTTTTCCGGGAAGATGTTGAAAAAGATAAATCTTCTTTCATTAAAGGAAGGGTAAACGTTAAAAAGTACGATAAAAGTTATACATGGAAAAGTAAATGGTTTATAGGTTTTATGTAAGATGTACGACATTCTTAAGTTTATGTTTCATTTTTATGGGAACCCTACCGGTATGCAGAATAGGAAGTAGGGTAAACGAGAGGAGTCTACATTTGTAATGAAAGTCAAACAAGATATGCTAGGTTGAGAAAAAACATTACGGACAAAATGTCTTGTCCAGTCAGATGTCGGAGACTGCTTGATGTTAAAGGAGTGTTTTCTTTGTCGTAAACTTTCGTATAGTAGGTGACTTTTTGAAAACGGAAAAGGGAAAGTATTGAGAGGCGAGTGGACCTGGGACCTCCTAGTTCCCGGTCGAATTACTTACCGACTCCTCCGTCCTCCTTTTCAGTTCACTGTCGGGGTTTAAGGAAGGGGTCTTCTTTAAAGCTCTGTCCTTCTTCACTAGTTTATCGAATTTTGACATGAACTTTTACCTTGTTTTATTGAGAAGGGTTTTGACTTGAATAAGGATAATTATTCTTAGGACAATCATTCTTAGTTACCTTTGGCCGGTGAATATAGTAAATACTCACCCCTTTTTTCTTATTAGTTTCATATGTTAAATCACCAATCACTCTTTACTCCGACAAAGGATAGAATGAGGTAGGAAAAGTGGTGTAAGTTCTTTGACGAGTGTTTGGACAGAATGATCTAAAAAAATCAGAAAATTATATCAATTGTTTATCTTAAAAACTAATTTATAAAAAAAATAATTCCTAGGGTTTCTCACGATCATAAAAGGGATAACAACGTAGATAGTTTGTCATAATCATATCTGTTCAGACGGATATCAGTACCAGCCGTTTGAGGTCGGACGTCCGATTTAGGTCAGAGAACAGGTGATATGTGTCAGATGTTTGATTCTTACCAGAAATGTATAAATGTACAAACCTCCTTTTTGCCATAAAACACTGTGTACTTTTAATATACTTTAAGTTTACAACCACAAGTATTTGTTTGAAAGTAATTCTTATTTAGGTATGATTCAGTAAATACGTAACAATTTCGACAAAGTACGATGTTCTGTTGTCAACAGTCTGGCACACCCCGTGAGAATAGTAAAGTGTCACGACGGTCTTTTGGTCTTTGACGTCACTAAAAGTACGAAGATTCCGTATCACCTCACACCTAATACATAAAGTTTACTCTACCGTCTCACGACACAAATAATACATTGTTGTGATTTCTTATATTATATGAACCTGTACTGGTTTTCATGATCAAAAGACAATGACACCTTGTTTGATGGTTTTTGAATCGTCGAATATCTTTGTGTAAATAATCAGGTCTCAAAGACACCTAGTCTTGAGACCCGTGCTGAGTCGACTCCGTAAACGAGTTCTAAAGTGTCTGAAGTAGTTTTCTAGTCGATCTGTTGTAAGAATAGACCTCCACTTTTACCCTTTCTTAGAAGAAGGTTCAAGGAAGTCTAACACCTGTCTTGAGTGTGGGAACGTCACATATTGACTACCACAGTCGAAGAACGACCGAGAGTCCGTCTCCGATGGGAGCCCAGGATGTACCACAGCTGTCAAGGGTCGTCGATGGTTGTCAAGGAAGGGTGTGTCTGAAGAGGTTTTACCGCTGAAGAAGTGTGGGGATTCTTCTTAGATGTCGAGATTAGAAACTTCTTATTCAGAATTTATTCCGTTGCATTGGAAGAAAGTGTGGGTTCAGGGTTAGAAACACGGTACGAGGTTATGTAGTCAAGAGGGTCCAGAACCTTAGGGACGATCGACGAAGGTTTGGAGAAACTACAATGGACGGACCGATATATGATCTTTCTCGTAACATAATTTTTTTTTTTTTCTTCAACAGAATCTTAGAGTTGATCAGTATTTCGGAATCCGTTCCGGATTAGACAGATTCGAATAAAATTATTAATACTTTATCCTCCTAATGTGATTCTCTGAAGACTCCGATAAGAATGTAATATGTGTAATAATATTAACAGACGACATAAACTACTGTTCCTAAGTAATATACATTGGACCACTAGAGACTTGGATCGTATGTCAGTCCGTGGACCCTGTCAGTTATCGACGATATCTAATTCTTTACTCAAAAGAAGATAGAGATTTGTAAAAGTCCAAAACGACCATACTAAGGATGGATCTCGCAAGGGTCAATGGATAGTGGTGTGGGGGGTCGTAGCCGGAGAAGTAAGTGGACTGCGTGAGTGACTTGGAGTGGTTGGCCATACGATGTTCGTGACGGTCCTTGCCGGATATACACTGTCGCAAGGGAACGGACTTAGTGAGAAGATTATGTCAGACAAACACGGAAACCACGACTAAGCAAGATATGGTTTCTTTTTAGTCAAAACTTTTAACGTCTATAGGAAAATCGATGTCAATTATTGACCATGTAGTCTTCAGTGTTTAGGTTTACGGGTTTCTCCATGGTATTTCTCTCACTTAGTTTGTCTCACACTCTGTCATTTATCATGACCCCCGATGTCGTTAGACCTTTCGTTTATGAGGTTAATTTTCTCCGCCGATAGTGAGTCGACATTTGTTGACGATGGTAAGTCCTGGTAATCGGCAGGTTTAAAAAGTTCTTCTTAGGTCTTTGGACCTAAAATATATTTTAGAGAGGTCCACGGTAAACGATTAGTGAATTAAACGATGTATAAAATTTATCTAGTCGAGTAGTCAAGGGTGTTAATATTCTATGATAAAGTTAGGGATAAAAATGGTTATTCCTTTGATTTTACATCTTGTTAATGTGTTGAACTGGTCGTAGTAGTTCAATTATTTACCATATCACTCTTGTACTAGTGTTCCTCAGTCTAAGGACTCAAGTGTAAGAATGGGTGAATTTGAGACTGCCACAAAGGTGATTAAGAGGCTGGAGGGGTTCAAATTTGACACAGACGGAAAGACAGGCCTAGCCGTCCATGTCAGACAGGGAAGGACGGTCGGACACGACAGAGATGTCATGGGGTTACAACAGTCTAGGATTAAACTTGGTTCCACCGTAAAACTTCTTGGGGGACGGTTTTCTGATCAAGAAGTCATGTTACATCTTACCTTCTAGACTCTTGTGTGAAGGAACACAAAAAAGGATCAGAACTAATTCTCAAGTGACAAGATGGTAAATTCATACTATAACCGACATCAAGGGGCTCACAGATGGGATACACTTTATACGACCAGTTATTCGGGGTAGACACATCTGTCTAAGTTCTCCGACTATGTCTTTTTCCGTCGTCTCGTTTGTCTTACCGTTTCTTTTGGGTTCGGTAGACGGGTCTTTATCATTGGACTGGTGAGGAAGTGTTTATACTTGACTGTTAGTGATCTAAGTACTTCTTTTCATTGTTATCATATCTTTTTAAGGTGGGGGGGAGTTTTTCGTTTAAAATTTTTTATGTCCCTCCATGTGGTAAGTCTTTTTCCTTCTTTTGAATTTTTTTTTTTTTAGGAGTCACTGAAAACTCTTCCTGTTATCACTTGTGACTCATTCTTTTATTACGGTATAATATACTTTATTGGTTTGGTCCTTTTGTTAGGATAATACACTTTCTTTTTATATTTCTTTATTTTTTATTTCCTTGTCTCTGTCTTTCTTCGTTAAATTATGGAGACTGAAGGTTGATTATTCTATTCAGTCGAAATTCCTGTCTCCTTTAATTCTTTAAAAAGGACTCGATGTCGTTTTTCCCGGGACCCCGAGTAGTTCCTTCTTTGGATCCCTTAGGGGACCGACTGGTCACCGACCCTTAGGTACGAAGGGGACGCCGTCCGTGTCCAAGTCGCCGACAAACCCCCTCTGTAGGGTGTACGACGTCTACGTCGTTTCCTTTGTTTCTTTTCGGTTGCGTCCGTAAGGTGGGATTCAAGATTCTCACACTTTCACTTGCACTTCGAGTCAGCACAGGGTGAGAAACGCTGGTCACCTGACATCGGGTGGTCCGAGGAGGCAGGTACCCTGAGAGGTCCGTTCTTATGACCTCACCCAACGGTAAAGGAAGAGGTCCCCTAAAAGGGCTGGGTCCCTAGTTTGGGTCCAGAGGGTGTAACGTCCGTCTGCGAAATTGGAGACGTGGTGGTCCCTTCGGGGAGATTCTCACATTCGTTCCAATTGACTCAAAGTCGAAAATCTTAGTTAAAATAGGGGGGGTTTATTTTACAATAACTACTTTTACATTTAAAAAGGTCACAATTTCATTGTGACGTTAACTGTCTGCGAGTCGACAATTCCGCCTCATCTTCTCCATCGGCCTTCCTGTCCCTATACTTGTGGACGTAGAATCAATTCGTGTCTAATTTCTCTATTACGTTTTGAACGATCCTGTTTTTCTTTACATTCTTGTTTTCACAGTTCCTCCTCGTTTTCTACTTCATTTATATTATTGATGGGTTTGTAAATTTCTGTTTTCCCCTACTCCCTCATACACTCCATTTTAAAGTAGTGAGTCATCTATTGACTCACGTTGTAAAACGTTTACATACGTAAACGTTTGTTATGTTAAAATGAAAAAGAAAAGGTTGAACCCATGTAAAGAAAAAGAACGGTTTAACGTGACCGATCCTGGGTGAGGTCACAAGAACGGACCTCTTAGGGTCCCTGTCGTCTCGGACCATCCGACGGCAGATACCCCAGCGTGTCTCAGTCTGTGCTGACTTCGCTGAATCGTCGTCGTCGTCGTCCTGGGGGACTTAATACGACTTATCTTCGTACTCTCACCCGTAGGACTAGTGTCTCCTTTTCGAAAGTAAGAACGTGGTAATTCATTCTACAATCGACATCCGAACAGTGTACACTGGAAATAACTCTATGTAAGGGAGAGATAGATGAAACAACTCTCAAAATAGTATGTCCTCGAACTCAAAACAGTCTACGACAAATATGTTGATAATCCTACTAGTCTGGTAAAAATAGGAAGTAATACAATTACAGTGTATAGTGTACATAACTAAACACATACGACTTAGTAGGAACGTGGGTCCCTATCTAGAGTGAACTAGTACCATATAATTATATTAGAATGTCCACAAGACAATTTAAGTGACTCAAATATGAAATAACTCTTGAAAACGTAGATATAAGTGGTCTCTATAACCGGACACTGGAGAAGAACATTACGGGAATGGACCGATACCATAGTCCTATTATTACGACCTGAGTTCTTCGTTCAGACTTTCACAAGGGAGGAGAAGTTAAAAAACCTTCTCAATCTCATTTTGACTACAGTAAAGAAATTTGTAAACCACCTTAAATGGTCATTTCGTATTGGAGTCTATACATCTACTGTTGTGTGAATACCGTCTTTCACTTCTCCTTGATTTTTCGGAGAACTACTTTCACTTTCTCCTCTCACTTTTTCAACCGAATTTCGAGTTGTAAGTCTTTTGTTTCTAGTACCGTAGACCAGGGTAGTGAAGTATCCTTCATCTACCCCTTTGTCACCTTTGTCACAGTCTGAAATAAAACCCCCCGAGGTTTTAGTGACGTCTACCACTAACGTCGGTACTTTAATTTTCTGCGAATGAGGAACCTTCCTTTCAATACTGGTTGGATCTGTCGTATAAGTTTTCGTCTCTGTCATGTAACGGATGTTTCCAGGTAGATCAGTTCCGATACCAAAAAGGACACCAGTACATACCTACACTCTCAACCTGACACTTCTTTCGACTCACGGCTTCTTAACTACGAAAACTCGACACCACAACCTCTTCTGAGAACTCTCAGGAAACCAGACGTTCCTTTAGGTTGGTCAGGTAAGATTTCCTCTAGTTAGGACCCACAAGTGACCTTCCTGACTACGACTTCGACTTTGAGGTTATGAAACAGGTGGAGTATGCTTCTCGACTGAGTAACCTTTTCTGGGACTACGACCCTCCCTAACCCCTGTCCTCCTCTTCCCCTGCTGTCTCCTACTCTACCGACCTACCGTAGTGGCTGAGTTACCTGTAATCAAACGCATCTGAGTCCCTCAACCACTACCTGTCCATCCGGACCGTACGACGTCAAGTACCCCAGCGTTTCTTAACCTGTACTGAACCGCTGACTTGACCCTACATTATGATTGTGCACTTTACCTATTGTACGTCAAGTTATGGGTATGACTTAAAAAGACGAAAACCCTTCTGTTCGTTTTGGTCTTTATACTCATCTATTCTAAGTCTCACAGGTAATTTTAATGTGATCAAATACTTTTCGGGTGTTTCTACGAAGAGACTCTACGAAATTTAAGTTTTTAATGTTCCTTTCCTTATCCTTTTATGTCGAAGTTCTGAAATTTTAACCCGTTGGTATCTTTATTTTTGATAACTCTCTTCTGTCAAAGTATCTTTATAGGGACAAAATGTTCAAGAATATTGTGTTCCATCACTAAGTGTACCGAATTCCTATAAAATTAAAGATATTCTGTATGATGAAGAAAATTGACTTTGGAACTTGTAATATGTTGGTTTTTCTTTTTGATACGTAAAATACACGTATTCAATTGTACTTACGTGTGTTTACCATTGTTTTATAAAATTTATTACCGACTAAGATAGTATTAAAAGTCGTATGATTGAATGAATTTATAGATATAATTTTTCCCTTAAATAGATTCCCTACGTAAAACTTTAATAGGAACTCTTGTCTACTTATTAGTTAACGAAAAGAAAGTATTTGTTAATATTAAAACTACCATATAGTAAGTAATTATTTCTATTTTTTACTCGACGATTTATGTCTTTTGTAATCTATATTAGACTAATATACTTACTTTTACATCCAGTGTCCGTATGAAGATTAAACTACTAGTGACTACTTAGAAGTTTTGTTTTTTGTCTTTTAGTCTAAGAGATTGGACGTACCGGGTTATTAAATCCTGTAATGTCTCGGTTGACTGGAGAAAATTCAACGTTTATCTATTTAGTTTCATTAGACTCTTGTCTAATCATATCATACAAGATGAAGTATTTTTCGGTATGTCGATCGATTTCGAAAGGTCAATTGTAATTACTAATCAAGATTTAACAAATTTTATTAATAATCATGAGATGGATAGAAGGGAACCTGACGTTCCTCTAGGTTGGTCAGGTAGGATTTCCTCTAGACAGGACCCACAAGTGACCTTCCTGACTACGACTTCGACTCTGAGTTTATGAAACCGGTGGACTACGCTTCTTGACTAAGCAAACTTTTATGGGACTACGACCCTTTCTACCTCCCGTCCTCCTCTTCCCCTGCTGTCTCCTGCTCCTCCAACCTACCGTAGTGGCTGAGTAACACAAACCCACTTGAGGTCCTCAACCACTACCTGTCCCTCCGGACTACACGACGTCAAGTACCCCAACGCTTCTCAGCCTGTGCTGACTCGTTTACTTGACTTTGATAGAAGGTTTTAGACAACATTAGTTATATCTTAAAAGTACATGGACATTATAATTTATAATTTTCATAGATGTCCATAGAAAAGTGTAAGTCTCACAATAAGTTATAAGAAACGTTTATTTTTTTAGTGTACCTTATCTTTAAAAATTAATTAAAAAAGTGTTCAATCAACAGTATCGTAACTAAAGAGGGACGAAATAGAATTTAAATTTTTGGGTATGTGTTTTACTCGGTAAGTCACAAAATTTACGGATTACGTCAGAGATATTTTTACTGTCATGATGTTCAGAGGTTCGAAGAGGTTTTAGATTTACTCATTCCTATAAACACTACACTACCGATCGGCAATGTAGTGTACGAAGACAATCGTCGTTCGCAGGGTCAATGACCAAAGACCGTACTCGAGTTGACACCAACAGATTCTTTTCTGATTTGTGAATAAAAACTTTCGATTTAGTAATTGACATTACTGTTTTTACCTTTAGTTAAAGAGATTAATGTATGGTGTCTTTGAATAAAATAGAGTCTTTACAAATCATTGATCGTAGATGTTGTGAAATCTAAAAGTTTTGGACTAAAGTCACTACAGGGAACATATAAAGACAATTCTGGGTCTTTTAAGATCGGAAATTTTAAATAGTAGTCAAGATAACCTGTTGTCACAAGAGGTTTGACACCTATTACTGGGTAATGACCCACAAATTTGTTTACCCACAATTCGTTGTCAAAAAATTTATTTTATCATAGTTTTTTTCTTTCTTTTGTCTTACGTGTTTGCATCATTCTTATCGAAACAAATTGCTCTAAAACAAAACCGAGGAATATACTTATATATGTATAGTGATCCTATGTTACGTTTTATATAAAGCGATTCAACTTCATTTATAAAAAGATACACGACATCAGTTTTTATAAAGATTTAAACTTTCGATGACGTATTTTGCATTATCGTTTCCTCATCGTCTTGTATGATATAAGTCAATATTGATTCAGTTAAAATACCCTTTGACATAATTTTAGAGTTGAAAGTATTTTATATATTTATAATGACTTTCAGATTAATTCATTTAAAAGATTAATAGGTGTAGACTAACAAGAGATCGATTGATCCTATACTGACAAGGTATCCGGGAGTTTTACAGAAGACTCCTGTACACGGAGGAGAACTTAAAGTGTCCACTTGAATGTGAGGGTGACCATTGTAGGGAATGGTAACGATCACTCAGAGGTATAAACTTTCTCCTCCCTTACAAATTAAACTTTTACAGGTCGGGGAATTCGTGAATATTTGTGTAAGTTAGTGAGAGTAGAGGACGTGCTACCTTTAGTTTTTAGTTCATCTGTAGTATCATTTAAATATGATTCTCGTCCCGTAGAGTGATAGAGATTCGTATTTGAACTGATGTTTAGAGTTAGTGTCCTTACTACAATTTGAGGTTCGGTAGTTGCTTTTGTAGTACAAGGTAAACCCCCGTGAATGAAAGTAGGTTGTTTATGAATAACTCATAAATGGGACAACAACGACAACGAATCAGCGATTCAACACAGATCGAGAAACTCTAGGGTACTTGACGTCGGGTGGTCGATGAGTATTAAATATACTAGTAGAGAAAAGGTTTATTTCCTTTCTTTTTCCATAGTCTCCCGTCCGTCCGGTAAATACCGAGACTCTCTATGATGTTCGTTCACCTTATTGTGGAGTGTTCAGTTTCTAGTAACTATGGTATTAAAGTCGAGAGGTTCTGTATCGATACTCAGTCTTCTTTTTTTAAGTGATTTCCTCCAGTGTTTTACGTATAAGACAAGTGAATTATTCTCGGGGATTTGAGGTAAAATTGTATTAAGATTGTTCAAATGTGATCTTTAGTTTGACCTTTTAAACTCCACTGAATATTTTTGTACTGTCTCTTGTCCTTCTTCCGTTGGAATATGTTGAAGTTATTTAAGACCGTAGATGCGTATTGTCGTGTCAAACATTAACTACAAATCTTACTCTTGGCCCGTAGTCGTTCTAGACTTATACGACTCTTTTGTGACTCTTTTGTCATGATGTCACATTTCAAATGGTAAATTTTGTTAAAATTATTTTATAAATTGATACTTATGTTTGAAGATTAAGTAGATTGTCCAACAAGGGATTATTATGGTGTATTTACTCTTGTGTGAAGTCCTTTCAGTCGTCGATAAAGTACGTACCAAGGGTATTGTTTCAATATAAGAAAGAATTGGTGTCACGAACAAAGGATTAAATATTTTTATACAATAATTTTTGTTGTCAAATTACATTCGTTTCCGGAGTCTAAATTTTCTCAGTAAGTTCCCATAATCGTAAACTTTTAAGGTTAATACTTCAATTATAACAGTTGGGAGTGACGTCTTTCCTGAATCATATCAATCACAGCCGACGAATGAGCACAGACTGACGAACGTTCGGGTACCTGACATCCGACGGTCCAAGGAGACAGGTACTTAAGAGGTTCCTTCTTGTGACTTTACCCATTGGTAAAGGAAGAGGTCCCCTGCAAGGGTTAGGTCGTTAG
The DNA here is from genome assembly GCA_006410555.1 of Capra ibex. NCBI lineage: Eukaryota > Metazoa > Chordata > Mammalia > Artiodactyla > Bovidae > Capra > Capra ibex. Next base: position 2,268,658 of record SJYO01041148.1, on the reverse strand, counting down.
TTTGGGTCCAGAGGACGTGACGTCCGTCTCAGAAATGACAGACTCGATGTTCCCCTCGGGGGTTGATCGCATTGACTGTCACTTAGTATTCATTCAACTGAAGATGTTTCGACACCTTACTTTGTACATTGTCCACTGTCTTTGATCGACTTTCATGTTAGTGAAGAGGTACTCTTCCTAAAAGGAGACGGATCAAGTTTGGTTTTCTTAGGCAGGGGTTTCTTTCACAACATTTGGACTTCGGTCTCTGTCTTAACTAGGTTTCCGTGGAATTAGAGGTTATACTTGTGGTCCCAATTCCGGATCTAAAAACGAAAAACAAAAAACAAAAAAACCCAAAAAAAACACAAAAAAAAAAACAAAAAACAAAAAAAATTGTTTCTAGTCCCGACGTACTAGAATCGTTCTTTTTTATCAAGGTTTGGTATGCCTTCTGACATAAGTGACTTTTCACTCTGAGGGACTTTAGTGAGAGAGATTGTCTAGATGTTGATATTTTTATAGTACAAGTCTTAATTACAATGACAGTTCTATAAGACCATATGTTAGTTTGGTTGTTTAATGATCTCATTGAGTTATATCGGTTAAATTTAAAACCCTTGACTAATATCACCTTGAGAGGATGTAATGACCACCCTTATGTTTTACGAAATCTTTTCTCAGACTGTCAAACGGTATTTCAAATTGTATGTGAACGGTAGACACACACAATCAACGAGTCAGCACAGGTTGAGAAACTCTGGGGTACCTGACATCGAACGGTCCGAGGAGCCAGGTACCCTAAAAGGTCCGTTCTTATGACCTCACCTAACGGTGAAGGAAGAGGTCCCCCAGAAGGGTTGGTTCCCTAACTTGGGTCCAGAGGGTGTGACGTCCGTCTGAGAAATGGCAGACTCGGTGGTCCTTTCGGTATGGACGGTATACTGGATTGTTAAGGGGATCTTTGGATGGGTTCTCTTTACTTTTGAATCTAAGTGTGTGTTTTTGTTTTGGTGTATGTTTCAAAACATCGTCGGCATAGGTACTAGTGTTTTTGATCATTGTTCATGAAGTTGACCACTTACCTATTTATACGACTTCATATAGGCATACTACCTAATAACGAATCGTCGTTTATCTTTGCTGACTATGTGTGATGTTGTACCTACTTTGAGTTTACGTAAGACGTGACACCTTCTTGTTTCTAAATTTTCCGATGTGTGGTGTACTAAGGTAAATGTACCATAATTTCCATGTCCTTCTCTCGTCACCAACAGTCCCAATCTCACCCTCTTCCCGAATTCGTGTTTCCCCCGTCGTGCTCTCTTATAAGATCCCACTACTTTGAAAAGATTAAACTGACACTGCCCCTCACTTCAAACGACACACTTGAATCTCTCTTTTTGAAATTATATTTTTTAGAATTTTGTTTTAGTATTAATTGACTTTACGAGTTTTTTTATCTTATAAAAGAAGTTTAAAAGATCGATCGGGTACTTACGAAAAGTAAAGTTTTTAGAAAGATATTACATAGAGAGATGAAAATTCGGACTCAGTCAGTCAGTCTCCCCACACAAATGATGAAATAAATTTGATCCGGGTTAAATGAACAAACTTCAAACAGAATATGTTGACACTACTAAGTTTGATTTGACCAGACCCTACTCATACCACGGAGTCCTCCCTAAATTAATTACTTGCAAGAAGGTACAATTTTAAGAGGGATGTTTTTTTTTTTTTAAGAGGGATTATCTTCTTTACTAATTAAATAAGTTGTTTCTTCATTAGTAATCTCCGGATAATGCATGGTTTGTGTCCTTTATGTTTGCCGTCTATTTTGGTAGTGTTAGGGACTGTAGTGTGTCGAATTTGTTTGGTATTGTGTTCCAATTTAGACAGGAGGTCCTCTTAGTGTCACGAAAGTCTCCTGTGTCGTTCACGGGTACTGGTTCGTGCGATGTACACGAATCAGGGAACCAGCCCAGACTGAGAAACGTTGGGGCACCTGACATCGGCGGTCCGAAGAGGCAGGTACCCTGCCCTGACGGGTCCGTTCTTATGATCTCACCCGACGGTAAAGGAAGAGGCCCCCTCGAAGGGTTGGGTCCCTAACTTGGACGTAGAGGGCATGATGTCCGTCTAAGAAACGGTGACTCGGTGGACCTTCTCCTAGATGTGGAATTTCATAGGTGACGATTCATTGAAATCAGCACAGGCTGAGACACGCTGGGGTACCTGACGTCGGTGGGTCCAAGGAGGTAGGTACCCTAAAAGGTCCGTTCTCACTCATGACCTCACCCAACGGTAACGGAAGAGGATTCCACAGATCGTAGTATCATTTGTGTCTTTATGTACGTGGCGTCACGAGTGGTGTGGTAATGGGAAGTCATAGATTCCCACCTTTCTTTCGTTTCTAATGTATGTGTCTTGTGATAGGTACGTGTTCGTCATGTTATGAGTGAGGGGATGTCTTTCCAGGAGAAATCCCTTTGTCTTACACGTGTAAATGAAGACAGGGGAGAAGTCGTGTGTTTAAAGACATAAAAAGACTATGTCTTATGGCATTCATACTTGAAGAGACGGACTCCTTATAATAAAATTTCCCTTCCCCCGTCCCTTCATTAGTTCTTTTTTTCTTTGTCCTACCCCCCGCCCCTCCGCTTCTTCGGTCTCATCCATATTTCTAAAAACGTCACTTGAGAATTTTTGTTTAATTCCTTCAAATTCCTTTGATTTTGTCTCCGTGACGTTGGTGTGGGGAAGATGAAAGACAATACTTTTTCCTTCGGTTCTATACTTTTTCTCTCCCCACGAACGTCCACAACACCGTACTTTAATGGTACTCAATGTCTCCATTTGACTGTATCACGGTTCCTGGTTTCTCTCACACTACTTGTGAGTCGATACGACTTCGATGGGTTTTGTGACAGGTGGAGTTCGTAGGATTAATGTGCTACGAAGACCCTGGTGTTACCCGGGGTCTTCTGAGCCAACAGTTTTTTGGTCTTTTCGAAAGTTGTTGACGATTTCTTTATTTGGATCTAATGTTATTTCACGGAGAACCATAGGGGTATGAATGTTGACATTTTTTGTTCTCTTCAAATGGTCCTAGAATGAGTTTGAGGTAGAGTCTCCTCATTCTATGACTCATCAAAGATAGGATTTGTTTACTATCTTCGTTTAGTTACGGCAAAGTGGCAAGGAAAAGGTTTCAAGAACGTCGATTAGTAAGACCTTGAGTCTTAAAGTCCCGTAAAAACTGTCCACTATGTCGTACATTTGAAACTTTATGGGTGTCTCTTTCGTCTTGCCGTGTCTCTTCAGAGTCTGCCGTGACACTAATCTGTGAATGATAAAGACGTCACTTTGGGTGTAAGTGCACTTTATTTCTGTCAATTGTTCTAAACCCTTCTTTTGGTTAAACACAGTATATATGGTTCTTTTTAAAACAAAAACAAAAGTCCCGTAAACCCTACAGTTTTGATCACTATTCTTTAACACCAGGACAACTTCTCATGGGTAATTAGGTAATGATTAATATGCACGTTCTACATTGACCATTGGAGAAATAGTGCCGAAAATAACATCATATAACTACCTGAGTTTTATTAAGATTTTCAGAGGGTTACCAAGTGTGCATAGAGGAGATGTGAGGCGATGTGACGTGAATCTGTGAGTCAGTACAAGATCAGAAACGTTGAGGTGCTTGGTATCGGGTGGTCCGAGAAGACCGTACCCTAAGAGGTCCGTCCTTAAGACCTCACCCAATGGTACGACAGGAGGTCCCCTAGAAGGGCTGGGTCCCTAGGTTGATCCCAGAGGACGTAACGTCCGTCTAAAAAATGGTCGACTCGAGGGTTCCTTCGGGGGATGTGACATGGGTGAGAATTTAAGGAGATGGTGTTTAAGAGGATAGTCCCGTCAAATGTTTATAGATTGGGAACTGTAACTATCTACTTTACGGTGTAGGTTTAAACGGTGATACTTTTTATACAAGTAACTTACCTTAAATTACATAACTTGAGTATTTTACCGAACGAGAGTAAAACAGTATTCTTTTTACGATATTGGTCCTTCTCACAAGGACTGGATCCCTCCTCGTCATTTACTCAGTGGAACCTTGGACTAAACGGTATTTACTGTTCTATGTTATTGGTATTTTGGGATCATAGTATCACATGAATGTCCATATGTAAATGACTGATGTAGACTATATTTATTATATGATGTACTTCTTATATGATATTGACTTCATGATTTGATAGAGGTGGTTCCCCTTTTTGTCTTTGTTACCATTTTTTCTCATTTCACCTTCGTGTTAATGTGATTTTTTGGTAATTCCGAGGAAGGTAGGAATACAAGGTACTTTTCATTTTGAGTTGTTATAACGTTTATACTATTTTTATTGGGTTTTGATTAGTTTAAAACTACTCATTGTAAGAATGTGATTGAAATTTCTGTCCCGACGAAAATAGTGAATCCAAAGAATTCTAAAGCTCTTCTTATTCCTGTGATGTGCATTACTGGTTCCCAAGTTAGGTTTTTCTTCTACATTGTTAATATTTATATATACGTGGGTTGTATCCGAAGGGTGTACCGAATCACTCATTTCTTGGGGGGACGGTCACGTCCTCTACGTCCCTAGTCCCAAGGACTAGGGACCAGTCCTTCTAAGGACCGCCTCCCGTACCCTTGAGTGAGGTCATGAGGACGGACCTATTAGCTTACCTGTCTCCTCAGACCGTTCGATGTCAGTTGTCCCATCGTTTCACGACCTGTGTTGACTTCGCTGACTTGTGCATACGTGTATACGTGGGTTGTCTCTTCACTTCACTTCAGCGAGTCAGCACAGGATGAGGAACGCTGGGGCACCTGACATCGGGTAGTCCGAGGGGCCAGGGACCCTAAGAGGTCCGTTCTTGTGACCTCACCCAACGGTAAAGGAAGAGGTCCCCTAGCTTGGGTCCAGAGGGTGTAACGTCCGTCTGTGAAATTGGAGACTCGGTGGTCCCTTCGGGTGGGTTGTTTCCTCGTCGAGTTGTACATTCCGTTTATGATTGGTGTTGTTTCCCTCTCTAACTGTCATTGTGTCATTATCACCCGCTAAAATTATGGGGTGAAAGTTGTTACCTGTCTAGTGGGTCTGTTTTTTAATCATTCCTTTGTGTGAATGTACTGTGAAATCTTCTCAACCTGAATTGACTATGAATTTCTCGTAAAGTAGGGTTTCGTCGTCTGATGTGTAAGAAGGGTTCGTGTGTACCTTGTAAGAGGCCCTGACCGGTGTACGATGTGGTGTTCCACTCGAAACCGTATGAATTCTTTTGACTTTACGGTTCGTAGAAAAGACTAGCGTTACGATAGTCTAATCTTTATTTGATGTTGTTGGTGTTTGTTCGAGATTTTGTGTGATCGTTCACCGCCGACTTGTTGTACGATGATTTGTTGGTTACCCAGTGGCTTTTTTAGTTTTTCCTTTAATTTTCTTTTTATGGATCTCTGTTTACTTTTAATTTCATGTTGCCAGGTTTTGGATACCCTACGTCGTTTTCGACAAGATTTTCCTTTCAATATGTCGCTATGTTACAATGAAGTTCTTTGTTCTCTTTAGAGTTTATTTGTTGGATTGGAATGTGGATTTTTTTGATTTCTTCTTTTGTTGTTTTGGATATCATCTTCCTTTCTTTAAATTTGTTAGTCTCGTCTTTATTTACTTTATCTCCGTTTTGTTGACGTTTCTATTACTTTGATTTTCGACCAAGAGACTTTAGTATTTGTTTTAACTATTTGGAAATCGGTCTGAGTAGTTCCTTTTTTCCCTCTCCTGAGTTTAGTTATTTTAATGTTTACTTTTACCTATTCAATTTGACTAAGGTGTCTTTATGGTTTCTAGGATTCTCTGATGGTACTCGTTGATATACTGGTTATTCCCTAATCAGAGGTTTTAGGTGTTTGTAGAGTGTTGTAGATTGTCGTGACTTTGGTTGTTGGGTGAGTTTTTTACCCGTCTTCTGCATACATTTGTAAAGATGTTTCTTCTGTATGTCTACCGGTAGTCCGTGTACTTTTATACAAGTTGTTGTGATTAATAATCTCTTTACGTTTTGATGTTACTCCATAGTGGAGTGTAGTCGGTCTCACCGATAGTAGTTTTTTGGTTGGTTGTTATTTACGGCCTCTCCTACACCTTTCTCTTCCCTTCGGAGGATGTGACAACACCCTTACATTTAGCCATGTCGGTGATACCTCTTGTCTTACCTCCAAGGAGTTTTTTGATTTTTGTCTCGAGAGTATACTGGGACGTTAAGGTGAGTACCCGTATATGGGCCTCTTTTGTACTAAGCTTTTCTATGTACGTGGAGTTACAAGTGAGGTCGTGACGAATGTTGTCGGTCCTGTACCTTCGTTGGAATTACAGGTGACTGTCTCCCGACCTATTTCTACACCATACACATATGTCACCTTATCATGAGTCGGTGATTTTTCTTACTTTACTACGGTAAACGTCGGTGTACCTATCAGAGTGTCTCACGGTATGACTCGCGTCATTCTGTCTTTTCCTCTTCGTAGGATACTGTCGGGAACGTACACCTTAGATTTTTCTTTACTATGTTTACTTGAATGAATGTTTTGTCTTTAGGTCTGAATCTCTTCCTCGAATACCCAACGGTCACCCCTCCTACTCTCCTTCCCTATCAATGCCTCGAACCCTACCTGTACATATGTGACGATATAAATTTTACCTATGGGTTACTCCAGGATGAATGACATATCGTGTACCTTGAGACGAGTTGCAATGTACCACCGGACCTACCCTCCCCTCAAACCCCCTCTTTCCTATGTACATCTACATACCGGCTCAGGGAAACGACAAGTGGACTTTGATAGTGTTGTGACAATTAGTCGATATGGGGTTATATTTTATTTTTCAATTTTTTTTTTTCTAAAGATCACTTTAAACTTAACCACGGAATTAGACTGTTTAAAGGAAATTGTTTAAAAGGTTTACAGTTTTGAGGTGATTAACACCACGATATGATAAGTTTTCTACGATTGCTTGTTCGTTATGTCATCGGAGTGATTCCTAAGACTCACACTTTGGGACTTCTCCTGAGTGAAGTAATTGGACAAGGAGAACGTATATAAAAGATACGTAAAGAAAGAATAGAAATGTGGAGGTAGGGACTAATTTTTCTGTTAGACTTTTATTTTCCTTCAGTAAAAAAGTTTTTCTCGATTCTCTGCATGTATTTTTTACTTTGGTCAGTAAAAATTGGGACTTCGTGTAACCTTAGTGGACATCTTTAGGATTTTATCTAGTTACGGGACCGGGGTAGGGGTCTAAGTTGTCGTACCCATCTTAGGGTTATAGACAGTAAAAAACACTTCAGTCCCGACTCTTGGTGACCTTGTTCGACGGAAGAGGTGTTGGAGAAAGAGAGTAGATGAGCATTCATAATCGTGAGGGTCGGGATATCGTTCCTGACTTTCGTGGTAGAAATTTTAACGGGTTAAAACAAGAGAAGAAATAAGACAGTGTCTTTTTTTTCTACTGATTAAAAGTCAACCCTCTAAAAAAATTTTCACTTATATCATTTTAAATAAAATTGAATAAACTACAAGAGTAAGGGTCACGAGTCTTAAAATAACAAGTCAGTCGGAAGTTTTTTGTTGAAAGTAATCATCTAATAAATCTAATCGTCTTATATTTGTGTGTTGTGCATAAAGTCATTAGTTGAAAGTTGTCTGATAGTCTTTTATGAGTTTTTTTTATTCAAAGTTCCCGACTAATGTAACTATAAAATTGATTATAAAAGTCTTAGAATTTATATAATTCTTTATGATCGTTATTATACGGGACTGTAAGTATACTGTCTTTCGCTTAAGTCATTTATCAGATGGTAAATTTTTTTTATTTTTGACCGTAATGTACTAAGGTGTAGAAATTATAAATGTGAAACCTTCCACGTCCCCCCTTACAATTATAACAAAAGTGTAGGGACCTTGTTTTCTTATATTTTATTACAAAATATTTTTATACGTAGATGTTTATGGTCAATGAAAAAGTTCAAAGTGGAGGTTTTGTTACGATCCAATAAAAATGTACGGTTTGATCCTAAAATACTTTTCCGAAATATCGGTATGTATAACACTTTATGGTCCGTAAAAGAGAGGGACATTGTAATGGATGATATAAGCGGACTTTCATAAGTAACGTCATTCATAAAGTGTCTTTATCTTTTATTTGTACCCTGTGTCTGACCCACATTCCCCTTTTTATTTAAAAGTGAAGGGAAAAATAATTTCCTTTAAGACTGACATTGAAACTGAGGTTATATAGTATGAGACTATGGGACGGTTCATATGGTGGACTTTAGCTTTTGGTTTGTTCAAATTTTATCTATTGTGTTAATTATTAATGTTTTTAAGTCTTCAGATGATGAAAATATTATACAAGAACATAGTATACCAGAGTATGTCGATTAAAGTTGAATTTTAAAATTCTTTGTATTAAAATTGTTCGGGTCAAAAAATTTTATTTCCGATAATGTTACATTATCACGTAAGTCACGTGTGAGATAAGTTCCATTAAATGTTACTTTCACCTGATACCATTTACCCTGTAGGGTAGGGGTTTAGAATAAAAGAAGGGAGTTTATTTTTTTGAGTCGTAAAAAAAGACTACCAGTTTATTACGTGTTAGTATCGACTTTTAGGTTTGCTATGTCTCTTTATATTTTTCACATTTTTATTTTTAGTAGGGTTTAGATAGATATTTTCAGTAATTGCATTTATAGGAAGGTCCCCTACCTACCTAAATGAGACATACAAATGTTGTTGTGACATCCCTAATCTTAATGTTATTAATTACACGTGATTAATACATAAACATGTATGTACATAAAGGTATATACAGGGGTATTTGTGTGTGTGTGTTAAAGAAAGAAAATGTGTGTGTTATTTCTTTAGAAATTCTATTGAAAGAACTTTGATTTTCATGTTCTTGACAAGGTTCGCGAGTCAGACGAGACGGAAAGGTAAAGTCGTCCGGTCCAAACTCCAATGAAACACACACCGCCTACCCCCCCTCCCCTTTACGTTCACACGACAAAAACACCTGACGAACTCTCTTCTAATTTTCTAAACAGACAAACGAACAAAATAAATTTGTGTATACGTGTGTTTGTGTGTGTATGTGTATGGGAAGTTGAGACAGATTTTAAAAGGTTTGGGACACTTGAAATTTCCATGAACCGACTGACGAAATGTATTGATCGGGTACCAGGACTCGTTTTGACGTTTTATATGTTTAAAAAAGTGTCGGAGAGGGAAAAACCAGTCTTTCTCGTAGTTGGATAGTTGGATAGCCACTCCTATCCTCCCAAGATAATTGGTCCATGTACTGTTCGTAAAGTTGGAAGGTGTTGAGTCAAGATTTTCAGACACTAAGAGGAGACCGGGATGTTAAAAGTCCCCCCGACCCCCCTCCCACCGACATCAGTTCTATTATATTGTGGGTAGAAAGGGAGGATGGAGTTACTCTAAGCAAGAGTTTTACTTGGTTGGCAAAGACTGACCATTCAAGGGTAAAGGAGTTCCGTAGAATGAGAGGAGGTCTACAGTGTTTCTTTAGACTACTCTAGTTTCTGCAACCCGTTCAAAACAGGTCCTTCCTCCCGTTGTTGTGTGGTTTTTTAAATTTATTCAAATCTCCATGTTCAAAAATCAAATTTCAATTTTATCGGCATACTTTCAATTTTATCGAAAAAAGGTACTTTTTTCATTATTGACTAAAATAACTTAGCTTTCATTCTTTGATCGTCACAAAAGTCGAGGATTTTGTAAGTATGGACTTGTATAAATTCTGTCAGTGTATCTTTGTCGAAAGATTAGAAAGTAGACAATGTAAACGTGTTGTGAAATTTCAAGTTTCACGTAAACATACGTAATAAATAAAAGTAGGAAATTTGTTCGTCTACACCACCAGTGATAACTAACGGAGACATTGTAGGTAAAGGGGGTATAAGAAGGAAGGGTATCAAAAAATTTTGTAGGAGGGAGGTGGTACATTGAGTCCCTTTACACCGGAGTAGGGGTTGACGTCCCCTCTTTGAGTGATGTCATTGGGACAAGGGACATGGTGTTGACCAAATCTTCACATACACTAGATTAAGACCAGTTGTTTTGTACTTCTCCCTGAAGGGACCGCCATACCACCTATTCTTAGACGGACGGTTGCGTCCCCTATCGTCAAGATAGGTGTCACGTCCTTATAGGGTGTAGGGTACCTCGTTGATTCTGTCGGTCACGCGGTGTCGATGACTCGGACACGAATCTCGGACCCTCGACGTTGACGAATTCGGGTGTGTGAATCTGGGCCACGAGTCGGGTTCTCTTCGGTATCGTTACTCTTCGAGTACGTGGCGTTGCTTCTCATCGGGGATGAGTGGAGTTGATCTCTTTCGGGTACGTCTCGTTGTTTCTGGGTTGTGTCGGTTTTCTTTGTTTTTAAATTCCTTTTTTTTTTTTTGTCCTTCCCCTTTCAAACGTCCATCCGAACACGTTTTCTGCAGGACCAGTTGCGTGGTCCTAGGACGATGGTCATCGTCCTTCTTGGGGTATGTGTCCCCTTTCGTCTCCGTTCAGTTAATGTGTCCTCGATCGGTTGTGAGACTGTTTGACCGGGACGGAAGTGGGAAGTCACAAGGTAAAGTCTTCGATGACGTAAAGACCACGACATTACACACTGTGGTTCTATTTGTCATATGGGGTAGATGGAAAGGAAGAGGTTGAACCTGGAAGAAGAGGATATGGACGTACGGAAGGAAGGGTGAACCCGACTCGATCTGTCCTTTCCGTTCATCAATGGTATTCGACAATCTACTCGTGCGAAACGTGGTTCAAGTTGTCGAGGACCTCGTGCGAAACGAGTTGTCGAGGACCATATGTAGTTCCCCTACCGTAAAGGAGAAGGTTTCCTGTTAAAGGAGATGGTTGAGTGAGGACGTCAGGGGTGATTCCCACTTCTCTGCCACCTTAATGTTTACCGAGATAGGTAGGGACTGTGACACATTGTCGACTTTCCCTTGTGTCTTTTAGTCTACTCCCTGACATAGTCCTTTGTTCACCTATGGTACACTCAACTAATAACTTGTTAAGTAGGATTTTATACTTACTGACATACGAGTCCTTCTGGTCATAAAGAGAGAAAAAATTTTCTCCTACGACAATTCATTTAGAGACACTCATATTTTCTCCACAAAGTCTTCATCTATGGAGAAATTATATAATAACAATTGGTTGTCAAGTATCACTCAAATTTTTCCCCCTTAGTATTTTTTAGATGTATGAAATTTGTCAAATTACGGTGGTTGTGATTTTGTTAGTGTTTTGTCAGAAAATTACGTCCAACGGTTCCGGAAAGGAAGTTCGCATTCAGATGTCTGACATCAGGATAAATAAAAGAACGTTTTTGGTGTGGGTATCATATAGTGGACACTAAAGATCGAAGACAGAGAATTTGTACCTTTCTGTAGAGTGTTGTGAATTTTCGTTAAAATGACTTCTTAGAATGACACTTTAGATTCTATAAATCTCAAAAAAGGGGATTAGTAAATTCAATAAAGTGGATTTTGATAAAATTGATATTAACTGAAGTTGATGAGATAATGAGTTGACGAAAAGTTTCGTCGGTGACCCAGAGTTCTTTTTGTAGAAAAATGGAAGTATCAAGTGACTTATTACAAAGTAATTTGATACATTAATGTTGTTCTGTATGTTGCCGGTAATTGAAAATAAGAGTAGTCAATGACATATGGAACATATGGATGGTTCTTAGTAAACAGAAACATTGTTAAACAACCCATGTTTCTGTTTACTAAGAACCATCCATATGTTCCATATGTCATTGACTACCCTTATTTTCAAGTTCTTTGATCTCCCATCAGATGACGGAAAATTACATCGTACCTGTAGTTTGTCATTTACTTACTTCTCATGTTGTTAGAAAACTCACCCAATTTCTCTCCACTCAAGTCTCTAAGAGGACATTATCCGATAGGGATTATCAGAAACGACTAAGATACGTGGTTAGTTGGGAGACTGTTAAGTATATGTAGTCGTTGAAGATACAAATTCTCCTCTGAACGTGTCACGGATGATACACGGTCCGTAGTGTAGGACCGTGAAGTATGCTCAAAAGAGTTAGGACTACTTTTTATATTACCGTCTCTTTGAGATAGGGGTGAGAAAAGTCGATTGCTTTCGTCAAGTCGTGGATTAGTCGATTTATATACATTATTTAAACTTATGTCAATTTTCAGACTGTTGACTGACTTCTTTTTTTTTAATCTTTGAACACAAATTCTTTCTCCCGTAGATAGTACTCTAAAAATGGATTAATGTCATTTTCGACATTTTTTTTTTTGCACCTATACCATATCAGTAACCTATATTGCCTATCTAAAAGTAGTTTAATTTAATATTGATACACTATACAGTAATCATTTCTTTTACTAGTTTTACACAGAATAGATGGTTTATGTGTTTTTGCAGTGCGAGTTTTGATTCTACTAACCGTCCCTATTCTTCCTCTCTTATATTCGTCAGTGAATTATACCAATTTCTTGTTTAGTGATACGTAGAAGGAATGTAGGGTATTATCTTTGGGTTTGTAAGTGTCAAGGATTTAGAGTTGAAAGTCTTCCCTCGACCTTTCTAGTACCGATTGTCGTCAGAGGTGACAGAGATTTTGAATGGGTAGGGGTGCAAAGACAGAGTAAGGTACAAAGGGCTGATCAAGTCTCCGAGAGGTTTCAGTGAAATGTAATTATCTATTATGTGTGAACTAAAGATGTATAATTATTAGGGTACATACCAAGAAAGGATATCTAACAGTGTTTTTACTATGAGACGATATCGAATTCAATGATCTTGGTATAGAAGACGAGGATCTCTGAGATGCTAATCTCTTGATGTCTATACGGGTTTGGTGGTAAAGGTTTCTTTAATGTGGAATCTTTTTGTTGTGGGTTTGTATATGATTTTTGTGATTAGTTATGACGATTCACGGTTGACGTACTCTCTTCTGTTTTTCCTTCTACTACTTTCTAATCCCTTCTATAGTGACCAGATTGTGACGTTTCGGTCCTTTTTTTTTTTTTCTAAATTTATACGGGAGACGATGAGGGTTCTATATGGAATTTGTGCTACGCATTTGAGATCTTGTGGGCAAAGGATGACAGCTTTCGTTCACAATATGGTGGATTGAGTCTCGACAGAATATTGTCATAGTAAATTCCAGGTGTCTGTTTCACCCGTAAATTATTTAACATTGTCCATGACAATAATAACCCTCTAAACTCTATGTTTAAGTCAATAATTCATTCAGGAACAACTTGTGATTCTTCCCTTGTCAATTATTCTTGATAGTTCTGATCTACTAATTTGTGGTCACAGCATTCCCACTATAAAAATTCCGTGAGGAAACTATTACAATTTAACCCCCAATTTAAAAAAATCTCAACAACTATGAATCCTACTGATTTTTGGAACATGTATAAATAGATCTTGACACCTTAAAAGAGTACAACAGTAGATTGATAATGTCAGTTAAGAGTAGGATACATCTAAGGAGTGTAAAGTGAAGTAGGTATCGTTTAGAGTGGAATTTTACATAATTGTTATGATATTGATAGGATTCTGGACATAAAACAACGAATAATAAAAGTGTAAGGGAGATAAATCAGACAATATAAGAAAATCTTACGAGAACCTTTGATTTGTTGGTGAACAAGGTAAGACTTTTTTATACTTCGTTTTTGGGTACGGTCTTACTACTAGATAATAGTCGTACTTCCCCTAATGTCTCCCCTGGGTCTCTTCTTTACGTTTCTAAGGGTAAATAAAGGTTCAGTGTACAAATTTGTAGATCTAAATGAAGTATATTGGTTGACGGTCTAATGGTGTGAGTATAGGTTTTCGTTCATTTCTTTATACTGTTTCGGTACATATTGACAAAGTATATCCGAAGACCGAGAGGAGATAATCGTACTTCCTATTGTTTAACTGATAAGACAATATGAAACAAAGGAAATTTGAATGATCGGAATAAAAGTATCCATGAGGGATAGTGGAATCTTAGATATGGGATCCTAGAAGTATACCACTTGACTGAGTAAAAATTTATGTTCCGTAAGATCTACAGGTACCTGACTAGTGGTGGATTAAAATATCGAAGTAAAGGGTATTTCTGGAGGACCGTGTCTCGGAATGGAGGTCAAGTTGTCCGGGGTGGTATCGTTTGGTTGTACAGGTACGAGTTGACGAGGGAAGTTGATGTTTTTATGACGGCGATGTGTGTGTCTTGGTAAAACTGGTAATTTTATAAAATTCCGGATTTTCCTCATAATGGTCGAAATTTGAGCAAACATTAAGGGTCAGTTTTTAATCAGAGAGACAGAGTGTGTGTGTGTGTGGTAGTGGTGGTGGGGGTGTGAAGGTATGTAGAGATTATTCGGGGTGTCCTCAGGACACAACGTTAATAAGACACGGACAGACGAAGACGGAATTTCCATTGATTGACCTAGATTAAGGAGAAGTACACAGATGGGTGAGAAAGTAGGAGTTGTGTGTCATTTTCAGGGAACGTGTTTCATTTCAAAGTCAAACTTGATTTGATAAGGAAACAAACTTAGGATCAAGAAAATAAACTTCCTTATTTACGTAAAGTACACGACTTCTAAAACAATGATCAATTACGAACGTTTAGATTGTTACTTTTACAGTTATTAATATATTAAGTAATTAAAAATCCAATTGCTGGAGAACCGGTTACTCGTGTGATTTAGTAGTCAATTTTTCTTTTAGTAAAAGGTTCTAAGGGGGTTTTCAGAGTATATGTAGTTGTAATTTGAAAGACAAGGGGTAAGATTCTTGATGACTCCATATATGGACTCCGTATAGGTCTTTTCCTTTGAGGGACTTATGATTTCACAGATATGTGAGGCGAGACTTAGATATGGTTTCGATACGTTAAATGAAATGATGTAGAAAGAAGGTTAAGGGTATTTATACTAAAAGTACAAAACATGTTTGATATACCAATTACATTTATTTTATACTTCTATTAAATAGAATCGAGTCTTTTATCTCGTTTTCAAACCCTTATTAATATTTTATGTGATAGAGAGGTGAAGGGAGGGGGGTTTTCCAATGATTCTTACAGTGTTTGGTCTAGACTAAAAACCACCCTTTACAAAAGAATTTGACCGGAGTGTAGAACGTTGAAAACACTATGAAAAGAAAGTGTTAAACGAATAAATATCCCTTTCGTTTATAAGAAGTTTTTGTATGTGTACCGAAATGATCAATCTATAAAAATTAAAATTTTTCATAAGATTAGTCTGTATCGAATTGGAGAAAGTGATAGACACACCCGGTTGCAGTAAGGATAGTGTTCTTTATTGACGTTTGCATTTTCTTTAATTCATGACTGAAAAAGAATTGAATCCTTTTTAGTCATCAAAAATTAACAAGTTAATTTCAGCTACAAGATTTTGGTTTCCAATTTTTTCCCAGTGAACGACTGGTCGGATCCGTGAGTAATGTTATCTCAATTTTGATTGAGCGTGTTACCGTCGTTGTCATCGGTAGAGGGTGTGTGTGAGAGAAGGTGGGTAAATGAAAAGGAGGAAGGGACCTTCTTCACCTTGGTAGGATTGTGTCCGGATTGATGGGGTGGGGTCTTCGTTTGTGTGTAGAGGTAGTGGTGGGGTGTCTTTTCTTTGCACCCCCCGACACCTGGTTCTCTCGGCTGCGAAGACACACAGTGAAGGGGATCGTTCACCCTATTTGTTTGTTTGGTCGTGGGGTTGTCGTTGGTAGTCTCATTAAAACAAGGGCGTTGATTACGGAACCCATTCAAAACTCGTTTCAGTTTTCGAGGTTGTTTATCCATTTAGGGACGGGGGGAGGGTTTGGACCTTTGTTTATGGGATAGCCCTTCAAAGAGCGACTTTACTTACGATCGGGGACTAGGGAGGGAGGTCGGCTGGCTATCGAGGGTGGGAGAACGGATTTTACGGATGAGGCTTCCCTTAACAGACCTGTTTTAGCTCCTCGCGACCCCCCGACGTGAGGGCTGGAGCGTTGGGAGGGGTGTTTTCGGCGACGGAAAAGGGCAGAGCGGGTGGAGGGGCGCCAGGGGTGAGCGCGGCGTGCTGAGCCCGTTGAAGACGCCGGTCGGGCCGGGCGGCGGGCGCCGGGGAAGGGACGGGTCGCTCGGGCGCCGCGGGAGCGGGGGGCCGGCGCCGGGGGAGGTCGGGGCGCGGAGGCGCGGGGTCGGGCCCAGGAGAAGCGGGTGGGGAAGGGCTCCGGCGCCGACCGCCGCGGCGGGGGCGGCGTGGGATGGGGTGGGGTGAGTCGGGCCCTGGGGTCGGGCGGGTCGGGGTGGGCCCGTCCTCCCTCGGCGCCGGCGCGGCTCCGACGGCCGCCCGGCCCCGGCGGGTCGGTCCGCGGTTGCGTCTCCCCCGAAATGGAGTCTCCGCGCCGGCGGTCGGCGCCCAGCCAGGGCCCGCGCCCGCCGCGGGGGGCCAGGCAGTCAGTCACCGCCGCCCCCGTCGCCGCCGCCGTGTAACGTGGGCGGCCGCCGGGCTCCTCCTTTCTCTCGGTGCGTCCCTCCCTCGCTCGCTCCATCTCCCCCTTCCTCGCTCGCTCCCTCCATTGCGTCGAGCCGAGCCTGAGCCAGGGGAGTGATGACAGCCACGCAGGATGGCGGCGGACACCGGCCTCTCAGCGGCGGGCCCGGGGACGACAGCGGTGGCTACGTCGGCCGTTACTTACGTGTCGCCGCGGAGGAGTGAATAGGCCTCCAGTTTGTAGGAAGACGGAGCCCGTAGGCCTAGCCGCGGCCTGGGCCTTCACTTGCGAACCCCTTTTTTTTTATTTTTTCCCTTCGCAGAGAGGTCGCCGCCGGCGGGGATCTCGACGGGCGTAGTCGCTTTTCTCGGCTCATGTCGGCTTCCAATTTGGCTGAACGAGTCTAACCAGCCAAACGGCTGGCCTTCTTTTCGTCGAACGAGTAACCGACCTTTCCTGATATTTTCAGTTCGGTGCGGAGGGAGGGGTGGAGGCGTGGGCACCACGCACACCTCTAGCACCTCATTAGCACCAATGCGCAGACAAAGGGACCCACTCCGGAACCCTCTTCTCCAAACCGATCTAGACACCGCTCTTGACCCTCTTTTAGCGCGTACCAAATCTCCTCCTTACTTTTCAGGGGGAGACGAACTTACTCGTCTCTCGGATTCCCGCGGTAACACGGTTCAGTCCAACGGCTCCGAAACGACCCACACTCCTCGTGTGGGGAGGTCCACGGTTTCTTAAACTTTCGGACCCGAGTCCCTTACTGTAGTGGCCTAACTGCAAAAGGGGGTGAAAAAACATTGAGGTCACGACATAGTTCCTAAGTCTGCGAATCTTTATATTTAACACCGAGTGCAAACGTAAGGTAAACGACAGATGTCTCTTCAGTAAACACTCGAGTTCATTAGGAGAGTTGATGTATCACACCATTGATAATATTAATGACAATAGATACATTATAATAGATAGATCGGTTAGACTTCAAGGATCTTTGGTTCGTAGTGAGTTTAAGTGGTTTAACTTTGGCTAAGATTGAGACAAGAGGTAGGTCAGATGAGACGGGTTTGTCCCTTCCGTCTAATGTAAGAAAAAGAATGCCAACCAATAGACCCTACTTTTATGCAATGATATCCTCTGGAGACACCTTTAGGTGGTACTTCCGTAACATTTCCTGAGACTTTGATAGTAAAGAACTTTTGACAGATTTCAGGAAAGTTTTCAGTCTGTATTTCTACACGTACTTCTTTTCAGTTTGTAAAGATATAAAAGTCACATGAACGACGTAGTTCCTTTGGAACTCAGTCAGAGAGTGTTTGTGTGTGTGGTGTTTTTTATGAACTTTCTGAAGTTAATTTGTTTACGTGAAATTTTACTAACTCTTAAATAGAGTAAAGGGAAAGATGAAATCGTTCGACGGCTATCTCAGCTACACATTGCAAGTCTCCCCAACAATCATACCTTTCTACGGTAAAAACCGAAACATTATGTTGTCATGGAGAAAAAGTGGAGAAATGAGAGTACGAAAGGGTCTGACCTCCGATACTTCACTGACCATAGTGGACAGTATCTCCTTGTCACCATCATTCCTGACGAAGACACAAATGGTGTGATGGTAGTAAGAATATCTCTGAGTTTTCGTTGATGTCAAACACGTACGAGTCCGAACCCTTATTATACGGATTTTATTGTGTAGAGGTGTCAAGACTATATAAGGTCCTGGTCTATGACCTGTTCTTTGTCTTAATTCGTATAAAGTGATTTACCTCTTCTTTACAGACGTAAAGCCCTTGACATTTATAACAGTAGTCGCTAGTTGTTTGGTAAAATATGAGACGTGGAGTTTTTGGAGTCAAATCTAGTTCTTGTGGAGATGTAGTTTCAGACTATTTACAAATTCTTTATGTTCATAAATTAATTTAGTTCAGTGTAAAAATTTAATATAGACCTAACCTTATTTACAAATACAAAAATTTGTGAAGTCATTTCTCACAAAAACAATTTTAAACTGGATCTTCGAGGATATCTAATTTTAACCGACCATTGGATTCATTCTTCAGTTATTACAAAAGAATGTTAAGATAATTGAAGATTCTTTTTTAACCGTTATGTTTTTATTGTACAATTTCTCTCTTATTAGTTTAATGTCCGTAGAATTGGTTTTGAGAAACAAGACATCGTACTACAGAGTTGTATTCGTCTAGTAGTAAAAATAGACGATGCAATAGATATCAATTAAAGCGGTGCAAAGGATCGTAAACGATGAGTAATCCACAAATATAATAATGATTATAAAAAGTACAAAGGGTTTCGTCACAGTGTAAAAAATAGTGGGTCTTGAAATGAAACAACTTAAATATAGAGACACCACCACCACTAGGCTGAGAACACTGGTGTACCTTACAGCGGACGGTCCGAGGAGACAGGCACCCTAAAGGGTCCGTTCTTATCACCTCACCCAACGGTAAAGGAAAAGGTCCCCTAGAAGGACTGGGTTCTTAACTTGGATGTAGAGGACGTGACATCCGTCAGAGAACGTAACATTCATCTGAGATGACGACTCGGGAATACAGAGATATCTATATTCGTTTATAAGTAGGGTAGTAAACCCGTACGTTGTTGACAATAATACTTTTTGTCCTATTTTCGTCTAAATAGGTGTGTAAAATCTTGTTCCGTCCTCCAATGAAGTTTTACTGAAGTGAGATTCTGATAGTACTTAAGGGATCCTTTTTTGTTAAATAGTTCACCCTTAAACTCTTCCCTTCTCTTTCGTTTTAAAGACCCACGGAAATTATCATATTTATAAGGTTATAGAGGGAATGTAGAAAACTCAGAAATAAAGACAATGACATAGAGAAGAGTGGAGAAAAGTGTGAGTTACCGTGGGGTGAGGTCATAAGAACGGACCTTTTAGGGCACCTACCTCCTCGGACCATCCGACGTCAGGTACCCCAGCGATTCTCAACCTGTGCTGACTCGCTGAAGTGAAAGCGAAAAGTGAAAATACGTAACCTCTTCCTTTACCGTTGGGTGAGGTCATAAGAACGGACCTCTTAGGGTCCCTGTCTCCTCGGATCACCCGACGGCAGATACCCCAGCGTGTCTCAGTCTGTGCTGACTTCGCTGAATCGTCGTCGTCGTCGTCACAATGGATTGGTACGGTCAAATGTGTGTGTCGGCGTGTGTATGTTGGTCTTACCTCTCTCAAATCCTTATTCCGGAAGTTAGTCTTAAAGTTTTCGGCCTTTCGATAAGGTAAAGGAAAAAACAGAGAATTTTAGCGTCTTTTTTACCGGTCGAAATGAAAGGTGTTTTAATGGATGAAAAGAAAGAGAGTTCGTTTTTTGAACATCCTATACTATTTTTTTTTTCGTAAACAGGCTTCTCTTTAAATTTTTTATGTTCAAGGGTCCTATAGTAATTTCTAATATTCGTGATTGTATCTAGACACAATATTAGTAAAAGAGGAGACGGGGAGTATGTATGATAATTTTATAATAGGGTTCGGTTTGAACAAAACGTGTATGACCAGTTCTTTATGGGATTTTTATATTTACTCGTGGCTTCTGATTAATTAGATGTGAGATGAAACCACATCACATAGTTGACACATTCCGAAGGGACCATCGAGTCGACCATTTCTTAGGTGGACGTCACGCCCTCTGGACCCAAGTTAGGAACCCAACCCTTCTAGGGGACCTCTTCCCTTTCCGATGGATGAGGTCATAGGAACTCCAACTTTTCTCAGTCTGTGTTGACTCGCTGAAAGTGAGTGTGTGAGTGAGTGAGTAGTTGATACACCGGTTGGACCGACTCAATGTATGTCTGTCTATAAAAGGTTGATTATTACATTGTTCGTTGCAAACGTGTTTGAGACTACATATACTAAGAAAGACAACTAAGACTGTTATCGAATACTTCATTATATCGTCTATAATAAAAAAAGGGAGAACCCTTTCTTCTTCCTACCAGAGTTTTCTATTTGACTAAACGGGTTCTACATGTTCACTATTTGACAATTTTTGATGTTTTACTCTAATTTTCGAAATGGTCTTGAAAAGTTTTATCTTTATCTCCTTTGTAAGTAAATACACCTCCTGTCTACATTAGTTCTTTTTTACTTACCTTGAAGGGACCACCAGGTCACCAATTCTTAGGTGGACGGTTACTTCCCCTGTCCCCAAACTAGGGACCAGATTCAAGGTACGGTACCCTGTCGATTCGGGTACATGGTGTTGACGACTTTGAGTGTTTCACGTTGATGATATTGACCACACGGGATCTCAGACAAGAGACGTTATCTTCGGTGACGTTACTCTTCGGGAGCGTTTTGTTGATCTCTGATCGGGGACGAGCAGTGTCGATCTCTTTCGGGCGTGTGTCGTTGCGTCTGGGTCGTGTCGGTAATTATTTATTTATATTAAAATTTTGTACTTTTTCATTTATCAGAATAATGACCTTCAATACACTACTCATAGACGATTTACATGTCATATTAATTTCATTATGAAGACATACAATGTATACTTTCAACATTTCTCTCATTTAGGATTCTCAAGAGTAGATTTCCCCTTTTAAAAAAAGAAAATAAAACATAGACATACTCTACTACAAGTGATTTGAATCACACCATTAATAAAGGACTACATAGACACTTGGCTTAATAACACAACATGAGGAATTAGCATACGTCGTGAGATGTAGTTAATATATAGTTATTTTGATCTTCCTCTTTTTTCTAAATTCCATACACCGGAGTTTTTTGTAAATAAAAGAATTTTTAAATTTTTTTTTTTTTTTTCTCCTTTTCTTCGTTTACTCTGTGATCGTTATCGGTCTCGGACCCTCGAATCTGCGTACAAGATGAGTCTTATCTTTTTATTCGAGAAGAGGTCAGTTCGGACTTCAGCCCCGTCGTGCCCTTCCTAAGACCCTCTTTTGGTCAGTGTCTGTCGTCGATCCAGTCCAAACCCCTTTCGACAGTGAATCGTTGTAAAGCAAGTCTAACAATGTGCTCATTTCAGTCTTTCCCAGTTCCGTGGCCAAATGTGTCGGGTTCTTTTAATAAAATTCATAAGACATCAACCGTTTTTACTTTTATCTTCTTAGTTTCTTGAGAAGACTCTCCAAAATAACATAAAATATCAGTATTAGAAGTCATAACATAAAATATTAGTGTAGAAAGTCTAAGGAACAGAATCGAGTCCGACTGCATTTTTATAGTATCTGACTCACCGAATGTGTTGTCTTTAAAAAGAGTGTCAAGACTTTGGACCTTCAGACCGGTGGTCCCACACTCTTACCAGCTAGGCACCCGAAAGAAGCACCGAAAGGCTACCGATCGACGGAACAGTAGTACTTGCGTATCCTGGAAAAGGGCTACGTACGTTAGACGGTGAGAAGGAGAAAAATTTCCCCGCGGTTAGGGTAGTACTCTCTGGGTGGGAGCACTGGAGTATATTTGGATAGATATATGTTTTCCAGAGTAGATCTTTACGATGGTGTAACCCCCAATGTCACAGTTGTAAGGGAAGAGGTCCCCTAGAAGGACTGTGTCCCTAGTTTCCGTCCAGAGCACGTAACGTCCGTCTAAGAAATGACAAACTTGGTGGTCCCTTCAGGTTCACCCGAACGGATCTTTTAGGATACCTGTCTCCGCGGACGACCCGATGTCAGGTACCCTAGTGTTCCTCAACCTGTACTGACTTAGTTGAATCGTACGTTTGTGCGTGTCCTACAGTTATATACTTAAACCCCTCCTCCCGTCCCACCCCCCTACTGTGTTAAGCCAGACATCGTGAGAACTTTCCTTATGAAAGATATATATCACATAGTAGATATTCACTTTCTCTTAGATTTCCAATCTGTCCTACATTTATTCTTTTTTGTTAAACATTCGTTGTATTGTAATTTTTGAGTGTCTACTTTCTTACGTAAACATTCTCTTTCATGAAGTCATTTATTTCTGTCCTCATGTTTGTGGGACTTTTCCGATTTTCATAGAACGGTTTTTCTCTTCAATTTAGGGATCCGTCCGTTAAATTAAAAACAAAAACGGTAATTGTCTGGACTTAAAACCGTCGAAAATTTGTTCAAACCGATAAGTTTCCTACGACAAAACACTATTTACCTTCTTAATTGATTTCGATACAAACAAACAAACAAACAAACATTATCGGAGTTATCGTCAAACTTAAGACCTAGTGTATACTTCGGCTTCAAACTTCTACCGGCATTAGTAACCAGGGGTAAGGTAAAAGGAGTGGGTCCAGACGAAAACAAAAGGTACCAATACAAACATCTTTCACTATTAGTGAAGTCAGTACAGACTGAGAAACACTGGGGTATTTGACATCGGACGGTCCGAGGAGACAGGTACCTTAAAAGGTCCGTTCTTAAGACCTCACTCAACGGTAAGGAGAGGGGTTCGCTAGAAGGGTTGTGTCCCTAACTTGGGTCCAGAGAACGTAATGTTCGTCTAAGAAATGACAGACTCGGTGGTCCCTTCGGGGGAAGGTACAATATAAGGGGTCATAGAAGGAGTTCTCGGGTAGGGTCGAGTACCCGGTTTACACTGGTTCTGACTCACAGAGTAGCCGGGGTGGGTGTCCTTAGTCCGTCAGGAGGTCGACTTCTACGTCTTACGGTTCCTCCTCGAGACGTAATCTCTCGTCGGAAGGTTGACCCGGTGAAGAGACAATGGGGATATTACCAAGGGTCAGAGATCAGGACCTGAAGAGGAAACCAAAGGGAAATATTATTTTTGGCATGGGAGAGGGTCTCGGGACAGGTTATATCTTTTCCATATTTGAACCCCACCTTTTAACAAGTGATTTGGTTCAAGTCCGATCTGGGATCCAGTGACCGATACCAGGGCGAGACTCCGAGGTTACTGGTGAAGAAATTTATAGTGGAGGACTGACCCGAATGACCTAATGACATAGGAAGAGGACGCATCGTGATGTAACAAAGGTTTCGAGTAGATTCGGCACAGACTTGAAGTACACGGGAAACCTGTCACTTGTTTCCTGATGGAACTGACCCCAGTCTTAGACACAGATTCATACAAAGAATTCAGAGACAGTGCAAACCGACGAGGACTAGAAGCGAAGTAGGAAGAGGAGTGGTTCATCATGACGACTTAAGAGATGTATCAAAGTAGGAGGGTGGACAAGGATAATACGACGACTATGATATAGACTGACTTGTTCTAGAGTTCCAGTTGTTTTCAATTTTGACTACACCCTCCTATGGAATCAATCTTGGAGTGAAAAGAAATCGGGAGTAAGATTGAGAAGATGTTAAACTTAATATGATGAAAAGTTAAAGGTAAAGAGAAGGAACTTGTTAAATTCAACAGTCTTTGGGGTCAACCGAGTGGATATTTTAGTTAGACATTATAGACGTAGTATTTCTATAGTCCTTCTAATTTACGTTACTATATAGTTGAATGGTGTCATGGATCGTATGTCTTTCGTGATTTAAGTACCAGTAACGATCAGTGGTACACTGGGAATCCTTTGACGTAAAAGATCCAGTTGTACTTACTATTAGTCAACGACTTTTATAGCCTGGGGTTCAACAAAATATCGAAATTCCATTCCGGGTTCTTAATACATTGACTTAAATACCAGGTCTCGTTTAGTAATGAATTTAGACGAGATCCGGGATAAAAAGAACTAAAATGGTGTATATGAACCTGTAAGTACCGTATAATCGACAGGTCGTAGACGAATGGGAGAGGACAACACCCACGGCGACTACAAGTATCACTTCCTGTTCCTTCGGACCGCCAACGTCAAGTACCGCCCCCCCCCCCCCCCCCCCCCCCNCCCGCCCCCCGTTTCTTAGTCTGTGTTGAATCGCTGACTTGTTGTTGTTGTTGTTACCGTGGGTCTAAAGGAAAACTATTAAAAAGAGGTTGAGTGCCATAAGAAACTGGCCCCCGAGACCGAGGGATATCCACACAATAGTCCACCCCCTTCTCATTATCCTCTTGTGTACCGGGTTTGTTACGGTTACCTACGGGACAAATTTAGAATTCGTCTCTCTGTACCTGAGACTTTTGTTAACGTCAGTGTGAGGTAGATTTACGTCGGAAG
This sequence comes from Capra ibex, assembly GCA_006410555.1. Lineage (NCBI taxonomy): Eukaryota > Metazoa > Chordata > Mammalia > Artiodactyla > Bovidae > Capra > Capra ibex. Next base: position 2,243,933 of record SJYO01041148.1, on the reverse strand, counting down.
ACCGGTGTGTCAATTCCAACCCAAATCCCAATTCCGACACTAAATACGAGAGTTTGTCACCAATACTAGGATGAAGGGTCGGAAACCTCGTAAAATCTAGGATGGGTTTGGACCGGGAGGACGAAGGGTGAAGGACAATTAAGACAATCTGGTTGGAATGGTGGGTGCTGTTGGTTGAGGGGAGGGGCGAACCGACCGTTACGAAAAGTAAGTTAAGACAAAGCGGACGTAATGGTCTTACAGAGGAAACAAACGTTGACTTCTTGGGACTGATGCTCCGCAAGTAAGGACAGAAAACCAAGTCGAACGGTGACAGAGAAGACAAATATAAGAAAGAAAACACCGGACCGAGACACAGGTGCTCTTACGAACCTAAGACTTGACGTCAAGTCAGGACCAAGTAAAGAAACCGAAACGAGATGATATTAGAGACTGATAGAGTGACAACACTCCAAGGGACCGAAGTCCAAACATAAGAGGATTAACTGTTTTGAACGGTGTGGGACGGTCTCGAAACATAAAGTCACGTCGACGAGGTCAGTGGTCCGTCGAGATGGATTCGAAGACCGACTTTGGGACGGTCAACGTCTGGATTGGGAAACCTGACACTGAATTACGAAACACAAGACAGTCGAACCCACTGAACTATAATTGATTCTTTTTTGAAGTTGGTTTACGGTTATGAACGACGAAAGATCGGGACAATCAGACTTATATAATCACACGTGAACAGTCCAATATGAACCCTGTTACTTTCGGTCTCAGTAGAACATAGAGAAACGGAAAGGTATAAAATGGAGATGAGAAGTCGAGACCTGAGCACAGTCGTTTCTCTGTAATTACACCAGAGAGATGTTACCTTATCTAAGACATTGGCTTTTAATGATGTCGATAGCCCCAGGAATCACTACCCTATAGGGGACAAAAGTACACACATACTTACACGAGTCAAAGAACCAGCACAGACTGAGAAACACTGGGGCACCATCGGACGATCCAAGGAGACAGGTACCGTAAAAGATCCGTTCTTGTGACCTCACCCAACAGTAAAGGAAGAGGTCCCCTGGAAGGGTTGGCTCCGTAACTCGGCCGTAGAGGATGTAGAGACCGTAAGTATGCGTCTAATAAAATGGTGACTCGGTGGATCCTTCGGAGTAGGGAACAAAAACCTTCGATAGATTAGTTGAATTAGGATCAAAACCTGATGATTTCTCTTAGATCAACACCTCACAACCATGAGGTTTGGTTTCGATGTCAGGAGTCGAAGGAGGTGGTACGAAAATTTGGTTTGAAACTGTAGAGTGATCTTTAGATAGTCACTGACCTTACTGGGTCTCCCTACCATACCTCTCCCTCCACCCTCCCCCCAAGTCCTACCCCTTGTGCACATGTGGGCACCACCCAAGTACAACTTCATACCGTTTTGGTTATGTTATAACATTTCATTAATCGGAGGTTAATTTTATTTATTTAAATATAGGTTTTTTTTAGGTAGTCACCACTACTCTTCCTTTGTCAGTACTGGTTTTAAAGTTTTTTCTTTTATCTTAGACCGAAATCTTAAGTAAAGGTCTATAATCTTTTTGGGTTAATGTATGTTAACAATATTATTTCTGATTAATAATTATTTGAGTCATCTCAAATAATGAGATGAAAGTAAAGAAACCTATATTGTAATAGGTTTTAGATAGGTAATAGACCATCTAAAACCCCAGTACTAACCATTTGTCTCCTTTTCTTACTACTAAAAGTAGGACATGTACATTTGACTAAAAAAATTTCGAACATTAGGGTTCACTAAAATTTTATTTCATTAGACTGATGTGTAGGGAGTATCTTAAATAGGATTCCTGTTTTATTACGTTTTTCTAAAGAAAAAAAGAAAAAATTGAAAGGTCATTAGTACAACAACCATTATCAGAACGACAAAAAGACTCTGACAATATACACATTACACCCTATTTCGTTTTACTTATTAATATCATAGAATAAGATGGTAGAGACTATAACTATGTCTACTTTTTTCTCTGGTGGATTTGTCGGTTATTAGGAATTAAACCTACTCTTTATAGTAGTACTTGAGTCTCCTTAAAACATATTTATAAAGAATTGAGGTAGGTGACTTTTCAGAGGTTTACTCGGGTTAAATCAACGTCACTCATGGAAATCGGACGTGTGAAATGTTCATTGTCTCGGAAACCTTCGTTCTGTTTGTCTCTTATCGTGTTATAATCAAAGGATGACGATACATTGTTTGATGGTGTTTGACTCACTAAATTTTGTTGTGTTTAAATGATAGAATGTCCAGACCTACAATCTTTAGGTTTTAACAATAGTGACTCGACTTTAGAGCAGCGACCGTTCTGACACCGCACAAACCCCCGTTTAAGGAAAGGAACACAAAAGGTCTAAGGTCTCCGAAGGACATAAGGGACAGAGAACCGACGAAAGGTGGAAATTTCGGTCGTAGTGCATTGTGATTTAAGATGAAGGTAGAAGCGTAGAGGAGTCTAAGAGAGGACGGAAGGAGAGAGTGAATATTCTTGAGGTCACTAACGTGACTCAAGAGACCTTATTAGGTCCTATTAGGGACAGAGTTTTAGGAAGTGAATTACACTTCGGGGAAAACGACACACTCTATTAAGTGAATAACCAAGACCCCTAATCCTACACCTGTAGAAACCCTCCTGTTAATAAGACGGACGGTGTCCATGGTCCAGTTTATCTTCCTAGACTCAAGAAAAATGTCTTCATTTCGGATTGAGGTCAACGACTCTATTCCTAGGTGAATATTTACAGTGAAAATCATATTAAAATAGTTATAACGGATATTCGAACCCATCAAGTCAGTGATTCAGTACAGATTGAGAACGCTGGGGTACCTGACATCGGACGGTCCGAGGAGACAGGTGTCCTAAGAGGTCCGTTCTTATGACCTCACCCAACGGTAAAGGAAGAGGTCCCCTAGAAGGGCTGGGTTCTTAACTTGGGTCCAGAGGACATACCATCTGTCTAAGCAATGGTCGACTCGATGTTCCCTTCGTATTATTATTTACCCTCTCTCACCTTCATTGTTGATGACTCACGGACTTGTTTCTCTCAGCCCGTGAAAGATCTTTGGTAGAGAAAATAACATTCATTCACAGTGAAAGAGGAAAAGTATCTTCTCGTCAGTTTGAGCTTCTCTTCTGTCAGATCCGTTACGAGACTAGTGAGTTGATCACTTACCGTCTCGATTTTAAAGTTATGTACACAGACTGAGGTTTCAGGTACTTAAATACGACGAAAAGTACTAGCAAAGTACTACATTGTTCTTCATTTGTTCCTCTAGGGCCGTGTTTAACAGGTTGACTCCCCAATGAAGGATGGTGATGACGACGAGGAGGTCTAACTTGGACAGATCCGGTTCTTTCTTTCTTCCTCCTTTCCTTCTTTCTTTTCTCCTTCCCTCTTTCGTTCGTCCCTTTCACCCTAGGATTTAATCACTAAATATCGTTCGACTTGATCTGGTTGAGATATGTATACTTCCTACCTATCTTTTCCCGAGTCTCTTTTAGTTCTGGATAAAGATTCGTGTCGAAACACTAAAATTGTGAGTGTCTGTGTTGTGGTCAGTCTCTTACTGATACCAGACATCAATTTATGAAGAATTAGGCAAGAATAAGGTTTACAGTTCAGAGTTACTTACTCTCTTAGAAATTTGGTTTTTTTGATTATAAATGAACACATGTTAACCGAAAGAATATATACGACCAGAAAAGTCGGTACATTCATGTGTTTATCAATAATTATTAATAAAAATCATTTGTAAGAGGTTGACAATTGTTACGATACAGGGTCCGTAAGAAAGGTTGACCTGACCTTACCTACTTAAATTGAGTCTACTGGTAATATAGATGGTGACACCCGTCCTTAGGGAATCTTCTGTACCTTATCGGTACTACCAGTTGTCTTCTCAGACTTTACGTCATGAACCTACGTTAGAGTTTTTACTGTCTTACTAGAGACAATCAAAGGTTCCGTTTGGTAAGTCATAGTGCCATTTAGGTTCGGATACGGGGTTGGTCATTGCGACTTCTTCGACTTCAACTTACCAAGATACTTCTGGATGTTCTGGAAAATCTTACTTGTGGGTTTTTTCTACAGGAAAAGTAATATCCCCTGACCTTACGTTTTCATCCTTCAGTTCTTTGTGGACCTCATTGTCCGTTTAAACCGGAACCTTATACCTTACTTCGTCCCGTTTCTGATTATCTCAAAACGGTTCTCTTGTGTGACCAGTATCGTTTGTGGGACAAGGTTGTTGTGTTCTCTTCTGAGATGTGTACCTGTAGTGGTCTACCAGTTGTGGCTTTAGTCTAACTAATATAAGAAACGTCGGTTTCTACTTCTTCGAGATATGTCAGTCGTTTTTGTTCTGGTCCTCGACTGACACCGAGTCTAGTACTTGAGGAATAACGGTTTAAGTCTGAATTTAACTTCTTTCATCCCTTTTGGTGATCTGGTAAGTCCATACTGGATTTAGTTTAGGGAATACTAATAGGTCACCTTCACTCTTTATCTAAATTCCCTGATCTAGACTATCTATCTCACGGATTACTTGATACCTTATTCCAAGTACTGTAACATGTCCTCTCTCCCTAGTTCTGGTAGGGGTACCTTTTCTTTACGTTTTTTCGTTTTACCGACAGACTCCTCCGGAATGTTTATCGACATTTTTCTTCTCTTCACTTTTCGTTTCCTCTATTCCTTTCTATATGGGTAGACTTACGTGTCAAGGTTTCTTATCGTTCCTCTCTATTCTTTCGGAAGGAGTCTCTAGTTACGTTTCTTTATCTCCGTTTGTTGTCTTACCCTTTCTGATCTCTAGAGAAGTTCTTTTAATCTCTATGGTTCCCTTGTAAAGTACGTTTCTACCCGAGCTATTTCCTGTCTTTACCATACCTGGATTGTCTTCGTCTTCTCTAATTCTTCTCCATCGTTCTTATATGTCTTCTTGACATGTTTTTTCTCGAAGTACTGGTTCTATTAGTGCTACCACACTAGTGAGTGTGAGTAGATCTCGGTCTGTAGGACCTTACACTTCAGTTTACTCGGAATCTTTCGTAGTGATGCTTGTTTCGATCACCTCCACTACCTTAAGGTCAACTCCATAAAGTTTAGGACTTTCTTCTACGACACTTTCACGACGTGAGTTATACGGTCGTTTAAACCTTTTGAGTCGTCACCGGTGTCCTGACCTTTTCCAGTCAAAAGTAAGGTTAGGGTTTCTTTCCGTTACGGTTTCTTACGAGCTTGATGGCGTGTTAACGTGAGTAGAGTGTGCGATCATTTCATTACTTGTTTTAAGAGGTTCGGTCCGAAGTCGTTATGTACTTGGCACTTGAAGGTCTACAAGTTCGACCAAAATCTTTTCCATCTTCTCGGTCTCTATTTTAACGGTTGTAGGTGACCTAGTACCTTTTTCGTTCTCTCAAGGTCTTTTTGTAGATAAAGACGAAATAATTGATACGGTTTCGGAAACTGACACACCTAGTGTTATTTGACACCTGTTAAGACTCTCTCTACCCTTATGGTCTGGTGGACTGGACGGAGAACTCTTTAGACATACGTCCAGTCCTTCGTTGTCAATCTTGACCTGTACCTTGTTGTCTGACCAAGGTTTATCCTTTTCCTCATGCAGTTCCGACATATAACAGTGGGACGAATAATTGAATATACATTTCATGTAGTACTCTTTGCGACCCGACCTTCTTCGCGTTCGACCTTAGTTCTGACGGCCCTCTTTATAGTTATTGGAGTCTATACGTCTACTGTGGTGGGAATACCGTCTTTCACTTCTCCTTGATTTTTCGGAGAACTATTCACTTTCTCCTCTCGTTTTTTCAACCGAATTTCGAGTTGTAAGTCTTTTACTTCTAGTACCGTAAACCAGGGTAGTGAAGTACCCTTTATCTGTCCCTTTGTCACCTTTGTCACAGTCTGAAATAAAACCCCCCGAGAGTTTAGTGACGTCTACTATTGACGTCGGTATTTTAATTTTTTGTGAATGAGGAACCTTCCTTTCAATACTGGTTGGATCTACCGTATAAGTTTTCGTCTCTATAATGAAACGGTTGTTTCCACGTAGATCAGTTCCGATACCAAAAAGGACACCAGTACATACCTACACTCCCAACCTGACACTTCTTTCGACTCGCGGCTTCTTAACTACGAAAACTTGACACCACAACCTATTCTGAGAACTCTCAGGGAACCTGGCGTTCCTCTAGGTTGGTCAGGTAAGACTTCCTCTAGTTAGGACTCACAAGTAACCTTCCTGACTACGATTTCGACTTTGAGGTCATGAAACCGGTGGAGGACGTTTCTCAACTGAGTAACTTTTTCTGAGACTACGACCCTCACTAACCCCCGTCCTCCTCTTCACCTACTGTCTCCTACTCTACCAACCTACCGTAGTGGCTGAGTTAACTGTACTCAAACTCACTTGAGACCCTCAACCACTACCTGTCCCTCCGGACCGTACGACACTAAATACCCCACAGTTTCTCAGTCTGTGCTGACTCGTTGACTTGACTTGACTTGACTAGGAATCCCTAAGTTATCCTTCAATGTAACAAACTTAAATCACAAACAAGATTGTACATGACTAATCGGAATCGAAACTATTCTCCTACAGGTAGATTAATTATACAGACGGTAATTAATCGTTCTCTCTGTATGTAAACTATCATATTGAAATTCGGCGAACAAACGTACTGCACTTTTTAAGTAGAATTTTTTATGAAAAACCTCCGAAAAGATTTTTAATATGTCAAGTTAAAGATGTTTATGAGAGTTCAAATAGTGACCTAAATCAGGATACATAAACCGGGTATGATAAAACACAGAGATGGGGACGGTGGAGTTTTTGTGGAAGTATCTGAACAAAATTAATGGTTTGAGAAAGAAAGACAAAAAGAAGACTATAACTCCCTATAATATTCTTTGTCGGAATACTTTGAGTAATCTCGTCAATGATAGTCTTATATAATTCCTACTATAAATGATATGGTATACTAAAGTAAATACTCTCCCGGGTTCTTTGTTTAAGGAAAATACAATGTTATGGTCCTTCTGGGTATCAAGAAAATCTCTTGACCAAACAAAAGTAGAATGTCCACAGTATTTAGTAAATTGAGAATATAAATGAAGGCGTGACTGAAGGTCCTTCAGAACTTGGTTGAAAAATCGGATAAAGATCCGTCAGGTACATGGAAAACTGTTCGTACAACCACTTGGTTGAGACCTTATTAGAATATAGTACATACAATAGTATACAACGACGACGACGACGATTCAGTGAAGTCAGCACAGGTTGAGACACGTTGGGGTCTCTACCGTCGGGTGGTCCGAGGGGGCAGGGACCCTAAGAGGTCTGTTCTGGTGACCTCACCCAACGGTAAAGGAAGAGGTTACGTAATTTGACTTTTCACTTTCACTTCAGCGAGTCAGCACAGAGTGAGTCACTGTGGTACCTGACGTCGGAAGGTCCGAGGAGGCAGGTGCCCTAAAAGGTCCGCTCTCATGACCTCACCCCACGGTAACGGAAGAGGTATACAATACAATAGAGAGAAAATAAAAATAGAACAATATGACGTTCATAAAGACATTTGACGGAACCAAGGAACCTATTACTTTGTTATATCTTTTATACACTTTTTCTTAACACTATGACGGACAAATAAATGAAACGTGTAAGGTACTTTTAAGAATCAAAAAAGGTTTTAAACCTCTCATATAAACCCCACACACACACGCACACACACATGTGCACGATCTAGCGAAGTCAACACAGACTGAGACGTTGGGAAACCTGACATCGGACGGTCCTAGGAGACAGGTATCCTAAGAGGTCCGTTCTAACCCAGTAAGCCTGGACTTACACCGAGAGGACTTAAAGTGTGATCCCCAAGGACTCCCCGTGGGTCTTCTCTTTACATAAGTAGAAGGTCTCGTCTGCTTTGACTCCATGTTCTGAGTCTACTGGTATTTACTCCTCATTACGCGAGAACTTCACAAAATGTTCTCTTTTTTATCATAGAAGGTTATACACACGTACTATTCAGAGAAATGAGCACAGGTTGAGAGATACTGGGACACCTGACATCGGGCGGTCCGAGGAGACAGGTACCCTAAGAGGTCCGTTCTCGTGACCTTACCCAATGGTAAAGGCAGAGGTCCCCTAGAAGGGCTGAGTCCCTAATTTGGGTTCAGAGAATGTAGAGGACGTAACCGTCCGCCCAAGAAACGATGATCTCGGTGGACCCTTCGTGGTAGAAGTTTACGTTTGGGTTTGTTTGTTCGTCTTAGTCCGTCAGTAAACGTATACTTCGACGAAAGGTGTATACGTAAGACATATATGTCGTAAGGTTTTACACATCATCGACCCTGATTAAATAAATCGTTACCAATTACTACGAAGGTTTTTTAATAGTCGACTTTGTAGTGTTCATTAAGTTTTTTACAAAATTCATCGTTTAGTGATAGTTGAGTAATGTACAACTTGTTTACATTATTATAATCGTTACTATGATGCCTTGTAAATAACTCATGGATGATACATGGCGTATGAATAAATTAAAAGTCTTGGAGTCACTCATCCGTAACAACAATTTAGGTAAAAATGTTTACTCTTTACATTTCCTTTCGGTGACCCCCTAAATAGTTCCTCGAACCGTATTAAGTCCGAAGGGACCACCGAGTCTACTATTAGTTAGACAGAAGTTACGTCCTTTGGACCCGAACTAGGGACCCAACCCTTCTAGGGGACCTCTTCTCTTACCGATGGGTGAGGTCATAAGTAACCCACCGTTTCTCAACCTGTGCTGAATCGTTGATTGTGAAAGTTAAAAGTGAACCGTATTAAGTCAAATGTAGACTTCTTCCAGAGAGACGGACGAGACTTCCTTAATCCGACTTTCCCGTTGGTAATTCCTTCGATAACATTGTCAAGTACGTGCTGTACTTCCGGTCCTCGTCTCTCCATCATTACTTCCGCGGCTCTCGACACTCTCAGCCTTATATCAAATTATCAGATACACAAACAAAATACCGTGTGTTGAAAAGAAAGAGTTTCTACCTTCGAAAGTCCTCTGATTTACTTCCAACAGTCCTGAACGGACCACGAGGTCTCCAATTCTCAGGTGGAAAGTCACGTCCCCTGGGCCCAACCTAGGGATCAGTCCCTTGATTCTAGATTGTACGGTTCCCCGTTGATTCGGGCACTCGGTTTTGTTTTCTAGGACGTACGATGACGATTCCGGGTTACGTCGGTTTTATTATTTACTTATTTATAATTTACTTCCAACACGAACGTACGATTCAACGAAGGCAGCACAAAAGTGAGAAACGATGGGACACCTGGAATCGGACGGTCAGAGAAGAGGTTCTTGTGACTTCACCCGACGGTACGGGAGGAGGTCCCCTAGAAGGGCTGAGTCCCTAGTTTGGGTACAGAGGTCGTGGAGGACGAAAACGGTCGGTCAATCACGGTGAACCCTTCGGGGATTTACTTCCAATAGCTTACAGTTTACTAGTCTTTTATTTCAGGGGGACAGAAAGGTCAGCTGCGACACCCATTTCGGTCTCGAAAAAAAGACCACTAAACTATGGTGAGTGTCTCTGACGGAAGGTTGTTTCCCCATACTAAAGCAACACCCCTCTCGACCTCTTGTGACGGTGGAAGAAGTAGCACAAAGGAAAATCACTTACGGTGCAGTCAATAGGAAATTTGTCTGTAGTTTGGGGACCCAACTCTTTGTACTCCCTTGTCTACAATCCCTCGGCCTTTGAATCTTCATATAATTCTAGATTTTAACAGATTTTAACAGGAGATGAATTATGTCTCAAAGGTGCACATTTCATTTGCTTCGTTGTTCCTAAGATTGTCGGACCTTTCAAATTCCATTTTTTTATGCTCTTAGTTGAATTTAGAAACAGTACAGAGTTCGGATTCTTTACACTCATTTTACTTAGATAACACTCAATTGTTTAAAAGTCGAGGACTTTTTGTTTTACGTAAAGTTTACTGGATCGGACTACTACAACTGTAAGGTCAGGGTGGTCTCCCGATTAAGAATGGGAGAAAATGGAGTTTGTATTAAAGAGGAAAATGCTAGAGACGTAACACCAGAGTGATTACACTCAAAGGGTATACAGAGAGATGACAGACGTTCATCTAATATACAAAATACCTAAGAGATAACGCCGTACTCTCTAGCTCCGACCCCAGCCGTTAGTATATCCCACAGCGACACTCAAACATCGATAGATGTAAGATTTACACACGTATACACATATTATAGTATACGGAAACTTATTATGTATTAGTTGTTTACAGTGTATCAATATATTATACATACGTATATTATACATTTATACAAATACATATACTATATGTTGTCTTTTTACTCATCAACAAAACAACACTTCGTAAAAACGAAACATAGAATAGGTAGGTAGGAAGTGACCGTAACCGAGACGTAACGGAGTACACTCGTTTATTTAAGTTGGTGCAACTTGACATTTTCTGAAGATCTGGGTCAAAACAACTAGAAACCACATCATTTACCGAGAAAAAGTGGAAATTAATGTAGAGAAATATGTTTGACATCTGAGGGTCTAGTGAAACTTTGGCTAGGACTTCTTATAGTACGCAAGAGTCTGTCCTTCATTCCCGTGGAAACAGAAACCTTTTATTTAGTCTAGATTTACACAACTTTGATTAAGGTGAAATTAGGGTGAAGATCTGGAACTCGATTAAGATTTTAGTAAGAAACCAAGATTAGTTGAAGTGACACCTAGAAAAGTGGATGTTATCTTGTTTCAACCATCCTATTGAAGAGGGACTGGAGAAATCATGGAAAGGATAAGAGGTTGGACTGGGTGGGATTTCACATGTTTGGTGATTAATTTATCTTTTTGTCCTCAACGATTCCACTGAGAACTTGTTTCGATCGAAAGGTTTATAGAAGTTCTAACTCTCACTCTCGTTGAAGGATGTTAATGACTGAAGATCTATTTACCGTTGGGTGAGGTCACATGAACGGGCCTCTTAGGGTCCCTACCTCCTCAGACCGCCCGACGGTAGATACCCTAGCGTGTGCTCAGCCTGTGCTGACTTCGCTGAATCGTCGTCGTCGTCGTCTATAGTGGAAGGAATAAAATAGAAGGTCTGGAATATTTTAAAAGAATTTTTTTTTTTTTTTTGGAAGTATTTCCGATCTTTATGGATCTTCCACTTTCACAATCAACGGGACAGTAAGGGTTGAGAAACCCTGGGGTGCTTGACATCGGGCGGTCCAAGGAGACAAGTCCCTTAAGAGGACTGTTCTTATAACCCCACCCAACGGTAAGGGAAGAGGTTCCCTAGAAGAGTTGGGTTCCTGACTTAGACCCAGAGGGAACGACGTCTGTCTAAGAAAGGATAGACTTGACGGTCCCTTCGGGACTTTATGGATCCCACCAAAGATTAAGGGACTGACGACGACTGTCTACCTCCAGATTTCGTCGTGAGCTCTACTTTCGTTTGGGGACCCCGATTTGACCAAGTCCCTTCGGGCTTTGTGCTGTGTCACCTTCCATAAGATGCCAATCTATGTGTCCATATCACATTCAAATAGTCAAAGTAGTGGCCACACATTGGAAGTCTTTTCTATGATTCAGGTGAACTCGGAGTCAATGGTGTGTATATTTTACTCTTATCATTACTTTGGGCGAGAGATCCTACCAACATTTCTAGTTTACTGTGGTTGGTGCAACTCTCAAGACATTTGACATGTTCTGTTATATTGTTAAATAATATCGAAAGACATTAAGTGATAGTCTGACTGAGGGACCCATGTTAAGAGATAGATTGTTACCAGATTACGAATAGTACCGTTTGATCAATTCTTCAATGAAATTCTACACATCCTGGAGGGAGTAAAGGAGGAGTTTTAGTGTTTACTTATTCGGTGAAAGAGATGGTCATACTCATTTGAGGTCAACATGCGACGATAAATTGTTGACCGAGAGACCCCTCCTTTCCCCTCGAAAGCCACCAAACGTCTTAAACGATTAAAAACATTGAATTTATAAGGGTGGTACCGGTTAAGGTTCAATAGTTACACTGTAGTCGACAGAATGTTTTTAAGAGGTAATAAATTGTTAACCGACAGATGTGTGATGACAAAGTCGGACGGAGTAATGGTATTATTCTCATAAGGAACCACAATTACATCCAATGTCTTTTATTAAGACGTATAACTACAACCAGTTCTAGTCCAAAAAAAGGTAAATGTGAAATAGTCAATCCTTAGTGTTTTAGTAGGAAGGAAATTACTATAGGAAAAATATTGCTTTAGGGACTTTTATTTCGGGAAGAAAATGAAAAGATTAACTACTTTAACAAGAGACGACGACTCATATGGTAAATTAACATTAAATTAATTGAGAGTTCTCAAATTTCCGATACCCCATATAAAACTTTTCTAATTTTCCATTTTGTTCCGGACAATTTTCAGGTTTATCATTATCTTAAATATTTTAGATATTTTAATTGTGGTTGATGTTTTATAGATTATACGTATACATAAAAGTTTTATAATTGGCTCCAGATACGTAAAATACATCATTGTCTAGGGAAACGTAAACGAAACAGAAAGTCCCCGACTGTCAAGAGAATGCCAACTACAGTATTGTTCTATAGAGATGTCTCTCTGACATAACCGTTGTACGGGCGGGGAGATCAACGTGTGTACGAAGTCTCTTAACTAAACCAAAGGTGACTGAGAACGTCTACCCTCACGGGTCCCTTAAGAACGACTGAGTCTGGTAATGATTTGACTTCCTGAGAATCCGTACATTAAAGACCAGATGGATACTGATTCGTTGATTTGTGTGTGTCTCTAGACTGAATTGAGGTAACGTAAGAATGTGTAATTAAATTAGACCGACATTACCACCAAAATTCTAGGAATAATGGTGGTGTCTGGATGGGGTCCAATCTGAGTTTAGGAATTTATTCAAAGATATGTACTACCTACTTACCCCGGTCTTAGAGTCCTTATTCGGGTTCACTTTTAACAATGGTGTATCACCGGTTTTCGTGTAACCGTCCGTTCTTATAACCTCACCCACCAGGAGAGGATGAGGTGCCCTAGAAGGGTTGGGTCCCTGACTTGGACGTAGAGAACGTAGAGGGTGTAACCGTCCGTCTGAATAAAAACGGTGACACGGTGGACCCTAAGGGTGACGGTCTGTACGACGACGACGACGACGATTCAGTGAAGTCAGCACAGGCTGAGACACGCTGGGGTCTCTACCGTCGGGTGGTCCGAGGGGGTAGGGACCCTAAGAGGTCCGTTCTTGTGACCTCACCCAACGGTAAAGGAAGAGGTCACGTACGTTCACTTTTCACTTTCACTTCATCGAGTCAACACATGTTGAGTCGCTGGGGTACCTGACGTCGGATGGTTCGAGGAGGTACCCTATAAGGTCCGTGCTCATGACCTCACCCCACGGTAACGGAAGAGGATGACAGTCTGTATTCAAATAGATAAACACCAGACTCGTGAAGATACATAAGTAGTAGACCTCTTTTTTACTCTTACAATCGTGTTCAACTATAAAATTAGAATAGGTGAAACTCGAAAGAAGTTTGGGTATGATTCCCTCTGTTCCCTTCTATTCCATAGAATATTTCGTAGTGGGGTTTTCAAGTATAAACTTTCAACGAAATACCCTGCGGAGAACTTTTACACGACTTTTACCGAAACTTGTCCACTATAAAACATATAGAACCTCACTAAATATAATATGTAAGAAATGTTACTGGAACTTATAATATTTTCCTATTTAAACCGTCGTATGACTTGCATTACAGAGTCTCCTGATGTAGTACTGAGCCAAGTCCTGTTTTTACCTTTTATCGACCTCATATCCGATACGAAAGGAATATTAAATATGAAATTAATTTTTAATACAAAAGACCTCTTCTTGTGTTTTGAACTTATGTTCCTCTCTAATGAGGAACGTTTACTTTTTATAACCCTCCTTTAATTTAAATATGTCCTTAAAAGGGAAGTCTTTGTGGACTTTTTTAACGGTCAGTGACTGTAATTTTTAATATAGTTGGTTAAAGGTTCATGATAACTTATGTAATTTAAAGTCTCCGTAGTTTATTGTAACAACCTTCTCGTACTTAAGGTGATTTCGATTCCCCATCATTACTTATAGGATTAATGGAATACCTATCTTACAGATACGTTTTGATAGAGTTTAATAAGACAAATACAAAAGGTCATAGATTTTAATCTAGTTATTTTAGATATTTAGACGTTAGTTGAAGAAGACTAACAGGGTGTAAATGGTTGAAGTTCGAAGTTCAATATTTAGACTGAAAGTGAAGAAAATTAACTTCACGAATAAGTTTACTATCTAAGTATGTGTTAATATTCTTTATTATATTTAGGGTCATATAATGTGAGTCAAATGAGGTCACCATTGTAAAACGATTTAATACCGTATTATAGTATTGGTTCTATAACTGTAATTATTTTAGGTGGATGAAATAAGTTTAAAAGGGTCCTAATGAACATGAGTAAACACCAGACACGGAGACCCACACACACAAACACACTTCAAAATATACTGTAACTTATATATGTTACACACCCAAGTATATTACTGGTCATTATTATGGCTTGCCGTGTTCCTGGGGGGAAAAAATTTTATTTTAAATGGTAAAATATTGTATGAGTAGAGAGAGGATGGAAGAGGAGTTTTGATAGGAGGAGTGAGATTAGGGACCGTTGGTCACTAGACAAGGAATGAAGATTTTAAAACAATAAAGTTTTCATAAATGTTTACACTAGTATGTCATACATTGGAAACCCGTACCCGATAAAACAACAACAACAACAAATTCCGTTTGTACTCAAACTGCGCCTTTTAAAGATTGGTTCTTAAATATCCTGTAATGATAAGGGTGGTTTCTCTTTTGTAAGTAGTCGATCTACGGAGTCCTCCGATTCACTTTTCCGTCCGGGTTCTTAATTGTAGACCCTTTCGTGGTTCCTCGGTTCTTGGAAGACTGTATGACTCAC
This sequence comes from Capra ibex, assembly GCA_006410555.1. Lineage (NCBI taxonomy): Eukaryota > Metazoa > Chordata > Mammalia > Artiodactyla > Bovidae > Capra > Capra ibex. Next base: position 2,228,805 of record SJYO01041148.1, on the reverse strand, counting down.
TACAGAGGAAGAGAAACGAGTTTCCAGGATCAAGAACTCTGACGGTAACTAATCTTTTTGTGGAAAACCCTTACGAGATAGAACACTGACGACGACGACGATGACGACGATTCGGCGAAGTCAGCACAGGCTGAGACACGCTGGGGTATCTGCCGTCGGGTGGTCCGAGGGGGCAGGGACCCTAAGAGATCCGTTCTTGTGACCTCACCCAACGGTAAAGGAAGAGGTTACGTACTTTCACTTTTCACTTTCACTTCAGCGAGTCAACACGGGCTAGGAATAGAACACTGATGAAGGATTTTAAAGTTATGAGTCGTCTTAACCCGAAGAGTCCACTGAGTTGCCATTTCGTAAGACAATTCGTCCTCTGCGTCCAAGTCAAGGACTCAGTCCTTCTAATGGGACCTCTTCCCTTACCGTTAAGTGAGGTCATCAGAAGGGACCCTTTAGGGTACCTGTCCTCGTCGGACCGTCCGATATATCATGAACCGTACCGTTTCTCAGTCTCTGTTTATTTACTGATTTTTTGTTGTCGTCTTGTCGTCTTAATGGGAGATTTGTTAAGTGTCTCCGGAAGGGATGTCGGGGGAGGTTATTTCTTTGAGTTCTGATGACGCTACCCGTTGTCCGTGTGTACACACACCTTTCCCCTCCTCCACGGTGTCGGTAGTGATTCCAAGTGTCGACAAAACAAATCGTCTACTCGGTCCGAACGAGAAATAGAACAGACAACTACTTCCTTGTACCCAATCCTATTTCCAAAAAGATTTATGATACAACAAACCAACGATTTAGCACAGGCCGTGAAACGCTGGGGTATCTGACATCGGGAGGTCCAAGGAGACAGGTACTCTAAAAGGTACGTTCTTGTGACCTCACCCAATGGTAAAGGAAGAGGCTCATGATATTGATATTATGTAAAGTCAAAAAAGTGACCTACTCTTTAATTGAAGGTAGAAGGTTCCTAACCTTACTGGAGGTAGAAGGTTCCTAAACCTCATCAAATTGCGTAACGTCCCTAGTTGGGGTTTTCATACTCTACAGTCACTCGAACCCTTTTCCGATGTGGGACATTAAAGATTAAAAAATTCACCGAAAACTTGAACCCACTCATTTGAAGTCCAAGATACTTCGGTTGAAGACTAACTTTGAACAGGGTGATCTTTTCATCTCCTGGACCTCAATAAATAACTCTGATTTCGGATCTTCACAGAAGCTATTATAAAATATTATTTTATCGTATACAAAGAGAAATTGTGAAAAGAGGAGGGGAAAGTTAGTAGTTTCCAGAAGTGGACTTCTTTTCTCCACTAAATTTATCCTTTCCTTTCGCACCTCTAGAAAGGTCATAGCGGTCAATTGTCCGGGGGAGACCGGACGAGCCCGAAGCACGGGACCCTTCAGGAGTGTCCACACTCACGGGTCACCGCCGTCAGGTGTCTTTCCTCAGACTCGCCCGGTCTCGTCCTGCAGTGAGCGAGGGTCCGAGAGTCGTTTCTTTTCGGACCCCAGGACTTGACGGAGAACGTAGTGTGGTCCTAAATTCTGCACACCAAAGGTTCCTCTGCGAGCTCACTGAAGATTCCATTGAACGACCGGGAAGTCTGGGTCCAACAGTATGAGGTCCCCCACTTTTCCTTAGACTCGTCGTATCAGCGAACGTAAGAACTCCGAATAAAAGTTGTCCGGGCAGGTCAGGTGGGACGATGACGGACGAGAAGAGATCAACCAGTCCTGTCGACCAAGGACCAGAAGAGAAAGGAGAAATGTCCGGGCATCCGACTGGTCATGACCTGAAAAGGTAGTGTCCAGTGAAGACTCTAGAGTCCTTTCCCTCGGCGGTACAGGAAGGGAGTGACATCCCTTCCTAGGTGGTCCTGCCCAAAAAAAAACGAGTCGGATTGAAGAACCACAAAGTAAGTTCAACAACGTAGACAGTTATCAGGCAAAGAAAAGAATTATGTTTCTTTTATAAAAATAAACATATCGTCTATAAGACTCTTTACCACTGTATTATTTTAATTGTCTCAACTGCAGTTCCGCGTTCATCTATACTTTACGATAGCTACTAATTAGCAAAACAAAGTAGATTGGAGGGTGACTAATAAAATCTCTCGTAGAGACCATATAAAGACTGACTTAGAATGCGTACTATATAGGTCCACTAAGCTAATACTTCAGAAACTTTCTTACCGAGGAAGGTCATCAGTAGTAATTGAGAGAAAAAAAAAAAGGAAAAAGAAGAGACCCGGACGTTAACGATACGGCCACGTACCAAGAAGGAGTCTTTCACCAAAGAGTAATTACGAAAAAAAAAAGGGGGTAGGAAAAAGAAGATGAAGTGTCTACAGAGGACAAAAGGGTGATGAAGAGGAGGAAGTTGAAATTGACTTATCAGGTAAAGAAAAACAACGATTCATCATGACGATTCAGTACGTTGGGATATCTGCCGTCGGGTGGTCCGAGGGGGTAGGGACCCTAAGAGGTCCGTTCTCGTGACCTCACCCAACGGTAAAGGAAGAGGTTACGCACTTTCCCTTCAGCGAGTCAGCATAGGCTGAGAATCCCTGGGTACCTGACGTCGGATAATCCGAGGAGGTAGGTACCCTAAAAGGTCCGTTCTCATGACCTCACCCCACGGTAACGGAAGAGGTTTCATCATGATACATGGTATATTATAAATGGTGTCAAATACATTGACGAATAGATAACTTCCTGTGAACCAAACTAAGGTCAAACATCGATAATACTTATTTCGATGACACTTGTAATTCATGTCCAAAAACATACTAACACTTAGAAGTAAAAAGACTATATTTACGGGTCCTTATGTCAACAATCCAGTATACTATAGTTATTAATTTACAAATCAAAAAATTCTTTGACTGTTCGATAAAGGGTCTCACCGACTTTATAAAATGTAAAGGTAGTCATACCCACTAAGTATCAGATTAAGAGTGGGTGCAAACCATGACAAGGATCAAAAATTTTAAAATCGGGAAGACTCTCCACACATCACCATAGAGAAATAACAAATTACACGCAAAGGGGGTTTCGATTACTACAATTTATAGAAAAGTACACTGATGAACGGTAGATATATGAACAAACTAGTGTACTGACAAGCACAGAAAACAGATGAAAGATTGACCCAACAAACCATAAAATGATAACTCCCAAAAAAATTCATAAATAAACCGACGTGATCCAGAATCAACCCCGTATGTCCTAGAAGTCAGAAGTGACGCCGCATTCCCTACAAAATCAACCTCGTATACTTGAGAATCAACGTTGTACACCCTAGATCAAGGGACTAGTCCCTAACTTGGGTCCGGGGGACGTCACTTTCGTACCTCAGAATCGGTGTACTTCTGGTCCCTTCAGAGTCATAACTTAAAACTCTCAAGAAATATATAATTTCTATGGTCAGAAAACAGTTTATTCGTAAAACGTCTGTAAAAGAGGGTCAGAGAGGGAATAGAAGAGTAAAAGAAGTGACCTAGAAAGAGACTCGTTTAAAATTTTAAAACTACTTCAAGTCAAATAGTTCAAAAGGAATATACCTTTTACGAAACCACAGTACAGACTCTTCAGAAAAGGACGGAACTCTAGGATTTCTAAAAAAAAAAGAAACGACAAAAGAAGATATTCCCCTAACCCTAAATCTTCTAAGGAACCACCAGGTCGCCAACCATCACCGAATCAGTACAGACTGAGAAACACTAAGGTACCTGACATCGAACGGTCCACGAAGACAGGTACCTTAAGAGGTCCGTTCTTATGATCTCTCCCAACGGTAAAGGATGAGGTCTCCTAGAAGGGTTGGGTCCCTGTCTTGGACCCAGAGGACGTGTCGTCCACCAGAGAAATGGTTGATTTGATGGTCCAGGTCACCAATTCCGAGGTGTCAAAGTGACGACACCGGGTCCCAAGTCAGGGACCAGTCCCTTGATTCTAGGGTGTTCGGTTTTTGACTAACTAACTACAACACGTCAAAGTGTAAAATGTACATTCGGTACTAAGAAAAACTCAATTACAAATATATCCATAATTTAAACTCGTGAAAACAAAACGAAATGAATAAGTTTTTCATGAATAATGAATAACACATAGGGAGACGGTTATGGTGTAAGAAGTAATGATACTGATACATTTTTGTGAATTATGGTTCATCTCATTAAGAAGGGTGAAATAAAAAACATCACTTAAATTCGATAAGATCCCGGATACTAAAAGGTATACTTAAAAATTTATTCGAACAGATACTGATGTTTTCAGAACGACCTTAAAACCATGTTTAACATAAATCGGATATCTACTTAAAGTCCTCTTAACTGTAGAAATGAGTCAACTCAGAATGTTAGATATTTATACCATAAACGGAGGAAAGTCAATCAAAACGAAACTAAAGGGTCGTAGTCATAAAATATTAAAAGTCGTATATTTCAGATCTGTACAGAAATTCATATGTAGATTCATAAAAGAAACTTCTTTAATATTTACCATAACACAAGATTTAACACTGAAGACGTACAAGTAAAACACACAACTAGAACTTGGTAGAACAACTGGAGAGTAAGATCACGATCCTTAAACACCCCAATACAAAACATCTGAAGAATAAAAGACACATCTGTTAGTAAAGTGGACTGTAATGTCTAACAAAAGAAAATGTTTGATATGAAAAAACGGATAGTGTCACCGTTATTGAATATTTTTTTTTAGGTCGTTATACAACTAATTTTACCACTCTCAGCTGGAGGAATGGAACTAGAATCTCTCACAACACGAGTCAACATAGACTGAGAAACTCTGGGGCACCTGACATCGGGTGTTCCGAAAAGACAGATACCCTAAAAGGTCCGTTCTTATGACCTCACTTAACGGTAAAGGATGAAGTCCCCTAGAAGGGGTGGGTCTCTACCTTGAGTGCAGAGAACGTAGCCGTCCGTCTAAGAAATGGTGACACAAGGGACACGGTCGTCCCTTCGAGGTTAGAATTTGAATCAGAAGATGGTAATTCATACTATACTCAACATCCCAAAAACATCTACGACAAATAGTCCAACACAATTAATAGAAGAGGATTAAACGACTCTCAAAAGTAGTATTTGTCCCATAATCTAAAACATTGATTTACGAAAAGGCGTAATTAACTTTACGGTAATACTGACAACCACTATTTTGTCATCTAACGTAACTAACTCGAGACGTATAAATTTGATCCGAACGTATGGACCTTATTCTCGGTAAACTAGTACCATATTAAAAAAAATTGTATAACAACCAAAGGGTATAAAACAACGTCTAAAAACAACTCCTAAATCCAAGGACTCTTGATACCCAGACATGTAAACAACAAACGAACGAAAAACCACGATGGAAACAGACCAAAATCGTAGTCCTATTATACCGGGAGTATTTTAAACAACAAGAAGAAAGTAGATAGTAGACCTTCTTTTCATAGTGAGGACGGGAAAGGGTAGAGGTGGACGAGGGGACGTCTCCCCTCCTTCCTCTCCTGTTTCTCTGAAGGGTCTGGTACAATGGCAGGACCCAGAGAGGACGCTCGAGACGGACGGACGGAATTATAGAAAGTTACCTTTTACCCTTAGAGTTCGGGTCGTTTCCCCTCCTCCGATGGAGGAGACCAGTGGACAAGGATCGTCACAAGGGTTATGTAGAGTGAACGACCACCACAGTCCGAACACAACAGTCTCCCTTAGACCCTTTACTTACCCGGGTGATCCGACGGATGATAACGATCCAACTTTTAGTTCCATAGGACCCAGACCTACCGCAAGGAAACAACCCATCCCCCTAAGATAACAAGGATGTCAATATAACAAGGATGTTAGAATCCCAGTGTTTGGTGGAACGAAAGAAGATTTGTGTAAAGTGTACAGAGGAAGTCACCAGAGTACGTGGTAAAGATCCCAGATACAGACATGAGTCGTCCCTCCTCACTCTTTTTGTCCAGATGTGGTAGAATAGGATAGACCTTCACTGGAAGTGAAAATTAGTGTCTACGTGTTCCTGACTGAGTCAGGGTCTTCAGGAACTTAATGAACTTAAGACGTATTCGTCTGTTCCTAAATTATACTACTACTCCTTCTCCTCCTCTTTCTTGGTAAGTAGAAACCTTAACTGAACTTCGACTATGTCACGCTTGTTCTTTTCTCTGTTTTTGGTTGGTTGTAACTTTGTCCCTTGTTTCCAGAAAGGAAACATTATCCACGACCGGTCGCACAGAAAAGAACCATAAATGGAGAGACGAAGTATGAAAATTATATTTTGTTTCAAAATTTTATAGGTTGTAAATTAATACCTAATACTTTTTAGCCACTTTGAACCTCTCGTTGACATGACAGTCAGTTAGTTAGTCGTCTAAGTTTTTCTTCAAATCGAGTTAGACGACCTGTTCGTTTGTTGTGAAGTAAGTAGTTGCTATCTGACTTACTGTGTAGTCCACCGTTATTGTACAAACGAAGAATAGAACGACGGAATAGAAAAGAAAATTAGTAGTAAACATCCTTTATGTACAACGAAGGAATCCCTCGTAATGTACTTAAATAAAGGATGGAACTTCTCTTTGATAAAACTCACGTCCGTGAGGAATAACTAATTGGAGACGGACACTTTCACTTTAGTCTATGATGAGTGACTTTGAGGAGTAACTTTAAAGTTAATTTATCCGGTTGTAAACTCTAACGATTTCTCTCATCATGTAAGAAACCGACTTTACCTAACGAAACTTTATTATCCCTTTTACTAAAATCTGTATCGAACACAGGTTGTGAACAATAAAAACTTTGGTCAGGTCAACGATATAGTAATTAGTTAAAATTTGTAAAATAACCATGTAAAATTGAGTGAAAACTCTTATTAGGTGGGTGAATCTCATCCACGAGGGGAAACGTTTCTCACTATATTGTTTCCTTTTAATGATACTAGTTGAAACGTTTCAATATGACGTATTTATTAATAATATTATGGGTTAAGTCACACTACGATCACATTCTTATTGAATTTCTTCTTAGTATTAGTATATGGTGCATAACGAGGGGTTGGATAGTTCTTCGTTTAAATTTAGTGAAGTCTTCGGTTGGTTTAAAATTCATTACCAGTGACCATTCATAATAATGAGAATTCTTTCGAATATTATCGTTGACATGAGACCGAGATTTTTATCGTCAGAGGGTGAGTCTTTTATGATCGTCGTCATCGTTGTTTTCAGGTTGACCTTTAGGATCCTTCTTTACGAAGACGTAAATGTTTTCTAGATGTGCAAGAAGACTTGATATTATTTATATATGAATTTACTCTGTATGATCTTTAACACGACATGAATGATCTAATGAAAAACTTAGTATCTTCTTACAAATATAAAAATTTACTATGGTTTAACTATAAACATTTCTTCACTTTTTGTATCGATTCTGGATCAGTTGTAACTAATATACGATAAATAGACAAAGATTTCTTTACTAGTCTAATGGAATGATATCAGTTATAATTATATAAGTCTATCGGATTGAAAAATCAGTTATAAATACATAAGTGTTTAATTCAAGATCCATTGGATTGAAACATAGGATCTACTTTCCTGTGTCAAAGACTAATGAATGTGAAAAGATCACTATAGGTTTATAAAAACTTTCTGATCATATATGGTGAATCAACAAGTATTTGAGGAGTTCTCGTCCCTAGGTCAGAATAAATAAAAGTACTAGGATCTTGAAACACAGTACATTATGTACTGTAAGACCTACAAGTGGTATATAAACAATTAATTTTTTTTATTTGATCATCTCTCCACAATCAAATTGATTATAAATATATGGTTCGCGATACGATCCGGTGTCAGGAGTGTTTTTAGGATAGTCTAGGTACATAACCAATCGTTAGAAAACCACCGTTTATTATCTCGTACATCAGTTTTGGATCGAATTCATTATTTTCCTTACATAACCGAACATATTGATTTTCCAGGTCATCATCCACTCAGAAGCCCATGTTAAAGTTGTAACGAGACCGACTTAAAGACAAGTCAAGAGAGTCGAAACGGGAGAAAACACCTAGTTTAGGTAAAGTCGACCGAAGGAAATACCATCGTTTTACCGACGTCAGTAAGGTGCTGAGTGTAGTCGTGTAGTGTGGTATACATTCTTATCAGTCTCACAGAATGATAACGTCTGCAGAATCTTCTCAATCGTACATAGGGTCTTCGGAGTAGAGGTGGGGGATTTCAGAGAGATTCGTTGGAATCGGATATAACTACTTTACTGATCAAACAGGAGTAGTTTCGGTTGATAATCTCAATCTTAACACAAATTAGGAAGGGTTTGACGGTGACCGACTCTTTGTCCCCTTAAAAGAACCCTTTTCCCTTTTCTCTTGACTTACGGTCCTTCCGGTAGGTGTATACAGGTGATCTGTATAACGATCGGGGTCAATCGAAGTCTCTCAAATTGAACGGACTTCGTCTCTCACCAAATTTGGATCTAACATTAAGATTTCGAACACAAGAAACGTGGAATTTAAAATAGTCCACAAATCTCTTTGATGGTCTATGATATTTCGTAATAGGAACGCGATTGAAATCTTTCGATCTTGATTTTATCAGAATAGGATCCTTTTTTACTTTAAATTTACAGAAAAGTGTGAAGAGATCGAGGGTGGTAGGAATAAAGGGGCAAGGTTCAAGTCTTAGGAAGGGTAACAAAGTGACGGTCAGAACGTGCGAGTATGAGGACCCAGTCACCATAGATAAGGTTGTGATAGAGGGAGGAGAAGTAAGAACGTCTTAAAGGTAAGAAAACTACTTTACTGAGTCGTAATTATTATAAATCGTACAGTCCTTATAAACATCAAACATAGTCTCTTGAAAAACCTGTGTCAGATTGTGAGAACGGGGGTTCTAGAGAGATCTTCCGTAAAATTTCCTACCTTTATGGTTTCCACCTACTCCTAGACCAACGTCTGTTTGGAAAGGTCTTGAGGACTCAAGTCTGAGACTTTCACTACCAAGGACAACAAAAACACTTACTCAACTTACCGTACAGTCTCTCAGGAAAAGGATTGTCAACTGAGAACTTGTTGTGTTTAAACTTGACGAGTCCAGGTAAACATACTTTAAAAAAAACTGTTATCATATCCTTGGTTTCAACCAACTTAGGTGTCTACGCCTTCGAACCTACACCTTTGGCGTATACACCTCCCGACTGATGTTTAACGTACATCTAAGAACTGACGTATATTGACGTGACTCCCAACCACGGGACTTGGTCGAGGAAGGGAAACAAGTTCCCGGTTGCCATAACAGAAAAAGGGATCTCGGGACAAAAAAAGGGTCTCATAAGGTCGACCGTTTACGAGAAGAAAGGGTGGGGGTGGTATGTAAAAGTCCGGGTAAAATATAAATTTTCAACAATAAACTGACTATAACGAATACACCACCGACAAGGTAAAAGTCTAACAAGAAAACAGATGATGTGAAGTAAACATTAATAAGAGTAAATTTGTAATGAGGGGGGTTTTTTATTTTATTTTTACTGAGGGTCTAAAGTTAAACGAAAACTTACTCTAAAATAGCAAGGGTGGAGGGTTTTTTCACTCAAAGTGAAAGAATTCCGGAAATTTGAGGGTTCTTGAATATTACCTTTTTTCTTTTTTTTATACGGAATCTTTCAGATCTTTAAGTATAAAATTCTTACTATTTAAAACCTTAAATAAGTAGTTTTACAGTCGATGAAGTATCGGTATATTTCGGTTGGGGTCAACTTAAGATTTAAGTCCTTTGGCTTACTTCAACTCACCATGTGACAACCAATCCTTTTTCCTTTCAATGTAATTAAGTTTGACGGTTGTATACAGGCCAGTCTAGACCAAACTCGACCACTTTCGAGGTGGTTCCTAAAAATTTTGAGAATTCACTCGGTCTTAATCTGGTACGTGAAATCCAATGACTGGGAACGACATTACGTACGTCCGACTGTTCTTTCAGAGACACATGACCAAAATGCGAGTATTCGAAATGGTTACAAAAGGAGACGCAACGTTAGTGTTTACAAACGGCGAATCGACGGACGTATATCCTGTAGGGAAGGGCGGGTGATGGGTGCGTGTCTTTGTGACGAGAAAGTTATCAGACTCGATAAGTCGGTGACGTCTTAGTTGGGTGTGTGTCATTGGCAATTTCACGAATAATACAGGAGGAATCTTAGACTAAACAATTTAAGACAACAAAAGGGATTAGTCTATGTTGTAAAATGTATAAATGTCTGAAAAAGGACTGAACTTAAAATTTTCTAGGGATTACTAGAAACGTTCTGTTACAGTGTTAACAACTTTAAAACTTATCAAAGATACCGGTCGTCTTACCTCAAAGAAAATTCTTTTTTTTTTTTTTTCCGTGGATCATGATCTTTTTAGTCCCTTAAAGTCTACACCCACCGTTAAGTGAACCTGTACAGGTAAATTCGACTTTAATTGATTCAATACCCACACTAAGACAGACAGTTGTAAATAGCTCGAAAGGATGTGAGAATTACACTATGAATCGTGGGACCCCTACCCCTCGTACCCCACACTCAACTCCCCATCTCAGTCACAAGGGTAATTCTCGAGGACCAGTGACGAAGTCCGACTTATATTTTATAAGAGGGACGGGTGAGTTATTGTCTGTTCCGGTCGGACTTCGTCTCTTTGACTCGACCCCGCACCAATTGCATCTTATATAATCATTTCATCTTTAAACCTTATATCCGACACCCGGAATTTTGAATATATATTTTTCCGTTAAACCGTGGTAACATACAAAGGCACCTGACGCACACGTTTAAACTAACAACCAAGAAAAGTTCACAGTCTCGTCGTTAGAATCTCGATCTAAGAAACGTGCGTATGATGAATTTACAATAAAAATCTAGTTTCAATACAATTCTTTCTGATCGTCTCGACTTGAGACGGAGATGTGGAAAGTACTTTGTGTGTAAATAACTCTTGGATGACCCTCACTAGTACCACGACCTATGTCTCTCTATTTTTCTATTCTTTTCGTTCCTTCTAGGGACGTAAACTCCTCGAGACAGATTACACTTCCCTATGTAAATTTGTTTATTATTGGTAGATCGTATTAATTAAGACATTGACTCTGTATATGAGTTCCTTTGTGACTGAGTGTCCCTTTTACTAAACCTTCCGACCTTATTCGTGACTACAATTTGTCCTACCTATAAATTTACCCTACCTATAAATTCACCAGTTCAATCCCTTCTTATTAAAGGATATACTCACTTTTTCGACCGAATTTTGAGTTGTAAGTTTTGTGACTGTACCGTAGACCAGGGTAGAGAAGTACCGTTTATCTACCCCTTTGTTACCTTTGTCACCATCTAAAATAAAAGAACCCGAGGTTTTAGTGATACCTGTCACTGACGTCGGTACTTTAATTTTCTGTAAACGAGAAACCTTCTTTTGGATACTGTTTGTATCTTTCGTATAATTTTCCGTCTCTATAGTGAAACGACTGTTTCCAGACATATCAGTTTGGATACCAAAAAGGTCATCAGTACATGTTTACACTCTCAACCTGGTTTTTCTTCCGTCTCGTGATTTCTTAACTACGAAAGCTTAACATAACCTCTGAGAGCTGAGAACCCGAAGGGAGTATCGAGTCAACCATCTCTTAGGCGAACGTTACGTTCTCTGGGGCCAAGCTAAGGACCCAGCCCTTCTAGGGGACCTCTTCCTTATCCGATGGATAAGGTCATAAGACTGGACCTCTTCTTAAGGTACCTGACATATCAGGTACCCCAGCGTTTTTCAACCTGTGTTGACTCTGAAAGTGAGTGAGTCTGAGAACTCTCAGGGAACCTATCGTTCCTCTAGTTTAGTCAGTTAGGACTTCCTTTAGTTGGGACTTATAAGTAGCCTTCCTGACTACGACTTCGAGGTTATGAAACCGGAGGACTACGCTTCTCACCTGAGTAAACTTTTCTGGGACTACGACCCTTTCTAACTCCCGTTCTCCTCTTCGCCCACTGTTTCCTACTCTACCAACCCACCGTGGTAGCTGAGTTACCTGAACTCAAACTCGTTTGAGGCCCTCTAGCACTTCCTGTCCCTTCGGACCACACGACATCAAACACCCCAACGTTTCTCAGCCTGTACTGAATCCCTGACTTGTTGTCGTCAATTACTATGGAATCAAAGAATACATTAGAACATTGAATCCCCATAACCATTACTTAAGAGTTTATCACACCGAGACACGTCGGAAGGAAGGGCATCCAGAAACAACCCGAGACGAGATTCTGTGTGAACATAAGTTGACTTTTCCTCAATTACTAGAGACTAATTTGATAGTCCCTCGTAGGACGGTGTCCTGTTCACCCGAGTACCTCCAACCAATGTCGAAACACCTCGTCCACATTCTTCCCCCCAGTCTCACAATCTGTGAGTGACTTTCGTAAACTTACTTCCTGTATGTAAAGATAGATAACTCACCATTTAATTTCGAGGTCAGATTCCAGTGTGTCCGTGATAATCTCGACTTAAAGATTGTCAAAGGGACTGAAATCTCCTCTTTACCTGAGTACGATTGTCGACTTGTTTCTAAATAGAATTCTCTCTTGCTGTGACGTAGGACAGAGAATTTGGCCCACCCCTCATGTAACCTTTAATAAACCATAAAAAATTTTGGAATGTATACAATAGTAATCACAGAACCTAGATAAGTTATAAATGATTTTATTTGAATTTTCCATCTTAATTTTCCCTTATGACCTACTCGGTCTTGATATACTCCTCTACTAAGAATTAGCTTTTTCTCTCTTTTAAACCGTCTGTCAGTCAACCGTAGTAATCCTAGGGTGGTCCTTATAGTTTTAATAAGACTACCTTCTTCATACCACGAACCTTTATGTCTTCGTTAGTTTATCCCTCGGGGTCTCCTCAGACTATAGTCCCTTGTCCCACGGTCCGTAGGTGACCTTCGCTTCGTTTCGTCGGTTCGGATAACACCCCTACTCCCGTATCGTTCTTTGTATCGTCCCAGGACCAAGTTGGGTCTAGGTCCTTTATTCTATTCCGGGACCAGGAATCTTGACCTTAGAGTCTTTGTTCTTCAGGAGTTCTTGTTCCGTCTCGGATAAAATCTTGGTTTGGTGTTCCGATTCGGATTGGTTGTTTCTCGAGAAATTACGTGAACTACGAGAGTTTCGACTTGATCTCAAAAAGTCAAGAAAGAGTTCTTATTCTTTCCCTTCCCTCCCGACTTCTCTCACAGTTGTCGTATCCCAATACCTCTTTCCTCCCATAACCCTGTTACCGATACTCTTTTTATGACGGACATTCCAAATAGACAACCAAAAAGGAACGAAAGAAGACCCTTATCGGAGGATCAAAAGAAAAGGCTAGAGAGGTGTAGGGGGTACTTATTTTTGTATCGTCAAACAGGTAGTCTCAGAACGGGTGGGTCTAGATCCTGGGATCGATCTATTTAACAGGAGAGAGATTGAGTTTGAACTTAGAGTTTTCTTCTTTACTTCTCTTCCTTTTATTGTCCACGATAAAGTAAGGAACCAGACCTAAAGTTACTCGTGAACCTAGTGGTTTCGACAAGACCAAGGACAGGAAAGACTTCAGACACAGAAACCATAAAGGACCTAGAACCTTTATAGTCCCTAGGGAGATTCACTTAATGAAAAATAGTAAAGTCATTGATTTCAGTGAAGACAACGGGTGTTGGTTTCATAGTATTCACTAAGAAATAACTTCTGCTGTCGTTCTAAGACCGAGAAAAGAGTCAGTCGGAAGGGTTTCCATTTCAGTCCCAGTTACCGGGACTTAAACGTCAAACCTCTCGGAGTCTCAGTATAAAGAGGTCCTCTGAGCGTTCGGGACGTCTGAGAACGTAGAGTTGGAAGAAGGTGGGTGAAAGACAGTCTCTTACTGTATGTAAAAGAATTCGGGGGTTTACGAGTTTCCAACTAGTCCTAGAGACACTAAAAGGATTTTAAATTTTGTAAAGAGTATCCACACGATTGAGAAAAGAAAGTACCAGTTTCAAACTTTCTTTATAGTCTAGATTTTATTTATGGAGTATGATATGTTTTTTTAAATAAAAAGTTACACGACTTTAACTCACTTCTAAAATCACCTGTCGTTTATAGAAATTGACTGTAGTCCGACTTGTACTGGTAAAATAATATTTAGACTTGTTCTTTTACCAGTTTAAAAAAAATAACTTTTCGGATCCTCCTTTTAGTAGGAAAAATACAGGTACTACTTTCTAATTTTTTAATTTTCGTATGGTAAATTCTTAAATGTTTGAAAAACATCTGTATTCTGAAAATTTTTCTTTTCATAGTAAAGTTAGTGTTGTTAAAGTAATATTTTTGAGTATTTCGGTATTTACCCCTTCTATTTTGTTACTCGGAATTTATGTTTCTCCATAGTCTTCAATGAGTATTAGTAAAAGTGACCGTTAGGTATACAATAACTGAAAGAGGAGAACGTTGAGAACGTCATTACAGGAACCGAACTTTAAGTTGGATTCGATCCTTCATCATCGTTTATTTCGTTAAGGTTGAATTCCTTTAACTTTCTGTTTTGTTCTGAATTGTCTTCGGACCTATATGAAGTCTCTACTTTTATTCACAGTCGACTGTCTTCTACGACGGTTCCGCGGGGTCCGACTCTCACTCGGACACACCTGAAGACCCAAAGTGAGACAAGATGTCGATCTCTGATTGGTCATAGCAGTGGTCAGTCCTCGTAGAAATCAGTTTCTTCACTGACTTTCAGAGGTGTTGAGGTTTTAGATGAGTTTCACATATGGGATGACTAACGACCAGTTATCGTAATAAATTCATGTACTCCTCTTCGTCTTAGAGTAAGTTTAAATTTTCCTTAACTAGTTTAACCTTTTTAAAAATTGATAGTACGTAATTTCGTGTCTGGTAATTTCGTCGGGACCCCTTTAAGTGAGGTCTCACCTCGGGTTATTAAAGAATGTTTTGCCTTGTACGACTCCGGATGTAACTCATTAAGTATCAATTTCTAGTTTCGGGTTTCGGGCTTCAAATTGACCTAAGTTTTATTTCCACGTAGTTTAGTGTCTTGAAATTCACATTAAAGTCATTAAAACTTCCTAAGTATTTTTATTGAAAGTTTCCTATTTAATACGAAAGGACTGGAACGTACGAACAATTCACCGAAGCCAACACAGGTTGAGAAAATACTGGTGTTCCTGGTACCGGATGGTCCGAAGAGACAGGTACCCTCGGAGGTCCGTTTCGAGGACCTCACCCAACAGTACGAGAGGAGGTCCCCTAGAAAGGTTGGGTCCCTATTTTTGAGTTGTAGAAAATACAGAGGACGTAACCGTCCACCCAAGAAAAATGGTAATCACGGTGGAAGGACTAGAGTGTCATAACAAAAAGTAGTAAGTAGTTTAGACTCAGTATATGTCTTTTGGTCGTTCGTATCATCTTCTACTTGAGACAGACAGAAATTAATGCTCTCATCAATCTTCTGTAAACGCAGACTTATAAATAAAAGAAAGTCGAAGAAAAATTTTAATGTAAAAAACTCTGGTAAATGACAGATTATTTTGAATATAGGTTTTCTTCCGTTGATAATAAACCGTAGTTTCCATGTTTCTATCCAGTATATTTATTGACAATTTTCTGAAAGGTTTTGTTATTACGCTTCGTAGTAAATTAAAAATCCTCACGTTACACGCCCTGCACTCAGTGTAAATAAAGGTGTTTCAAAAGTGTTTGAAGAACATCGGGCTATCCTTTACACATGGACCAACCTTTACCGTCTCAGAGTATCACCCCGTCCACACTTTAGGTACAACCGTACATTCCCCACACTAGACACCGTTTTTCTTCTTTCAGTTGTAGTGTGGGTTTGATTTTTGGACGTCACAGGCACACCCACCAAGAGAGTTAGAGTCGTACGAGTGTGAGAACAGTTAGAAGAGTCCTAGAAGGTCTGAGTCCCAGCTCACCAAAGGACTTGATGTCGATGTACCTAAAGAAAGACGATTTCGTACCTTGTTCGTAACACGTCAAGAAAAGGGGAGTCGAGTAGTAAGAATACTCGTCCTTTGTGTCTTTGTTATGTGGGACTTGAAACGTTCGTGGATAGGAAGAGATCGTAACTCCCTATAAATTAATAAGCCCACAAAAACGTTCGATTACAAAATATTTGAGTATCTTATGACCTCGATCTTCGACGATATATCAAGTGGGTTAGGTTGAGAAGTTAATAACTACTCTACTTTAAGACAGGACCTGGGTCTTCTTACCAGGATTAGAGACAGAGGTTTCGTACTTTTACTATGAAAACCCAGTGTAAATGGTAAGACAACCCTAACAAAAAATAAGAGAACAAGGTGTCGAACCTTAGTGAGTAAATAAGACCCACTACTTTCAGAATTTATATAATCGAGACGTTTTATGTGTCACGAGACGAAACTGATCTTGTCGGTAAACTTCCTGGCTCATGATACACGAGTGATTACGTCTTTCGTTTACGAATCACATTTAAAAAACATATTCGATATCGAGTAATCTTGTGTACTAATTAATCTACAGGTTTTACATGGGCCCCTCTCGAAAATCCGACAGAAACACCACTAGACTGTAACCATAGTCTAAGATGATTCGTAGGTAGTCTAGAAGATCTACGAAGTCTTATGTGGTAGGATCCTTCATTTGTCAATGGATCACCCTTAGGTCTACCGGGTTGGGAGCGACAATCCTTAGTCAACCATGATTCTTACGACTGACTATTCTTCAAACATTCTACTCACCCATGTCCCTTGAAACTGTCTTACGTTACTTAGACCCTAACAAATAGCCCGTACAAACCTGTATTTCTGTTATAAATCGATTATAATTCCGTACCATCAGACAGTCGAATAAGTAAGTCTAAATTAGGTTAATAGTAGATTTTACTTCATAGATAACTTCTTTCCTGAGACTCGTTGGAGTACCGATTACAGTATTTTATTGGATTGCTCGTACCGATTTCACTAATGTGTAGGTCAAAGAGGACCTATAAACTACAGAGAACAGGATCGTATCAAAAGAAAAGAAAAAAATTTTAAATAAAGTAACTGCATATCAACTAAATATTACAATTACAATTGACATGTAGTCACTAAATCAACATGTATATATGTGTAAAAAAAGGTATAAGAAATGGTAATACCTAATAGTGTCTTATAACTTGGTAACATTAAGGGTCACGATATGTCATCTTGAAACAACAAATAGGCAAGACATACATCATCAAATGTAGAAACTTAGGGTTTGAGGGTTAGGTAGGGAGGAGGTGGGGATTAGGGGAAACCGTTGACGTTCAGACAGGAGGTACAGACGCTAAGACAGAGTATCTATTTAAGTAAACACAGCATTAAATCTAAGGTGTGTATTCACTATGGTATGTCATAAATAGAAAAGGAAAGGTTGAAAGAAAGAGAAAAGACTGTGAAAAAATGAATCACACTGCTAGAAGCCCAAGTACAACGACGTTGACCGTAATAAAACAAGAAAAAATACCGACTCACATAAAGTAGTATACGTCCATGATGGAAGAGAAATAGGTAAGGTAGACAACTACCCGCAAATCCAACAAAGGCACAGAACCGATAATCAGGGTCCTATGAAAAGTAATCGTACAGTAGAGGAAAGGGCGAGGTCTGACAGGACCACACCAGTTATTTAGGATACAAGTTGGATCTCGTCAATAACTTTTTCTCAACTAACCATTCTTATCCCTAGCCCTATAAACCTTCCTTATCTTACAGAGTTTCCATCATAGAAGAGGGAGACCCCTATTTAGACATTGACGGAACGAACTTCTGAGACATTACCAGAATGGACTCCTTCAATAGTTTGTTCCTTTTAGGATCAGTACCCGGACTGGAGGTGACTGGGACTAACAGAGGTCCGGATATTAATCTTAGGGATCTCTTCTCGGTTGGTCCGGGATAAACTGAAAACATTGTTGTTGTCACGGAGAGAACTGACCCTCACCGGACACAAGTCGATGGTGTTGTCAGTGTCAAGAAGTGAATTAAGAGTCTGGACTCAGGGATGTCTTTGTAGGGATTTTGAAATTCCACTACGTCCTGCGTAAAAACGGAATAATATAACAATACCCCAAGAGCGTCGTTCTTATGACCTCACCAAACGATAAGAGATAACACCTACAACTGACATAGGTACCTTAATTCTGTGAACGAAGAACCTTCCTTTCGATACTGTTTGGATCTGGTGTATAATTTTTCGTCTCTATAGTGAAACGACTATTTCCAGGTGTATCAGTTTCGATACCAAAAAGGTCATCAGTACATACCTACACTCTCAACCTG
The DNA here is from genome assembly GCA_006410555.1 of Capra ibex. NCBI lineage: Eukaryota > Metazoa > Chordata > Mammalia > Artiodactyla > Bovidae > Capra > Capra ibex. The sequence goes on along the minus strand of SJYO01041148.1, from coordinate 2,210,408 downwards.
ATATTTCTTCCGACTTGTGACTTCTTGACTGCGAAAATTTGAGACCACAACTTCTTCTGAGAACTCTCAGAGAACCTGACGTTCCTTTAGGTTAGTCAGGTAGGATTTCCTTTAGTCAGGATTTAAATAAGTAACCTTCCTGACTACGACTTCTAAATTATGAAACCGGTGGACCACGTTTCTAGACTAAGTAACCTTTTCTGGGACTACGACCCTTTCCAACTCTCATCCTCTTCCCAGGTTGTCTCGTACTCTACAAATCTATCGTAATGGCTGAGTTACTTGTACTCAAACTCGTTTGAGGCCCTCTATCCGTTCCTGTTCCTTCGGACCGTACGACGTCAGATACCCCGACGTTTCTCAGTCTGTACTGAATCGTTGACTGGTTGTTGTGTGCCTACGTAAATTCCCCTGGAACGTTATGAAGTATTCATACAAGATACTAAAAGAAAGATCGAAAGGTGTTTCCTTTTAAAAGTAACTAGTCTCATTGACACTTGACCCTTTTATTTTGATGGGTCTTGAAAGTCCCTATAGACCTGTAACGAGATTCGATTGTGATTAAGGTTCTTTACCTCGACTGAGAGTCACACCAAGTGATCAATCTTACCTCTGACTTTCGTAAGTCCAAAACTTATTTTAACACTTGGTTTAGGTCGAGTAGCTCCGGATCATACAAGGACTTGGATGGACTATCAACAAAAGGACCAAAGATTTACATCATGGTCATGTCTATTGGAGTCGTTTACCGGTTTAGGGGTGTGACCTAAGGACCAAGGGCTTCCTAGTGAGACAAAGAGAAAAAGACCGTATTAATAATTATTATGAGGAAGAGTTCCCCGAAGGGAGTACCGAGTCGACCATTTCTTAGACGGACATTACGTCTTCTGGACCCAAGTTAAGGACCCAACCTTTGTCGGGGACCTCTTCCCTGATCGATGGGTGAGGTCATAAGACCGGACCTCTTAAGACCTATCGAAACCTTATAGACCTCTATAAGACCTATCGGGTACCACAGTGTTTCTCAGATTGTGTTGACTCGTGAAAGTAAAGTGAAAAGTGATAGTTTTCATTTGACCAAAACTACTATTTAATATACTAGTGCGATCGATAATACCATCCTTCCAAGTCTCTTTTTTGAGAATCTCGAGGGGTAGGGATAGACTTTCATCTAGTTCTCGACATAGTGTAGACACCCTCCTCCGACCCTCTCCATCCCCACCTCTATGTTTCAATTTACGATGGAAGTTTCTGAATTTTCTAAGGTTTCATCAAACAAACCGGAGCCGTCTTTATGGGATCCTGAGGTTTTATAAAGTATTTGTAAGTGTAGATCAACTAATAGCATTTGGCTTAGCCAAAAAGTCCCCGAACGGACTACCGAGTCACCATTTCTTTCTTAGGTAGACGGTTACGTCCTCTGCGTCCAAACTAGGTGTCAAACCCTTCTAGAGGACCTCTTCCTTTACCGTTAGGAGAGGTCATAAAGAATGGACCCTTGATGATACCTGTCTCCTTAGACTGTTCAATATCAGGTACCCCAACGTTTCTCAGTTTGTACTGAGTCGCTGATTTGTTGTTGACAGAAAGTTGAGTCTCACCGGGTAGGTCTAAATCAAATAAATCACCTCGTTTATTTTCGTCAAAAACCAAACATAGATAACTAGACTGTCTACGAAAGAGTTATTTGTCTTTTGGAGTCCTCAAATAGAAGTGAAGGACGTCATCCTATGAATGGAACAGAGTCCTAATGTTGTCGAGAACAATAGACGCGGTGTTAAACTTGGACTTACAGAGTGGTAAAACATCCCGGAGTACGATCAGATTATGTGGTAATGAGGTACGACATTTGTGGCTCCTTTTCTCCATCGTAACTGAAATCTATCCGGAGGGTGAATAGACTTCGTGTATCCTTATAGCAACAGTGATACTTCCTGTTGAAACGGTTACTTCTCGGTACTGCGAACTTCTGGAGTGACCTAAAACCTTAGTTGGATTCCATCTCGAGACTAAGTTTCGACAGTTTAAGCTCACCCCGAGTCTTGGACACTTCCGTCTGTCAAGTTCGACATGACGTCCGTCGAGACGAGGAAATACTGGAACACTTAGGTTGTTCCAAGTTTCAAAGATATCGTCTAACCTTAAGAGAGATTTAAGACACTTTTGAAGTCATGTGGTTAGTATTGTCTCCGAACATCCCACGACCGAGTATTCGTGCGAGAGAAATGACTCAATTATTAAGAGGAAAACTCTTTGTCGATCATCCAGGATCGTCTCTAACTCGTGGACAGGAATCTTAAGTTGAGTACTTGAATGACAGTAGTTACTTTATAAACGTTATTTTGACCTACACGGGACTCTATGAGACACGAACGAACCACTCGTGTAATTCACCAGTATAACTCTGTTCATCTTGGATCCACACCCGAATTGATGTGTCCGAACGGTAGTGATTCCGACCGGACGGATGAGGGTCATGACTTACAGGTTGAACTGTAAACGTAATTGATCTAGACTCGGAGACTACACCAGGTGTCGAGGTTCCCCTGGTCTGTTCGTTAACCACAGTCCGTCTCATGTGACAAAGTCCTTCGCCGTCAAAAACAAAAGTAACCTTCCTATAAATAAAACCTAAACTTAAACGGAAAGGACCGATGATATGTAGACGTTTATTGTGTTAGATACCTAAATCACTTGTGAAATAAGTAATCGGTGAAGAGAAAGTTTTACAATGAAAAATTTGAAGATATAACGTCATATCAAATCATTGTCACAACACTATCAAAGTGGACATGTCGTTTCACTAAGTCAATATGTATTCCCACATAGATTAAGAAATATTTTAAGAAAAGGGTAAATCCAACGATGTACTATAACTCGTTCTGGAGGGACACGAGATGTCATCCAGGAACAACTAATAGGTGTTTTACGATGAAAATTATTCAAATGAAAAATCACTTTATTACGTTATGACTATGGAACTATCGAACGGAATATCTCATTCTCTTATGGATAACTTATAAGTCAATAGATCGAATCCCTAGAGGAGACCCACGATAAGACATCTATGACAAACATGAGACTTGGTCTCTGTCTATGAACCACTAAAAGGTGATGTCGTTGCCCAGGTCCTTAGTCACCTACCATAACCTTCACCGTGGAGAGTGATAATTTGGATTACTGAATGAACAGGAAGGAAGAACCCCGAAACGACTAAATCGTAAGAATCACGAGTTTCTGAAGAAAGTCGTCTATTTGTTAATAACAAAGTGACTTAACCTTCGTTGTCGGAACTAGATCGGTAAACCCCCAAGAGTACTTTAACCTTCCCGAAGGGACCATCGAGTCGACCATTTCTTAGACGGACGTTACGTCCTCCGAGGCCGAACTAGGTACCCAACCCTTCTAGGGGACCTCTTCCCGTACCGGTGGGCGAAGTCATAAGAACGGACCTCGTAGGGGTACCTGCCTCCTCGACCCGTCCGATGTCAGATACCTCCTCGTTTCTCAACCTGTACTGACTCACTGATTCGGGTCGTGTACGGTAACCTTTTGTTCGGTTCTTACCCTGATCTCAGTACAGACACTGTATATTCTATATGACAAACGTAATACCTTAGCACATATCTTTAATCAAACCCCCCGAATTACATGAATTCACAGAACAAGATTATTTTTAGCCATTTATTATTGTTAAAATACAATGTACAGTCATTTCACAGAATTTCTTCCTCATAAAGAAGGATCAAAGGTGTTTTCGTGGCATAAAAACCACTACCAATGTTACTACAGGATTCAATGTCACTACAAATCGTCTTAACTTAGATAGTTTTTATTTACACCAATGATGGAACGTTTTCCCATTTCTCCACAAATCTATGTGTCTCTTATGTCGACCCTACGAAAGATCAGTACGTTTAGAAAACAACACAACCCGAAAAGGAAGACACATGTAGGAATATTAGGGAGGTTTCGTAAGATTTTGAACTGAGAAAAATGTTCATACCTCTTTACTCATTTCCTCCTACCATGTACTTCTACGTTCTCTGGGCCTAAGTTAGGGACTCAGCTCTGCTAGGGGACCTCCTTCCGTACCGTTGGGTGAGGTCATAAGAACGGAGCCTTTAGGGTACCTGTCTTCTTGGACCGACCGATATCAGGCACACCAACGTTTCTCAGCCTGTGCTGGATCGTGTGTGAGCACGTGTACTATGTACTCCTTTTAACAGAAGGAGAAAATTCTATTTGGGGGGTCTATTTAGTGCACTTACTGAAAGTCTACAGGGGTGTAAAGAGTTCTTATTAAAGACTATTTGTGCGAACCAGTGTACGGACTCACATTCCTTGTACTTCTACTTTGTAAATCTGATGACACCGAATATGTTGTCTACTATAACGTTTGACCCCTAAGACGTGTTTATTTTTCCCCAACCTCTACCACCCTGGGGAGAGAGTGGAGTACCTTTCCGTTATTTTTACAGTTGACAGAATATAGTGATATTAATCATACACCATATAAATATTTTTATTCAGTTATATATTCATTTTATTTGTCTTTTTAGAAAAAAAATTTTAGACATTAAAGATCCTTAAGTTAACAACCTTTGTTACTAAACTTTCGGAGCTAACTTCTGTTATGTTAAAGTCCCAATGTTTTCTGAAAACTATGGGGGAACGCTAAATCACTGTACTCTAAAAGGAAAACCCCGGTCTTATAGTATACTACGACTGTTTACGTCACTGTTAAACTGACAGTATCAAAGAACACTATGACCTCCACTGATTACTATCTTACAAAACCCATGTTAGAGGATTTCAGAGGACAAATGAACAGATCCAAGGTAACCTTCCTAGCCCCATGCGACGTTCCATAACGGACGTCCTCGGACGTTCCTCTACTTCCGGTTCGTCCAGTTCCACTTCACTAAGGGATTCGTCGGTCTTCGTCGTCGTAGTTCCTCACTCATGTTTAGTACTACCCCATCCCCACGGTTGTCGTTCCTTCTGTAATACTTACTCCAGTCTCCAACCCTTTCGTCGTTATTTAGATTTTAACCTTCCCAGTCCCACTTTTGGCTTCATGGTCGACACACCATCCACTTGTCGGGTCTTGTACGACTTCGTTCCGTCCTAGTTCGTGGTCAGTGTTTAGAAGACCCAGTCTCCTTCCTCCGACTCAATGTCCATCTACGAGTCGTACACTTTTGGAACTAAAGACGGGTCCGTAGTAACCAATAACTTGGATCAGTAGGGATCTTAGTCTGTCCGAAAACGGACGTGGATATGAGCATCGTAGGAACGACCCTCCGTCTCAAGACGTTGACCCGCTACGGGGGGTATAGAGAAAGACCCAGTGACCCGATGGAAATGGACACTTTTTCTTTCCACTAGGCGAGACGGAGTAGCTCAATGCTCTCTTGAGAGACGTGGAGAAGGTGAAAATAAACCTCGTTTATGACCAGAGGAATGTACATTTCACCAAGGAGGTTTTGGTTCGTAGAACAACAGGAGAAGGGGTACAAACTCTCTAATCTTTAGTGAGACACTGTGTACCATCTGATGATATACGAAATATGTCAATTTTATAGAAATTTTTAGAGTTCCTTTTCTTTGCATTAACAAGAACACTCGTTACGATTCCGTTGCCGTTGGGTGAGGTCACGAGAACGGACCTTTTAGGGCACCTACCTTCTCGGACCACCCGACGTCACGTGCCCCAACGCTTCTCAGTCTGTGTTGACCCGCTGAAGTGAAAGTAAAAAGTGAAAGTACGTGACCTCTTCCTTTACCGTTACGTGAGGTCACAAGAACGGACTTCTTAGGGTCCCTACTCCCTCGGACCACCCGACGGCAGACACCCCAGCGTGTCTCAGCCTGTGCTGACTTCGCCGAATCGTCGTATGTTTTAAGGTCGTTTAGTCTTCTCTTCTTTTTCTTTGGTTTGTAATTTAGACAATACGTTTAAACTTTGTTTACTCATGATAACAAACCTTCAATTTGTTTTATGTCTTTATCTAAATATATTTACGATAGTATGAAATTCGGTTCAATAAAAAGATATTTTACTACTGACTTAAGACTTTGTCGAAGTCAAGCAGATCTAGAAACTCAGAGTTAGTAAATTATAAACTATTTACACTTCCGTAATACAAACTGAGGTATAAAGGTACCAGACTAAAATAGAAAAACAATTGTATAAGAATAATTTATCGATACACCTCAACTTCCATTGTTCATCCGGTTTTATTTTCATTTCCTTGGTGAATAACTTTAAAATAATGCATGTTTTACTTTTTGTAAAGGATGAAGTCTGACATTATATTTAACGTTTCCTGTTTTAATAAATAAGGTGTATTGGTAATAACTATATATCAATTAGTCAGGGTATGGATGATAGTTACTTTAATTTCTTCGGTCACACTCAAGAACGGGAGTTCGTTGAGTACAATGTCGGTAGAGACTGAAGATGGAAAGGGAATACGAATTATAGACCCGAAGGGACCACTGAGTCCGACATTTCTTAGACGGACGTTACGTTCTCCGGTCCCAAACTAGTGACCAAACACTTCTAGGGGACTTCTTCCCTTACCGATGGGTGAGGTCACAAGAAACCACCCTATGTCAGGTCACCCAGCGTTTTCTCAACCTGTGTCAACCTACTGATTCGTTATACGAATTATAAATGTTCGATAGTTTAGAACAGTTAGACTAAAGACGTACTAATGGGTTTGAATTGAAAAAGAAAGACTAGGGGATTGTTGATCTGTTAAATCTGAAAACAATATCGAAAATTTCGAATAAATGACACTGGTCCATTAGGTACGTGTAAATAATAAATTTTTATAATAATTTATGATTTATGTAATTTTATAAGGTTGTCATTTTTTTTATAGAGAGGGTGTGGACAAACAGGAGGATAGGAGAAGAGTCTCCGTTGGTGAGATTAGTCAAAAAAAAACATGGACCCGTCCATAAGTTACAGATACATTTACAAATAAACATAAAATATGCTTACTGTTGTACGATATATGACGTAAGACACAGAACAAAAAATAAAATAAAAAATTTAACTTTTTACATATATAAACAATAAATATATAGACTGATGCGGTCCAGAATCAATGCACTTGAGAAGTAACACCGTATATCCTAGATCAAGGGACTGATCCCTAGTTGGGGTCCGGGGGGACATAATTCTAACACCTCAGAATCGGTGACTCGGTGGTCCCTTCAGGGTAACGAAAGATTTCATTTACATAAACCTTCTAAAAAGATCTAGTTGTATATAACCGGAGTAATTTTTTTTTTTATCGACACACTAATTACCCATATAGTGGTGGGTGATAAACTAATTTATCGAGGGATGACATAATCAGTCCTATCTGGTCCAATACAATGTATTTGTTTATTAGGGTGTTTAGAGTCACCAAATAGAGAACGAATGTTTTACAGACAACTCCAAGACCCGTCGGCAGGTCCCTTTTACGGAAGGTATACCGACAAGTCACTAGTAAACAACTGTCACGGTGGTAGGATTTACCACTACCATGTCACGACATGGTAGACCTTGTTCACCAGAAGAATCAACCACGTCGTCTTCTTCTCTCTCGTAAGCAGGTCTTCATTTGGACGTTACGAAGTCACACTCTGTGTGTGTAAGTTGAACGTCGGTAAACGGTCTTGATCAGAGAACTGGAGAGGATTGACGTTCCTGTCATTCCTTCATTTTAACAGGGTACACGGACTTCCTATCCTCTCGACCGGCATATTAATTGCTCTTTAGGAAGTTTTTTGATATAAACTTTCGGTGACAATCAGACTTGGGAGAATCCCTTCAGGGGACGTATCGAAACGGATAAATTATTTGTAAATAATCGATCGATTTTTAATATCTCATGCGTATAGATAACTATCATCCCAGTCACTTATCGGAAATTGTTCCAATTTATGGAATCGGTTTTTCGTGGTAGTGTTTCCACTCAGACTCAACAACAACAAGTCAACACAGACTAAGAAACGTTATGGTACCCACGTTGAGTGGTCCGATGGGACAGGAAGTGATAGAGGACCTCAAAGACTCAATAGTAATGATAAAAATCTTTCGTTTCTACCTTCTATCCCCTGTTTATAAACTCCTTAATAAAATCGTGACCGAACTAAACATTTTCTCATTAATTATTTCGAAAAGTCTCCGACTGTCGTTGTTTTTTCCACTTATTTATGTGGGCGTAAAGATCGTCGTAGTAAGTGTCATCGGTGTCCCACTTTCGTTGGATTCACAGGCAGTCGTCTACTTACCTGTTTGTCCTATACCAAACATGTATGTTACCCTATAATAAGTCGGAATATTTCCTTCCTTTAAGACTGTGTAGGACATTGTACCTACCTGGAACTCCTGTAATACGATTCACTGTAATCGGTCAGTGTTTTTCTGTTCGTCACACACCAAGATGAATACCACTTCATGGACCTCATCAGTTTAAGTCTCCATCTTTCATCTTGCCACCAACGGTCCTCGACCTCCACCTTCCTTGTCCCTCAATCACAAATTACCCATGTCTCAAAGTCAAGATGTTCTATTTTTTTACAAGACCTCGAAACCTACCGAGGTGTCGTTACACCATATGTATTACGGTCCCTTGGCATGTAAAGTTTCACTACTTGTTCCAGCTAAAATACGATATGTTGTATTTTGTCTATCGATTTTTAGAAACCCTTTACTGATGTTTTAAGACACTCTTTTAAGACTTAACAAGACTAAGAAAATACCTTCGACAACTGTACTCTCCTCCCTTGACCACTTGACCTTTTCCCCTTGAACACCAGTCTCTGGTTCTTTATCCTCAATTACTAAACTTTACATCTTGTTAGAGTCTACCACGACCGTTCTAGATCCTATACCGACATCCTCGTCTACCGACTCTGTTTCGTTTCCTTTTCGACCTGACACACACTTTCTTGAACCTCCGGTCCTACAACCCACCCTGTAGGTACATCTGCGACTTTAGTGGGTACCCCTACGGTCTCAGACTCTATTTCTCCCTCTGACACTCGTTCCCCAGTTTCAGATACTTACTCATTTTCTCAATCCACCAGAGAAACGTCAACTAGTCGGAGGGACTTGACATGACTTAGAGTTCGAGAGGTCGCACCTCGTCTACTCGAGTAGCTACCACCAGACACATTTACTCTTACTGTCGATCGACTCTTCTCTTTACATCGGTAGGGCACCTGAAAAGTTCAGACGTTCTCGTCGTGTAAGGAAGGGCCATCCTTTAGACACACCCCTTCGTGTAATGATAAATCTTCGGTAAATCGCTTGCACCTTAGTCTCTCGTACCGTCGCCAACTCTCCCCCCTCGTCCCTGTTAACACTACGAACGTACGGATTACCGTAGTGGGACATTACTGGACTAAATAGTCGGAAATTTGGCCCCAGTGGACGGTACTCTTGATCCGTCTCCCCAACATTCGATTTCGTAGGTGGGAGTCACCTCTGTGACTCACCCACAACGGTTCAAAAGACCGACCGTAGAGGAAAAATGATCCGTCAGTACGACTGGTGGGTTGAAAGTAACAAACAAACAAACAAAAGGATATTTTTATTACCGTAGTTAATTACCCATTATACTAATTCCTCTGTAAGACGGAGACATTCTGTACGACCGTAAACGGTACCTGACTCATAAACCCAAGGGACGGGGGTCTAGCCATACAACATCAAGATTAAGGGTAACACTACCATAACCCTTCTCCCCGGAAACCCTCCCTATCATTAACCCAGATCTACAAACACGACTAAGGGAAAGACTGATGTTTTCACTCTCTCACGACTGAAAGGGTATGGGAGTAGTAATGCTCCGGAATAGCGAGAGGAGACAAAGACGGTTGAGTGTCTGGTTTTGCCTATTATTGAACTCGAATACGAAGTTACAGTGAGGTCACAAGAACGGACCTCTTAGGGTCTCTGCCACCTCGGACCACCCGACGGCAGATACCCCAGCGTGTCTCAGCCTGTGCTGCCTTTGCTAAATCGTCGTCGTCGTACGAACTTACACACGTCTAAACGGTAAACCCCTTTAGACTTCTCCTTTATTCGGTGTTCCTCTGACTCGAACCATTGAAGACCTACAACCAGTCAACGAGGAAAAGTGGAGAAGGGAGACAGAGGACTGGGAGTAAGGGACGAGGTGATCTCCCTCCCTCTTCTAACAGAGACTTTGACTTCGTCCCGTACTCGAGAAAGTAGAAGTTTTAAGTGTAGTGGTCGAGTGTGTATGGATCCAAACTTTGCATATCAAGGGAAGTCAAAATCAAAAGATGTAACCGGAGTAGTGTCTCACTTTGTCCTGCGAGGAGAAGTTTGCGGAGAACACGGATTGAGCGGTAGTGGTACCGAGTCCCGCAGAAGTCAGAGGGGCACAAAGTCCCGAGTCAAATACACGGTGCAGAAGGGGTCAGAGGGGTCGGTCAGCGAGGGAGTGTGATTTGATGTATCGAATGACGTATGTACACGGTGTCCCACGTCACGAGACGGGTCCTACTCCTCGCTGGAAAAGTTCGTGACGACACGACACGAATCAGCGAAGTTAGTACAGACTGAGACACACTGGGGTGTCTGACGTTGGGTGTTGTCCGAGGAGACAGGTGCGCCTAAGAGGTCGGTTCTTATGACCTCACCCAACGGCACGGGACGAGACCCCCTAAGGGTTGGGTCCCTAGGCAGTGCGCTCACATACAAGGAGCTAAGAAACAGGGCAGTGTTGTTTCTAACCCTCACTGCCTGTAATTTCGGGGGAGCCGCACAGTGTCGAGAGTCCAGAACCTATCTGGCACAATATCGAGAGTCCAGAGCTTACTTGGCACAATATCGAGAATCTGTTTAGTCACAATGTCGAGATAAAATAAATCTTCTATCGTCCTTTTAGGTAGAAGCTCCGCACTCCCGTGCAGCTAGATTTCTGTACTCTTCTTCTCGCGGGGTCGCGCGCCCCCTCTCTCTCTCTCTCTCGATCGAACCCGAGGAGACAAATATACAAAGAGAGAGGGACCCGGACAGGACACATTTGACCCGGTCGGTCGTCACAACAAACAAAATGGACTCCAGGAGTGAGGTCAGGAGCCTGGAAGAAAACAAAGTAAAAGCGTCCGAAAAGGGAAGGAACAGAACATCGGTGATGGTAAAACCTGAGGAAAAGGGACGAGATGGATTGATTGTCTAGTTTGGACGCAGAGGACATAGCGTCCGTCTAAGAAATGGCGACTCGATGGTCCCTCCGGGGGAAAAGTTCTACGACACGACACGAATCAATACAGACCGAGAGACACTGGGGTACCTGACATCGGACGGTCGTAAGAGGTCCGTTCTTATGACCTCGCCCAACGGTACGGGAGGAGGTCCGAAAAGTTCGTATGTACATGGATTAAAATCACTTTCGAGGGACTTCTTCAAACTAAAAATCCGAAGAGAACTAGAAACGTTTATATTGTGGGAGTGAGAACAGGAGAGGGATTATAGACATGAACTTACACAGTGTTTACTTTCGTTTGAAGGGATACTAAAGTGTAGGAGAACGTCATTAGTCGAAAAGGAAACATTGGTTTAATCTTTCTATTTATGCGAGAACGATTAGGTAAAGGAACAAGAGTGTGAGTGACCAGTCATATCAAGTTAGTCCGGAGACGAGAAGGATGAAGAGGACTGGGGGTGGGTTCAGACTTGTTAGAAAAGAATTACGGTCTAAATCCACTAAATTGTTTTTTCGTTTCGTTTTTGTTTGGGTTAGTATAATGGGACGAATTTACAGGGAGACAACAATCTTTTTACGACTTTAGGAATCGTACCAACTTGTCCCTAGATAGACGGGAGTCAGAATAGAACGTGACCAAAGAGACTCGGGGACTGTGTAGTCGACGAATAATACAGGAACCTACACTGCACGAGAATAGACATAAGAACTGACCTTGAGGCTACATATATATGGAAACGGACTTGTTGAGGACAAATAGAAATTCAGAATGAAATTTATATCCAGTCCGGGGTGACAGGAACCTAGAACATCGTAGGACAAAAGTAGTATCGTGACTAGTGTTCAATTAATTGATAACCATATCAAGAAATTACCTAAAGAAGAGATGGTTTGGTACTCGAAGTACTCATTTTCTGATATAGACAGAATGAGAAACATAAGGGTCTTTTCACAGACTGTGTGTCATCTGTTATTTACAAACAATTCTGTCTCCTTCCCTTCTTACCTACGTCCACATCCATTCGAATTACACTGTTCAACTCCCTTGGAGAGAAAACACCAATACGAGAAGAGTCATTTCATCCTCTACTCTCTTAGACCCTCACTGATTGTTAAACATTCACCGTCTCTCCCATAGTCTCAAAACTCCCACTAATCTTTGTAAAACCTTATTAGTACTACTTCTTAACCTCTGAACGGATGCATTATATTTATGTAAAAAGTCGTCACACTCCTAATTCCAATTCACAGTTTGTAATTGGACGGATCACATCCTATAAAGAGGTCCCCTTGCAACCTTGAACTCACTCGAACCACTCCTTCACCCTATCTTATTGTTGACCCGTTTCCTGAAATCCTACAACCCTTCTTTCACAACTTCACGACCTAATTTTATCTATCCCAAATATTCTTTCTTTATTTCCGTTTGAACTAACAGTCCTCTTTATATTTCCCAGTCACTTGACGTCTAGATGACTCCGAAAACTTTTTAACGTCACTCTTATATCAAGTCCTTCTTTGACCTTTTTCTCTTCGAAACAGTCTCGTACGCATGACAGTAAAGTCAGTACAGCATGAGAAACACTGCGATACCTGACGTCGGGTGGTCCGAGGAGACAGGTACCCCTAAGAGGTCCGTTCGCATGACCTCACCCAACGGTACGGGAGGAGGTCCCCTAGAAGGGACTAGGTCCCTAGTTTAACCGTAGTGAAGACAGAAGACGTAATCTATCTGCTCGAGAAATGGTGATCACGGTGGACCCTTCGTATCTTATGGACTTACTCAGTAAGACTGTCACCCTATATAAGTCAACCAGTATTCAAGGTTCCTTATCAGTACCCTCACACACCGACTTCACCCTACTGTCTCCAGACCTTTCTACACACTCCGTCCACAACTTGGTGGTCCTTTGACTTAGTGGGTCTTACTTTCGGATCGAACCACACCTCTTCTACTCACTCACACCACGGTTTTAAAGTCTCTTACCCTCCTCTTCGTTGGTCCTACATCGTTTATGCCAAGACTTTCAACGTTATCAACTTTGATACTTTCATACATTCCAACGGGTTTCCTCCCGAATATCGTGTTCTTTTACTTTTCAGTGGTTATAAGTGTCTCATACCTTTCTTTTCATCCATACAATTTACCGACCCTTTAGTACCGTTCTATCCCTTCTCCTTTTTGGTGTCGTTTTATAATTTTTAATTTTTTCATTGTTAACCGCACACGGACCTTGTCTCTGAACGTGTATAATTTTCACTTTTTATTTTTCTCCAGTCACTTCTTGCAACTTTCCTCTACTAGTATAACCCCTAATTATTCAAGAAGTATGAATATCCATCCACATTTATATTCCGTAACGCGAGTTATAAATTTAAAATGGGAACAAAGTCTAGAAGACTCTTAATAAGTCAATATTCCGTAACCTTCTCTGCAGATAGCACAAAAAGTGCAATTTCGTAGACAGCAGCAGTAGTAGTACGTACCCCAAAAATTTACGGAACCTTCTGAGGTAAGGAGGAATACCCAATCACTAACAAGACAGCATCAGTGGCAGTGGTGAAAAAGTTCGAGTCCAATAAGAATACTTTTGTAACGTCAAGTCACCGAAACGAACTCTTTAACACTGTTTAATGTTTATATCCCATGATATTTAAACCCTCTAGGTGAGGTCGTAATAGTTGTAAATCTATTTACAGAATACAGACCTATGGGTACGAAGTGAGATTACTAAACCAAAAAATACTTCGTATCCGTGATAAAGTTTGATCTTCACTTTGTTCTACAGTTAGTAAATAGTGGACTCTATTATCAAAAATAACCTCATATTAACGAAATGTTACAACACAATCAAAGACGACATGTTCCTTCACTTAGTCGTTATGCATATGTATATAGGGGAAGGAAGACCTGGAGGGAAGATGGGTGGTGGGGTAGTGTGGGTAGATCCGGTAGTGTCTCGTGACTCGACTCGAGGAACACGATACGTTGTTCAAGGGTGATCGATGGATAACATGTGTACCATCACATAAATACAGTTGGGATCAGAGGGTTAAGTTGGATGGGAGGGGAAGGGCGTGTGCAGGTGCGAGATGTAGATGCAGAAATAAGGACGAGACCTCGATCCAAGTAACTTGGTGAAAAGATCCAAGGTGTATGTACGTAATTATACACTATAAACAAAAAGAGACCGAAGGGACCCCCGAGTCTATCATTTCACAGACGGACGTTGAGCCCTCTGGACCCAAGTTAGGGACCCAACCTCTCTAGGGGACCTCTTCCTTTACCGTTGGGTGAGGTCATGAGAACGGACCTTTTAAGGTACCTACCTCCTCGGACCATCCGATATCAGGTACTCCAACGTTTCTCAGCCTGTACTGACTCGTTGAAGTGACCAAGTGACCAAGACTGAATAAAGTGACACGTACTGTCTGAGATCCAGGTAAGTGTAACTCTATCACAAAATTTTACACATATCATTCCTAAAAAAATTTTATATAAAAAATAACTTCCTATTAACGACATGTCTTAAAACAACCAAAGACGGTTTGTTGTTGTACTTGGTCGGTATTCATATGTACGCAGGAGAACGAGAACTTGGAGGGAGCGTAGAGGGTTTATTCCTGAAAAATAAACTTTTGTGTACGATATACGTGACATATCATGACAAAAAAACTTCGTTCTTTATATAGATATTTTGCGTCTCTCGTATCAATAGAAAGGTAACCGTTATAAACAACTTACGGACGATACTCAGTGTGAGACGTGGTCCTTGAGACCAATACTGGTATGGATTCCGTCTCTGTCAGGACGAAGGTCTTCCGACGTCAGAAATCTTTTTTTGTTTGTATTAACACTCCTGGTTATATTTCCCCCTTTATGGACCACGATACCCGTATACATTGTCCCCTACACTTTCTGTTAGGTTTACAATAATTATCATCTCCAATAAAGACTTTTAGTCTAACGTTCGCTAAAATATAACCAGGGAACAAGAAAAGATAAGAAGTTTAAAAGACGAATCCTATTTTGTGAACAATGATCCTTTCTGCATTACAAGTAACTCACTTTTTGCAGTTTCGTAAAACGAGACGCACAAAAGAATGTTAAGATTAGTTGTTGAAGTCTTTAAATTTCCAATAAAATTTCGTGTGATTTTACATTTCATTCTGTGTAATGTACAAGAAAAGGACCGAATCAGTCGATCTCAACAACTAAAAATGAATTAGAACCTGTAGGATTATCGTAAACCTAAATTATTATCTAAACACTGTCTAGATCATTTTATTCGTCATTAATTCTTTGGGTTTCTAAGTTCCGGTTCTAAGTACGAGACGAGTATGTCTTAGTACTTGTGAAACACGGAGCCAAGGAGGTTTCCTACTTCCGTCTCTGACCTTAACTGGTGGTCTCGTACCTTCTTCCAACCTTTATAACAAATTCCGTAACGTTCAATACTAGTGTAAATAATGGTAATTCACTGTGTTGATTTCTCATCAACCATCTTTTAAGTCATAATCTGTCAGAGACCACTAGTATCTCTTTATTGAAAATATTGATACATGTTATTCCAAAAAACCGAAGGGTCCATCGAATCACCATTTGTTAGGTGGACGGTTACGTCCTCTGCGTCCAAACTAGGGACCCACCCCTTCTAGGGGACTTCCTCCTTTACCGAGGGGTGAGATGATAAGAACGATCCCTTTAAGGTACCTGTCTCCTTGGACCCCTCGATGTCAGGTACCCCAACGTTTCTCAGTAATGTGTGTTGACGCGTTGACTCGTGTGTTGTGTCTGTGTATTCCAAAAATAGATGTAAGCCTTTATCAATTACAAGAGTTTTTTATTTTAAATCTACTCTTGACCCGTTTATGGATCTCGTCTATTAAACACGTACGTCCTGTCTGTGAGATTTTTCTTTGATTACTAAGAATTTCAATTTTTATATCTGATGTTGTGGATATTTGTGTACGTAATGTAAAGTCTTTCTTAATCACTAACGTACGTGAGTTGTGATTTTTATGTGACTGTTATTACATTATACACCCCAGAACATTCGCGAAGTAGCAATCCCTGTAGTAAATGACACCTATAAATTTTATAGTCTTCTATCTTACGACCCATCTGTACAAAACACTATGTATATGTTATTTACATCCCACGTTTGATATTTAGATCAACTGAGGAGTAAAAAGTTTATTCTCATTTAATAGTGAAATCGAACAGTTGACGAAATAATACACTTGATCAAAATTTTCACTCTTTCCCTTATAAATTTATATACACGTATCGTTGTATGCTACAATACAAACTTGAAGGAAACTCGACTTGAAGTTCGAAATTTATACGACAATTCCATGATGATATTTATCTCGTATTATCTCAACACAAATAAACCAGAAGGGTCTTCCTATAGTCACTACTTACTTTCACCCCGTTTTATCGTCCACAAATTCACCCCTGTCGCACTGTCCCTAATACCGTCCAAATACTGTGACCGACAATCGATTACAGTTACTGTGTGAATTCTTTGGGACACGTTCTTCCGATTATTTAGTGTCGGTTGGTAGTAATTATTAGGTACTGTCTTCTCATTTCACTTTCTTTCGTTTTCTCTTTCCGTTTCTTCACCCGAGTCATTACGCCATTTCGGATCACAATATTAATTTTATTAAATGTAACCGTCTCCAACGTCCTTTCCGACAGAGTACTTATCAAGTTACTTATTAGTCACCCCAACTATTCGTATAATAGTCTCATACTCAAAAGTGAAGAAAGTCAACGCACGCATACACACACAGAGGGAATTCCCGGGTACCATAGTATGGTCCATCTCTATCATCCTTTATTGTGACTTATTAGTAACCTTCTTGACTACGACTTCGACTTCGAGGTTATACAACCGGTGGACTACCCTTCTTGGCTGAGTAACCTTTTCTGGGACTACGACCCTTTCTAACTTCCGTCCTCCTCTTCCCCCGCTGTCTCCTACTCTACCAACGTACCGTAGTGACTGAGGTACGCGTACTCAAACTCGATCGAGGTCCTCTACCACTTCCTGTCCCTTCGAACCACACGACGTCAGGTGCCCCCAGTGTCTCAACCTGTGCTGAAGTACTGACTTGTTGTCTGTATCAACATAACTCAAAACTGAAGAATGGACAAGGTTTCCTATATTATTAAGGTGTGTGTTGTCTCGATTATATAACGATAGCTCAGAGACAACCTTAAAGGATTGATCTGTCAAAGGGGGTACCGTTACACGTTGTTATGGGTACCGAAAGTCCAAAGTACGTATGTTTCTTGGCTTTTGAGAAAGTCATGGATAAATTACAAAGGTCAGTCACAATAGAATAGTTGCAACGGTCTCAAGTGACACTTTTCACGTGGTGATATTAAAAAGTTGTGACTGATTCGATAATTCGGCTCTTCCGTTACCGTGGGGTGAGGTCATGAGCACGGACCGTTTAAGGTACCTGCCTCCTCGGACCATCCGACGTCAGGTACTCCAGCGATCCTCAACCTGTGCTGACTCACTGAAGTGAAAGTGAAAAGTGAAAGTACACAACCTCTTCCTTTACTGTTGAGTGAGGTCACAAGAACGGACCTCTTCGGGTCCCTGCCCCCTCGGACTACTCGACGTTAGATACCCCAACGTGTCTCAGTCTGTACTGACTTCGCTGAATCGTCGTCGTCGTTCGATAATTCACCGTTAATGTTATACAACACCATTTACCTGACTATCCCTTTCATCTACCACCATAAAAGTTCCAACGTTGAAACCTTCTGTTCCTTTCGAAGGACGTCCTTCACTGTATATGGTACTTTGGATTTCTGAAGCATTCTACATCTGTTCGTTTCTATCTCCTCTTCGACCAACCTCTTGTACTAAGTCTATCTCCCTTACACTACGCGTCTAGCCTTTTCACTCTCCCTTGTACCGCTAGACCTATTGCCTCCCGTCAAATTAGATATGACTCACATCTAAAACTCCATATAAAAATTGAAAAATAAAACATGACCCCATATCGGTAGTTGTCACAACACTATCAAACTCCACTTGTCACTTCCCTGAGTCGGTATGTACGTGTACATAGGCAAGAGGGGGTTTGGGGAGAAGGTAGTCCGACGGAGTATTGTAACTCGTCTCAAGGTACCCGATATACAGGAACGACCAACAGGTAAAATTGATGTCGTCACACCTGTACAGGTAGGGTTTGAGGGATTGATGGGGAGGGGGTAGTGGTGGGGGGTGGCGTTGGTGTTCAAGTAAGAGATTCAGACACTCAGACAAAGACAAAACATTAATACAAGTATACATAGTAAGGAAAAATCTAAGATGTATATTTCCTACAGTATATTATAAAGAGGAAGAGACAGACTGAATGAGACGAGTCTAACACTCCATAAAAACTCGATCTATACTTCACCACTGTCCACTCGGACCTCTCTATTAGTCTCTAGATTAATTAGTATCTCTAGACTCCGGCCACCTGTCTGACCTCTCAAATTCGTCCCCTCACCGTAATAGTTCAGGCCTCGTTGACGTTACTAGGTCGTATCTTCCTACCACTCGAACTCTTCGTCGACATCAATATAGTTCGCTACCAAGTTACCTCAACAATTTTCCCTACTTTTCAACCCGCTCCTTCTTGAGTGTTATAAATCACAACTAAAAAGAGTTTAATGTTTAAGGATCTCCTTAAAGAATAATAGTAAACTAGAGTATAATCTCGGTGTTTCATTTATAAGTTATTTATAAACACCTTATTTACTTACTTCCTTTGTTTAAGTTAGTTTAAATAAAAGGAAACGTTGGATCGAACCCTCTCCTCAAGAGTGGAGACAAATAATATACCTTAAAAAGGAGAGTCTATAGATAGAGACGAATGATGTAAAATGAACTGAGGATATCCACACCTCTTGACCTAGCAGGGTGGTAAAAATTAGAACTGTGGTGGACCTCATAAACAAAAGAAGTCCAACGGCATTGACACTTTCTATTTAATAAAAGAGTTTAAAAATAGTACTGTTAAAAGTTTTTATATCTTTTCAACTTTATTATGTCACTTATTGGTTTAGAATGGTAAAACAATTATTAAACGTGATAACATGAGAATACACACACATAGTGAACTTTCAATGTCTGTAGTGTGGAGTGGAGTTTCATTAAGTCCACGTTGAAGGTTCTTATTCCCAACAACAATGACAAGTCAACTATTCAACACAGGTTGATTCCGTCCGAAGGGACAGGAAGTGATAGAGGACCACAAACGAGGTTAAGTTCAGGTAACTCAGTCACTACGATAGATTGGTAGAGTAGGAGACGACGGGAGAAGAGGAAAACGGAAGTTATAAAGAGTCGTAGTCCCAGAAAAGGTTAATTAGTCGAGAAGTGTAGTCCACCGGTTTGATAACCTCGAAGTCAAAGTCGTAGTCAGAAAGGTTACTAATCAGTTCCAACTAAAGGAAATCCTAACTAACCAAACTAGAGGTACGTCAGCTTCCCTGAGAAGTTGTCAGAAGAGGTCGTGGTGTTAAACTTTCGTAGTCAAGAAGTCACGAGTCGAAAGAAATACCAGGTCGACAGTGTAAGCATGTACTGATAACCTTTTTGGTATCGAAACTGATATGTCTGGAAACAACCGTTTCACTACAGAAACGAAAAATTATACGACAGATCCAAACAGTATCAAGAGGAAAGTTCCTCGTTTACAGAAAATTAAAGTAGACGTCACTAAAACTTCGGGTTCTTTTATTTTAGACAGTGATGAAGATTTAAAAGGAGAAGACAAACGGTACTACATTACCCTGGTCGACGGTACTAGAATCCAAAAACTTACAACTCAAAATTCAGTCGAAAAATGAGAGGAGAAAGTGGGAGTAGTTCACCGACGAATCAAGGAGAAGTGAAAGACGGCAATATCACGGTAATATAGGACAGACGTATAGACTCCAACAATTATAAAGAGGACTATTTGAACTAAGGTCGAACACTAAGTAGATCGGCCCTTACAGTACACTACATGAGACGCATCTTCAATTTATTTGTCCCACTGTTATATATCGGAACGACATAAGGAAAAGGTTAAAACTTGGTCAACCAACAAGGTACATTCCAAGGTTAACAACGAAGAACTAGACTTAGGTCCAAAGAGTCCTCTGTCCGTTCACCAGACCATAAGGGTAGAGAAATTTTTAATAGGTGTCAAACAACACTAGGTACGTTTCCGAAAACACATCAGTCATTTCGTCTTCATCTACAAAAAAGACCTTAAGGGAACGAAAGAGGTATTAGGTTACTTACAACCCTCAAACTAGAGACCGAGGAGACGGAAAAGATTTGGGTCGAACATACAGATCTTCAAGAGTCAAGCGCAAGGGCGACTTCGGATCGAACCTCCTAAAGTTCGCATCGGAATGGTCGTACTCTTTACTGGTGTTAACAGATCATCAAACTTGTAAGAAACCGTAACAAGAAGAAACCCTAACCTTACTTTTGACTGGAAAAGGTCAGGACACCCGTGACGACACAAAAGGTTTAAACGACCGTATAACTCACGTCGTGAAAGTCTCGTAGTAGAAAATCCTAAAATTTGTCGAGTCCACCTTAAGGTGGTGGAGGAGATCGAAGTCAAGTCAAGTCAGGTCAACGAGTCAACACAGACTGAAAAACACTGGGGTACTTAGTGTCGTGCGGTCCGGAGAGACAGGTAGTGGTTGAGGACCTCAAGTGGGTCTGAGTTCAGGTAGCTCAGTCACTACGGTAGGTCGGTAGAGTAGGAGACAACAGGGGAAGAGGAGGACGGGGGTTAGGGAGGGTCGTAGTCTCAGAAAAGGTTACTCAGTTGAGAAGCGTACTCCACCGGTTTCATGACCTCAAAATCGAAATCGTAGTAAGGGAGGTTTCTTTAGGGTCCCGACTAGAGGAAGTCTTACCTGACCAACCTAGAGGAACATCAGGTTCCCTGAGAGTTCTCAGAAGAGGTTGTGGTGTCAAGTTTTGGTAGTTAAGAAGTCGTGAGTCGGAAGAAGTGTCAGGTTGAGAGTGTAGGGTATGTACTGGTGTCCTTTTTGGTATCGGAACTGATCTACCTGGAATCAGCCGTTTCATTACAGAGACGAAAACTTATACGATAGATCCAACCAGTATTGAAAAGAAGGTTCCTCATTCGTAGAAAATTAAAGTACCGATGTCAGTGGTAGACGCCACTAAAACCTCGGGGTTTTTTATTTCAGACTGTGACAAAGGTGACAAAGAGGTAGATAAAGAGTATTCACTACCCTGGTCTACGGTACTAGACACAAAAGACTTACAACTCGAAATCCGGTTGAAAAAGTGAGAGGTGAAAGTGAAAGTAGTTCTCCGAAAAATCAAGAAGAAGTGAACGACGGTATTCCCACCACAGTAGACGTATAGACTCCAATAACTATAAAGAGGGCCGTTAGAACTAAGGTCGGACACAAAGAAGGTCAGGTCGCAAAGAGTACTACATGAGACGTACAATTGATTCGTCCCACTGTTATATGTTGGAACTGCATGAGGAAAAGGATAAACCTTGGTCAGACAACAAGGTACAGGTCAAGATTGACAACGAAGGACTGGACGTATGTCTAAAGAGTTGTCCGTCCAGTCCACCAGACCAGGGTAGAGAAAGTCTTAAAAGGTATCAAATAAAACTAGGTGTGTCAGTTTCCGAAACCGTATCAGTTATTTCGTCTTTATCTACACAAAGACCTTGAGAGAACGAAAAAGGCACTAGGTCGTCTACAACCGTTAAACTAGAGACCAAGGAGAGGGAAAAGATTTTGGTCGAACTTGTAGTCCCTCAAGTGCCAAGTACATGACGACTTCGGACCGAACCTCTTAAAACTCGTAATGAAATGAGTGCACACTCTACTCACGTTAACACGCCATCAAACTCGTAAGAAACCGTAACGGAGATCGAATCAAACATCATTATGAAGGATTCCGGGTGAACTGAAGTGTGAGGTCCTACAGACCGAGACCTACCCACTGGTGTGACAACACCAATAGGGTCAGTATTTCTGGAAAAAGCATATCAAGAAGACACACAAGAACGTTTAAGAATTAAAGATGACGGAGACAATCAAGGAACGACAAAGAGAGGAAATAACACGGGTACGAACGTACTTTACAAGGGAACCGTAGAGGTCAAAAGAATTTCTCAAGAGATCAGAGAGGGTAAAATAATAAAAGGAGATGAAGAAACGTAACAAGTAACTTCTTTCGGAAAAATAGAGAGGAAAGTTAAAAGACCTTGAGACGTAAGTCAACCCATATAGAAAGGGAAAGAGGGAACTAAAAACGAAGAGAAGAAAGGAGTCGACAAACGTTTCGGAGGAATCTGTTAGTGAAACGGAAGAACGTAAAGAAAAAGAACCCCTACCGAAACCAGTGACGGAGGAAATGTTACAATGTTTGGAGACAGGTATCAAGAAGTCTGTGAGACAGATGGTCTAAATTAGGGAACTTAGATAAACAGTGGAGGTGACATATTAGTATTCCCCAAACTTAATCCAGTATGGACTTACCGGATCACCAAAAGGGAAGAAAGAAGTCAAATTCAGACTTAAAACGTTATTCTACAACTACTAGACTCGGTGTCAGTCGAGGTCCAGAACAAAAAACGATTAACATATTCTTGAAGAGGTAGAAACCGACGTTTCTTATATTAGTCAGACTACAGCCACTACTGGTAAACTACTATAGGTACATATATCGGTAGAGACCACAACAACCTTTTCCCATAAACTACTTGTCACACAAGACAACTGTTTTGGGACAATCGGAAGCGGGTCGAAGTCAAACATGAGGTTCCGGTTTGAACGAACAATGAGGTCCATAGAGAACTGAAGGGAGAAAACGTAAGGTCAGGGATAGTACTTTTCCTACAGAAAAAAACCACAAACAAGATCTTTCAGAATATCCATAGGTATCTTGACCAGTTGAAATCGAAGAAGCCGTAGTCACCAATCCCGTTTCTGAACCAAATAACACTACAACTTACCAAACGGAAACTTTACTTGACTCTAGTAAGACAGTAAAATTTTTAAAGAGGGTTTATAAAGAACGAAAAGTCTGAGAAAACAAATGATACTCCCGATGAGGCAAAGAAAATTCCTTAAGAACGGGTGTCACCATCTATATTACCAGTAGACTTAATATAAAAGGATAAGGGTAAGATAAAGTCGAGTGATTAAGGCTTCTACAGCTACAAGTGAGAACGGTAGAGGACGAACCCCTGTATGTTAAATGGAACTAAGTACCTGGATTTTAAGGTCCAAGGATACGTTATAACAACAAAATGTCGTGGATTGAAATGAAAGTGGTGGTCTGTATAGATGTTGACCCGTAGTAAAGGCAAAGTCGGGTCGATGAAGTCAGAAAGACCTTGCTAATCATTAACGGGAAACGAGAAGGGGTCATCGTGTAACCTGTGGAAGACTGAACTCCCCAAGTAGAAGACTAGTATAGAAAAACGGAAAAGTATGACAAGTACTCCAAGAACACTATCCCTCACCAAACGGTAAGGGAGGAGGTTACCTGGTGTAAAACAGACTTGAGAGGTGATACTGGGAAGGTAGAACCCACCGGGACGTGACATGCCGAGTATCGAAGTAACTTAACACGTTCGGGAAAACGGGACTGTCCAGACACTAGGTACTTCTCCTCTGATTCCTAACAAAGTACATTTTGATATTATAGTAGCAACGGGGATTCTTTTAATTATCAATAAGGGGTTATATCAGTAAAAGTTTTAAGAGGTTAATAGGGGTTTTCAGAAAACATATATCAAAAGTTTAGTCCTAGGTCAGTTCAAAGTGTCTACACTAACCAACAATTCACAGACTTTACTCTCGAAAGACTCACTTCTTATTTTCACTATCTTAATAAATTGGACCTTTTTTCACGACTCCTATTGAATTTATAAGAATTATCTTTCATGACCCGTAGGTCCAAACAAGGGATTTACCTTTATGAAAGAAAAAGGAACCAGCTACTCAAGTCAACCGTCAACTCAGGATCCAGTATCCCGTAACTCAGGATCCAGTTCCGAAGTGATAGATATACCCAGAGGAGGGTGAGGTACCCCTTATTTGAGACAGGTACACTAGTATGTGACATGAGGTACGAGATCCATTAGTGGACCATTTTCTAACCTGAAACAGTAGTCGTTCCTGACCTACTCGCATATATTTACCAATCCACTTATAAGTAATAAGGAAATCTCCCCCCTTTTTTGGAGGTATTCAATATTTAATAAGTAAACCACCCTGTAGAAGTATATGTTTTATTGGGTAAACTAAATTCCACGACCCTCTGACCCCAAACTAGGGACCCAGCCCTCCTAGGGGACCTCTTCCTTTACCGTTAGGTGAGGTCATGATAACGGACCTTTTAGGGTACCTGTCTCCTCGGACCATCCGATGTCAGGTACCCCAACGTCTCAGCCTGTACCGACTCGCTGAATTGAATGAATGAATGAATGAATGTAATATCTCACTAAACGGCCCACGAAGGTAAACTCGAACACAGACCCCTGTTTCTATCCAACTTTTTTACAACTTGTTTCAACCCGCAAGCAGGGGAGGTGACGGGGACAACTTAACACTTTTGGAACGATCATTATTCACGTCTATTCACTCGGATGCAAATTCCCGATTAAAAAACAGGAGGAAATTAAAGGGAAAAGAAAGGGAGGGAAAGAGAGAGAAAATACCTTTATGGTTATCCTGAAATTGGTACCACTTGTCGGATCACCGTGGAATTGTTTTAATCGTACAGACCGAGTCGTAGAGAGAAAGATCGACGTGTTCTAACTTTTTACTAATATTATAAGTAGGAAACGGGTATTAGTCTACGTCTTCCCATAAGATCCCACTACTGGTAGAGAAGATTTTCACACTTTGAAGGTCGACAAACAATCGAGACAGTAAAGGTCCGTCTACTCACTTACAATTGAATACGGGATCGTTATCTTTGAGATCAACTTCGAAGGTTGTCTGGGACGCTCGACATAATCTCTCCTACCCACTGGCTTTGTCCTTATAAACGTAAGAGACTTACTGACTCCATCAAGTACCGTTGGGTGAGGTCCCAAGAACGGACCTCTTAGGGTCCCTGCCCCCTCGGACCACCCGACGGCAGACACCCCAGCGTGTCTCAACCTGTGCCAACTTCACTGAAATTTTTTTTTTTTTTCAAGAAAATACCCGAAATAAGAAGGAAAATTTTGAATATTTATTATATACGAAATGATGTAGTTTTTTAGATGAAAATACAATTTCGTTCGTAGAACTAAAAAGAAACGTCTAATAAAATTTTTTTATTTACAAACGTTCCACAATAATCACTGTCACTTCTACCACGTGTCTAGTACCAAAACTTATCAAACACGTCCTTGTTGTCAGGAAAGACGAGTACACACATTCACAAAGTAAAGTCCGATGGTGACGATGAACGCCTCGAACCAGAACTACCATTCGTCGGCATAGAAGAGAATGAGAGAAAGGAATTCAGAAACAAAGTACCTTCGACGGAACAGAAGTTAAAGAGGTGTCGTCTGATTAGGTCGGGGAGCAAAATACCATGCGAACTTACCGTGGTAACGGTCTATAATCTCTTGGAGATACATTCCGTAAAAATCGTAAGGTTCGAGTGATCTCAGTTTGATTTTTTCCATGTAAGAACTTTATGTCTCTATTTATCTCAAGATTTTGGTTCAACAATGATCACCAAGTTCTGCGACCGTAAAAGACAATTTCGACTGAGTCTTTGTTTTAAGTGTTTTGGCCTTGATGGTGGTCCAAATCAGCGACTTAACACAGGGTGAGAACGTTGGGGTACCTGACATCGGACGGTCCGAGGAGACAGGCACCCCTAAGAGGTCCGGTCTTATGACTTCACCCAAACGGTAAAGGAAGAGGTCCCCTAGAAAGGTTTGTCATTGACTTGGGCCCAGAGGACGTAACGTCCGTCTAAGAAATGGCTGACTCGATGTTCCCTTCTGGGTCGTCCACCTTATAGTTAGCCTCCAAAATCTATATGGAGTTCTATGTAATCGGTGACGTTATAAAAGTCTCCACAACAACAACTCAACAATTCAGCACAGACTGAAAAAAGTCGGAGTACCTGACGGTGTGCGGTCCGAAGGGCCAGGAGGTGGCAGAAGGTCTCAAACGGTTTCAAGTACAGATAACTCAATGACTACGATATTGATAGAGTAGGAGACCACGGGACAAATTAGCACCTTGGTCCCTAAGGATTAACGATTATACACTGTGTAATCACCCTCTACTCCTCACCCCGAATTCAATCCGAAGTCCAATAACACATGTTTAACGTCGGTTGACATGGAGACGATTCGAATATCTTTATCACCTATTTATATAAACACGTATATTTGCAATAGGTAGTCCTTTTCGGACGTCTTTTATTATCAAACGCTGACAGGTGAGAGTACTTTTGCAGTACAAAATACCTCTCGATATACGTATAATTAAAGGAAGAGACAGACGATAAGACTTGGAGTTTCTTTTTTGGAAGATCCATTGTAATTTAGTCAACAAACGGAGTTAATTACATTATGACTTGACTCTTGAAACAATTATCTACGATAACACCTCTTTATAACATGAGGACTATCTTTCTACACATTCCTTCATCTACCTACACCACGATAGAATGGTCGTCGTTTATAAAGTCCGAAAATACGTGTCACCGTACGACTTTTTAGTGTTTTCGTATACCTTTCGAAATCACACAAATGTTTTATATAAATGACCTCTACCATATCCTTACATATTAATAGGTTCTCCCTCGTGACTTTCCTTCAAAAGAGGTGACCAACGAGTTTGTCGCACAGTCCTAAAATGATCGTAGAAACGTATTGCTTCATCCCCCTTAGACTCAGGACTAACTTAGACCCCAAGTCTAAACGCGGGTGGTTTCGTACAGACCCCGAAGGGACCATCGAGTCGACCATTACTTAGGCGGACGTTACGTCCTCTGTAGTCAAACTAAGGACCCAGCCCTTCAAGGGGACCTCCTCCCATACCGATGGGTGAGTTCGTAAGGACGGACTTCTTAGGAGTACCTATCTTCTCGGACACCCGATGTCAGGGACCCCAGCGTTTCTCAGTTTGTGTTGACTCGTTGCTTCGTGTCGTCATCCTACGTACAGACACCTCGGGGACCGTCCTGAAAGGGTTTGAGTAAAAGTTCTCTTAAAGAGTACCTCCTCCTCTTTCCCTCATCACTCCTATTGCCCCAAACCCGGAGTCTGTAGTGACAAAGGGGTCGATCCCGAAGTTCACACCTCGAGTACCTTTTTCCGTCTTCCGTACTCCGTATCTCCGGTCAGAGGACTCCGTGTACTCCGATTTAGGACTGTAGTCCTCTATCCTCCTCTACATAAGGGAAGGGAAGGTCCACCTTGTCTGTAACCTCCGTGGATCTCTGTCGTGGAAACCATATCGACCTGCAATCGGAACAATATCCCGGTCTTCGTCTCTTCAGGTTTCTACGGGAACTCGCCACATTTGGTTTCGTCTTCTTACACTCAAAGAACACTTAAGGACTCTTGGTATTAACCTTTTAGGGTCTTCGTTTATCCACTCTTAAATTTATCTCCCGACTTAAGGACGTCATTCTCCCTCTCCTTACTTAGTCACAAGAGGGTGTATCGTTACTGGTATCTATCGTAAAGAGCAGTCGTCAGACGTGTAGGATTTAGTAGTTAGATAATAATGGGGGTAAAAAAAATTGTACTCTTTTGGTTCCGTGTTTCTTTAATTTATTAAACGGATTCTAGTGTGTCACTTAGTTACTATCTCGGGGTCTAGTCTGGGTGGATCCGTTAAACTGAGACCTTGGGTAAGAAATAGGGAAGTGATGTGACAGGGTAGTATCTGTAGGGTACTCAGATTGTTGTTAGTCCAATGCATGCGCTACTAGACAAAATAAAATCCTTTTAGTAGATCGGGGACATTTGGGTTCAGTTTTAATCTCTGACGAATATAATGATATTTAACTATTACTACTTTCTAAAGATTCTTATCCGACTTTCTACTTACCAAGAAATTGAATTCTCACTGATCAAGTCGAGTCAAGTCAGTGAGTCAACACAGACTGAGGAACGTTGGGGTACTTAACGTCGTGCGGTCCGGAGGGACAGGTAGTGGTTGAGGGCCTCAAGTGAGTCTGAGTGTAGGTAGCTCAGGTACTACGGTAGGTCGGTAGAGTAGGAGACAGTAGTAGAAGAGGAGGACGGGGGTTAAGGAGGGTCATAGTCTCAGAAAAGGTTACTCAGTTGAGAAGGGTACTCCACCGGTTTCATGACCTCAAAGTCGAAATCGTAGTAAGGGAGGTTTCTTTAGGGTCCCGACTAGAGGAAGTCTTACCTGACCAACCTAGAAGAACGTCAGGTTCCCTGAGAGTTCTCAGAAGAGGTTGTGGTGTCAAGTTTTCGTAGTTAAGAAGCCGCGAGTCGGAAGAAGTGTCAGTTGAGAGTGTAGGTGTGTACTGGTGTCCTTTTTGGTATCGGAACTGATCTACCTGGAATCAGTCGTTTCATTACAGAGACGAAAACTTATACGATAGATCCAACCAGTATTGAAAAGAAGGTTCCTCATTCGCAGAAAATTAAAGTACCAACGTCAGTGGTAGACGTCACTAAAACCTCCCACTGATTTGTAATATATTTTTGTGACCTTAGTAAATAATTAATTAAACTCGGGATGTCGATCTATGAGTTATTGATAGTTTAGTCACTTCGTTTTAATTTATATTTCTCCAATCAACTCCATCGAACTACATACCTTATTCTTACCTCTTTTTTGTTCAATAGTTTTTATTATAATTTTTTCTTACACACATATATACACATGTGTGTGTATATATATAAATCAATGTTTATGTGTGTGTGTGTGTGTATGTATGTATGTATGTGTGTGTATGTATGTATATATATATATCCGAAGGGGCCATCGAGTCGACCATTTCTTAGGTGGACGTTACGTCCTCTGGGACCAAGTCAAGGACCCAGTCCTTCTGGGGAACCTCTCCCCTTGGGTGAGGTCATAAGACCGGACCTCCTAAGGTACCGTCAATATATATAAACGTTGATTTATTTCGGTATGACTAAGAAACCGGTATGAAAAATGGAATTACTGAACTTAAAGGATAC
The DNA here is from genome assembly GCA_006410555.1 of Capra ibex. NCBI lineage: Eukaryota > Metazoa > Chordata > Mammalia > Artiodactyla > Bovidae > Capra > Capra ibex. The sequence continues at coordinate 2,180,946 of SJYO01041148.1, read as the reverse complement.
ACTCTCCAAGACCATCTACTTTTCTTTCCTTTCTTGAAGTTTTTGGTGGTCTTTACAGTAAAATATCGTGTCCTTTGATGAGTTATAAGACAGTATCGGATGTACCCTTTTCTTGGATTTTTTCTCACCGATATATACATATACATGATATATTGACTAAGTGAAACGAAATATGGACTTTGATTGTGTTGTGAGATTTAGTTGACATGAGATTATTTTTAAATTTTTTTTTTTGTCTTTATACGTTTGTCATAAAAGATCGTCATTCGATCAATCCATTACTGTCGTTCCTTCATCTTTTATGGAGTGAGACCCCTTATCTTTCCCGTCGGAAAGAGAGTAAACTAATAAAATGAAAAGTTTTCATCTGTACAGTGTTGAACTGTTACCACAAACGTAGACTATTCTCCTTCAATACGAACTAGTAATGTTTACGATCTTAAAAAAAAAAATCTACATTACAAAATAAAAAAGTTCAAGAGTAGAAACGATCAAATCTGACCCCCAATTCCGAAAAAAAAAAAAAATTCATTTGGAATAGACCCTGTGAAGACACACACACACACGCACCATTCTTGTGAATTATTCTCTAGGTGAGAGTTGTTTAAAACTTGATGTGTCATGGTATAATAATTGACATCCTTGATATAACATGACCTCTAGAGATCTTAAACAATTAGATCATATTGACTACGTAATATGGATAATTTATTACCTAGGAGTAATGGTGATAATATTAAAGGAGAAAGTACTCAAACTGACGAAGTCTATACATTATATTCACCTTCATCCACCTTGACCCGTCATAAATAGGAAGACACTGACGGAATATAAAGTGAATTGCGGGAGGTCCAAGTAGGTGTAACAGTGTTTACCGTTCCAAAGGAGGGGGAGGGGGAAAAAAAATTTCCGACTTTGTATAGGGTAACATAAATATATAGTGTAATAGAAATAAGCAAATAGACAATTTCATACCATGTCCGTATTTTTGTCTGTATGTCTGGTTACCTTGTCTTCTCTCTCGGGTCTTTATTTGGATGTAAATATACCAGTCGACTAGGAACTGTTCCCACGGTTCTTGTGTGTAACCCGATGTAAGACAAGTTTAAAATAAGATCCGAACTCTCTGTCTCCGTTTTCACTTAAATGAAAAGAAAGACCTAAGGGTACTATCCGTTTTTCCTTTCTTAAGTCAGGGGGGGTCGGGGGCGGGGTGGTTTGTAACGGACCCAGATTTTTCGACGGAATTCGAAATCAGGGTCGAGTATCCTGGAATCCGTTCCCGTCTCTAGTCTTCTCCCTGTCTGGTGGTATTGACGTAACCAATGGTATACGCTCTTCGGTTTGCAAACTCAAAGTCACAGAGTGGATATTTTACTACTATCTAATGTATAATAATAATATATAAGATGAATGTCTCAAAGAACCTTCCAATTTATTCCACTATATATACACTTAAGAATCTTTTGATACTTTTACAACGAAAATTATTCGTCAATAACTTTACATGTTAAAATATAAAGAATGGTAAAAAGAAATTATCAAAACCAATAGAATTATATTATCCCAAGATATAATCATCGTTTTCGTCCCTAAAATGTTATATAAAATCCTTTTTTCCAAAAGGTTGTACTGACGCAAAAATGAGTTCGGTTTACTGAAAACCAAATATGTGAAAAATAAGAAAGGATCTAAAAGTCACTGAACTCAAGTCCCTCGTAATCTAAATAGAAATAAGACTTTAAGGACAGTGAGTTATTTTATACACTACGGTTACTTACTTATACGTTGGTCAGTTACTAAGTAATTATCAGTGTTTTTACTTGTACACTTCCTTTATGTCTTGAAAGTAGTTCACCTTTTCACATCTAAGAATTTATTCAAAACTCTTCTGTCACCAACCTAATAAACAATTTAATGATCTAATTTCCAGGAGTTAAGACCGAATTACACATATCCTCTTGTTTGTAAGAAAGTCCGACGATCCCACGGAAACTCAATTTGAGAGTAAACGATTACCATGGGTTTACTGGAAATTCGTAATTACTTTTGACGGACTAAATGCGGGTTCCGATCGAGTGAGTAGTTCACTTCGGGACGGGTCTCTTGTCTCGTATTCCTTTTTGTCCCAATCCAACGACTTACCCGTCCATCCATGGACGGGTCACGGGGTCCTCCGTTGTTTAACTTTTTGTGCAGAACTCTCCCTTCTCTACGTCTGGAACCAAGACTGAGCCGGTGGTCGGTCGACACACTGGAACCGGTTAGTTCCGGATAGAGGAGTAGATTTGGTCGTCACCGAGAGTTGATTCTGTTCGTATCTACATCGTATCTTCTGTACGGAGGCAGAACTCTTGGTTAAGATTCTATAGTAGTATTGCCATCTTTCCTGTTTTGAAGAGTCCAATTCAAAACATAAACCCCGAAACCAAAACCAAAAAGGATAATACCACCCTGGATCTCGAACATCTACATATGGCGTACTTCACAACTCTTGGGTACTTTGGCCTAGTAAGGTGCCCAGACACTAAGATCAGTCGACGACGTATACACACACAGTTTCCTCTGTTTGGACCGGTTCTCGGTCTTGACCAAGGTCAATGGTTCGACTTCGGACGAGGAGGTTTATTCCTCGATAACTTCTCCGGTTTTGGCAAAAACAAGAAAGTCACTCGTCGGACAATATTATTTCCTTTCGTCTGAGGTTCAACTCTCACAAGGTGACGGATGTTTAGATTATAGGTGTAGTTTACTTCGACGGTGTCTGTTAATAGCGTCTGAATCTTTACTACCAGGGAAGTTCAAATTGGTAAATACTGTCCCTTACAAAAGTTTTAATGGGTGAATATAAAATTTCTGTTAGTGAAAGGATAAGACACATTTTACGTTTTTACGAAAAAATTTTTTAATTCTATTTTAATGGTAAAGATGTAGAGTAACTCCTTTTCTCTCGTTCTGTCGCACAAGTTTAATCGTATTTGTCTGTTACCTCTCAAAGGAAAGATGACGTCAGAGTCTAGAGACTACCCTCTGCAATACAGACCATGTTTAATAGTTCCTTCCTAATTTTCATGAAACGTCGAACTGTACTTTCGAGACTTTCGTCTTCCCTCTCCTTTTGACATTGGTGATATCATTATTACTTTGTTGTATTGTCAAACGATTTGAAAGTTTGATCGGTTCTGAGTCCTCACTGAGACTTGATCACTCAACAAAACGTCCTATTTTACTCTTGTAAAAGATCGTTAAGATTTCCACTTTTCTTGTCTTTGGTTTATTAGAAATTCTTTTGAATGTCACTACCTTTATACCTTGATAATTCCCCTTTTCTCAGAAACTTTTAGCTAAAGAAATAAAGCAAATAAAAATCGACACGACTCAGAAGCACCGACCCGTCCGAAAAGAGATCAACCCACTTACCTCAGACGAGATCTACGTCACGGGTCCGAAGAGTAACGTCCTCGAAGAGAACGACCCCTCGTGTCCGAGGTCCCGTGAGTCCGAAGTCATCGACACCGTGCATCCGAGTCACCAACACGAGGGCCCGAAATCTCGTGTCCGAACCATCCACACCACGTGCCCGAATCGACGACGTGTTGTACACGCTAGAAAGAGTACGTAACCGGTCACTCGGTGGTCCCTTCGGGTTCTCGGTCACAAACCTTCCTGTACCGTAAAATATAGATATACGGTAAAAATTAAAAATAATATTGTTTAGACGAAAATAGAATTTCATCTGATCTGACCCATTGTTGAAAAGTGGGGATCAAATATAATTCTCCTGACCCTTTCTGTTCTAAAGATCTTCGTTTGATAATCAGATAGTTAATTACAAAAGTCTTGACTCTTAAAAACGTTATGTATGAATAATCCTCTATTAAGAAATCTCCAGTAAGTATAAAGACATGGACAACATTCACTCCGTGACGGGAAGTACAGACCTGCTAGAGTTCCTACAAATGTATTACCCGTGTGGACTTTTTATCTCTTTCACAACGGGAAACCTCGTTTCCTGCCCAAATGAATGTCGGAACTTTCTTCCTGTCATAGTCAGAGGTCTCGTTTTGGGTCCGTACCAGTGACGGGTATTCTTTTCTAAGACCGAGGGATCTGAGTCCCAAGGAAATGAAATTGTGTTGGTTGACACTCAATGTCGACAGGGGACCGGGAGAAGGACAACAGGACACCCTCCACCCCAAGTCCATTGGTCGTGTTTGTACGGCTGTGACCGATAACGATAACACAATCGAGACAAGACCCCTAGAACACAAAAGATAGTCGTAGGTACTGTGTTACGGTCCGATTGAACACTCGAGTATCCATTCTTGGAGGTATCCAGAACTGTTATTTACGAACGACGACTCCGATTCAACGAAGTCAACACAGGCTGAGACACACTGGGATATCTGCCGTCGGATGGTCCGAGGAGGTAGATACCCTAAGAGGTCCGTTCTTGTGACCTCACCCCACGGTAACGGAAGAGGTATATTTACGAATGCAAATATATTTACGAATGTAAATATATTTACGAATGTAACGTTTGTATCACCAGAGAAGAGAAACCTCAGAACCATTCGTCACCTTTTCGAAAAACATAAACTTTACTAAAAAGTCCTACACATGTTATCTCTCTCCTTACACGCATATCTCAGACTACTGATTGTTCGGGTATACCCATCGTCATGAACAAGTGGGTCTTTAAGACATAACGACCAAGAATCTCGACCGCTATGGTTTCGGAAACTGACACACCTAGTGTTGTTTGACACCTTTTCAGAATTTCTCTACCCTTATGGTCTGGTGGACTGGACGGAGAACTCTTTAGACATACGTCCAGTCCTTCGTTGTCAATCTTGGTCTGTACTTTGTTGTCTGACCAAGGTTTAGTCCTTTCCTTATGTAGTTCCGACATATAACAGTGAGACGAATAAATTTAATGTATGTCTCATGTAGTACTCTTTGAAACCCGACCTACTTCGTGTTCGACCTTAGTTCTAACGGCCCTCTTTATAGTTATTGGAGTCTATACGTCTACTGTGGTGGAAATACCGTCTTTCGTTTCTTCTTGATTTCTTGGAGAACTACTTTCACTTTCTCCTCTCACTTTTTCGACCGAATTTTGAGTTGTAAGTCTTTTGTGTCTAGTACCGTAGACCAGGGTAGTGAAGTACCGTTTATCTACCCCTTTGTTACCTTTGTCACAGTCTGAAATAAGAAACCCGAGGTTTTAGTGACGTCTACCACTGACGTCGGTGCTTTAATTCTACNGAACTACTTTCACTTTCTCCTCTCACTTTTCCGACCGAATTTTGAGTTGTAAGTCTTTTGTGTCTAGTACCGTAGACCAGGGTAGTGAAGTACCGTTTATCTACCCCTTTGTTACCTTTGTCACAGTCTGAAATAAGAAACCCGAGGTTTTAGTGACGTCTACCACTGACGTCGGTGCTTTAATTCTACGAGTGAGGAACCTTCTTTTCAATACTCGTTGGACCTGTCGTATAATTTTTCGTCTCTGTAATGAAACGGTTGTTTCAAGGTAGATCAGTTTCGATACCAAAAAGGTCATCAGTACATACCTACAGTCTCAACCTGATATTTCTTTCGACTCACGGTTTCTTAAATTGATACCACAATCTCTTCTGAGGACTCCCAGGCAACCTGACGTTCCACTAGGTTGGTCAGGTAGGATTTCCTTTAGTCAGGATTTATAAGTAACCTTCCTGACTACGACTTCGACTTTGAGGTTATGAGACCGGTGTACTACGTTTCTCTACTGAGTGACCTTTTCTGGGACTACGACCCTTTCTAACTCCCACCCTCCTCTTCCCCTTCTGTCTCCTACTCTACTAACCTACCGTAGTGGTTGAGTTACCTATACTCAAACCCATTTGAAACGCTCAACCACTACCTGTCCCTCCGGACCACACGACGTCAGGTATCCCAGTGTTTCTCAGCCTGTACTGACTCACTGACTTGACTTGACTTAACTCTCAACTATGTCAAGTCTACTCGGACTCTGTAACAGGTATTACCACTAAATAAGTAAATATAAAATTTTTTAGTAAAGATTCATCCAGTCTTCAAACGGTCTTTTCTTTCCGTTTATGTAGAGAGAAAGTATACTTCAGTCGACATTATTAGATTCTCTGTTGAAACACAAGAGTCGCTAATCTCAGTAGGTCAGGCTAAACACGTACCGATGAGATCCAACAACTTATAAGTATATTTAATCAGTGTAACGAGAGAAGACCTATTACGGTTTGAAAAAAGAGTTAGAACTTCCTAAAGAAAAAGGTCTTAGATATGTTGGGTGAGGAAGAGACACTTATTGAAAAAAGAAAGTTGTCTAATGTCAAGTAACTAACCCAAAGTGTAGATACAGTGTTAGCGAAACATCATTAAATTAGAGTAACTTCTAGACTGAAACGCGGAACCGGTCTGAAGTAACAAAGGTGTAGAAGAGACAGTGTGAAAGTGTCTATTATTCTCCTCATCAAAAGCTCAACATAAATGTACCTTTTCTATTCTATAAGATCACCGTGAATGTACTCCTTTGTCACTACGAATGATTCGTCCGACCCAACATAGCTTTGGAGAGAGAATGAAAACAAGAAGTATGATCACCTCTCTCTCTCTTTACGTACTCAAGGTTTCCATGTCATAGATGAACCCTTGATGTGCTGGTCGGTATTAGTTACTTTAACCATAAGAAGTTTTAACTCTTAATATGTCCTATACACTAATAGAATTCTTTTTCTCAAAACACCGACATGACACACCAGTCAGTGAGTCACCACAGGTTGAGTAATGTTAGGGTACCCGACGTCGGACGGTCCGAGGAGACAGGTACTCTAAAGGGTCCGTTCTTATAACCTCACCCAACAGTAAAGGTGGAGGTCCCCTGGCAGGACTAGGTCCCTAGCCCGGGTGCAGAGGACGGAACCGTCCTCCTAAGAAATGGTGACGTGGTGGTCCCTTCGGGGGTAAAACACCGACACGATACGACACGAATCAGCCAGACAACACAGGTGGAGAAACACTGGGGTACCGGACATCGGGTGGTCCAAGGAGACAGGTCCCCCTAAGAGGTCCGTTCTTATAAACTCATCCAAAGGTACGGGAGGAGGTCCCCTAGAAGGGTTTGGTCCCTAACTTAGGTCTAGAGGGACCAACGTCCGCCTAAGAAACGACAGACTCGGTGATCCCTTCGGGTACTTATGACCTCACCCATCGGATAGGGAAGAGGTCCCCTAGAAGGGTTAGGTCCTCAGTTTGGTCCCAGAGGACGTAACGTCCGTCTAAGAAATGGTCGACTCGATGGTCCCTTCGGGGATAATCTCAAATTTAGTCTTTTCATCTACACACTCGAAATATCTCAAAGTAACTGTACAAATACAAAGATTCCTATTTTTACTGGTACACAATCCCTAACCAGAAACATAATCAAGTCCAGAAGACTTCGTCTACGGTTCCATCCTAGTCTGTTCGTCCTTTAAATGTCCCCTCTACGAACACTCCCTATTTCCCCACCTGCATCCTCAAAGTCCCTCTCGGTAGTCTGGTGTCACATCCAGACTGTGGACACTTTCCACTCCCCTTCCGCTTCTCCAAACCTTTCTTCAGAGTCTGACAATCCCTGGATTCGCTCAAAACGTAAGGGTCCCACTCAGGAACCTCTACTCAAGTAGAAGACCGTCTCGTCCGAACGTGATCGTTCAAGAGACGTGAGACACGAATCGGTGACCCTTGTGACTCCACTTAAATCTACCGACAGGTAGTCGTTACGGGTGACATCGTCCTCTGGACCCGCCACGTAAAAACACTGGAGACCCCAAAAGTAGGTTCACTAAAGTTTTGGTGTTTTCAGAATTATTACTTTTATGACATACGAGACAGACAAGTTCTTGAAAGGTCTACTGAGTCGCCATTTCTTAAGTGGACGGTCACGTCCTCGACGTCCTCTACGTCCAAGTAGGGGACCCAACCCTTCCAAACTAGGGTCCCAGGGGGGACCTCCTCCTTTACCGTTGGGTGAGGTCTTGAGAACAGACCCTTTAGGGTACCTGTCTCCTCGGACCGGTCGATGTCAGGTACCCCAACGTTTCTCAGTCTGTGCTGACTCGTGCGTACGTGTGTGCGGACGGAGAAGATTGATGTATCAATAGTTCTGTATCACCACAGCGTGAAGTCTAGAAGGTTTAGTGCAAAGAGTATGAACTTTTAGATCCTGTACTTATGTTGTTTACCGATGATTCCATAAAATTTCCTTAAATCACAGTTTTAAAATTTTTATACCGAAGTTCGATAAGTATCTTACAAGATTACATAGCACACTATTTTTAATTATGTTGTCGAACACACATACGTAAGTGACAGTAAGAAATTACAGAGATGTAAGTACACCACATGACACGTGACGTCCTGAGTTTCGACGTCACGTCCAGACCGTCGCAGACGTTTTCGTTTCGGTGGTCATTGAAAGTCTTGAGACCCTGCCTAGGCTCACAAGAGATCGTCAGTAATTACTGGACAAACAAAAATTAATTACCTAAAGTACCCTTTATCTACCCCTTTGTAACAGTCTGAACTAAAAAGACCCGAGGTTTTAGTGACGTCTACCACTAACGTCGGTACTTTAAGTTTCTGCGAATGAGGAACCTTCTTTTCAATACTGGTTGGATCTGTCGTATAACTTTTCGTCTCTGTAATGAAACGGTTGTTTCCAGGCAGATCAGTTCCGATACTAAAGAGGTCACCAGTACTACCTACACTCTCAACCTGACACTTTTTCCGACTCGCGGCTTCTTAACTACGAAAACTTGACACCACAACCTCTTCTGAGAACTCTCAGGGAACCTGACGTTCCTCTAGGTTGGTCAGGTAAGACTTCCTCTAGTCGGNTTACTACGATTTCGACTTTGAGGTCATGAAACCGGTGGAGTACTCTTCTCAACTGAGTAACCTTTTCTGAGACTACGACCCTCCCTAATCCCCGACCTCCTCTTCCCCTGCTGGCTCTTACTCTACCGACCTACCGTAGTTGACTGAACTACCTGCACCCAGACTCACTTGAGGTCCTCAACCACTACCTGTCCCTCCGGACCGCACGACGTCAAGTACCCCAACGTTTCTCAACCTGTGCTGACTCGTTGACTTGACTTGACTTGACTACAAAATGTCGTCAAATCGAAACGCCTTTTTAAGTCACCTTTCATATTTCTTGAGTGTTTATGAGAAGGGGGTAAGGATGGGGGGCATTAAAGGGGAGAATAATTACAGACTTAAATCACATCGCATAAACAACAACAACAAGTCAGCGATTCAGTACAGACTGAAAAACAACTGAGGTCCCTGACGGCGTGTGGTCCGAGGGGACAGGAAGTGACGGACGACCTCAAACGAGTTTAAGTTAGACAACACGGAAATTACTTAGCTATAACTATACAATAATTTACAGGTATCAAAGGTAAACCCACATGGAGGAACAGAACGAGTAAGGCACTCGGAACATATTGCTCTGTATAGATATTATGGTAATAACATAGTAAGTCATATCAAAGTGACAGTATTCTTATGGGACACGAGACGGATAAGTAGAGACGGAGGAGGGGTTGTTTGGGGACCGTTGGTGACTTGAAAAATAACAGAGGTATTAAACGAAAAAAGGCTTTACAGTGTATCAACTTTAATGTAGGATCCATCGTAAAAGTCTAACCGCAGAAAGTGAATCGTTTTTCACAAGTTCCAGGGAAGTGTAGAAAAGTCAATACACAAATTACAGAGACCAAGAGGTATAGAATTCTAAGTACAGAAAAGGAGTGACACACCTACATTTCAATCAAATATTTAAGTAGATGTCCTCTTGTAGACCAACGAAGGTTCAAACCCACCAAGACTTTTTTCGAAGATATTTGTAAGTATAGCGTCAAAAATTGAGTAAACCCTTTTATGGTAAGTCAAATTCAAAAATTGAATAACCTATTTATGGTTCCTGACACCGACCACCCGGTGTGTCGTTCTCATACAAACATACTTTGTCAGAAGGTTTCACCGACATGGTGTAATTACCCAAAAAATTATCCACTCAGAACACACCGGAGAAATTTTTTGTTTTTTATTATGGAAACACTTTAGAATAGTCGAAGAGAGAATCCCTGTGTTTACACTAAGACAGAAGTCCATCGTCTTCCTTTATTATTTCGTCCTTCCTTTCCATCTTTACAAGAGACGAGCCCTCTGGGGTTTCGGAAACAACGTGTTGTGTCTCGAAATTAGCATTAACCGTTAAAGACTTTTCTTGAATCACAATACCAACAAAAGTAGAAGTGGAGTCGATAATTAATTGTAGGAAACCGTTCATTTGAAACTCAAAGACCGGAATCAGTTTCGAACATAAAGGTTTTGGAACACTTGTCATAACAACCATCAAAAATTTATACGTAAGTGACTTTTATTGTTGTCTTCCATTACGACGTTACATCCTTTCCATAATTAAAAGAAGAGGATCCTAAAGTCAGTCACTCCTACCTAAAATTTAGGAAAAGGTAGGAGAATTTTTTTTAGAGACATTTCTCTTTGTCTACCAGATGGGACGGATCGTGTGGACAAAATGACCAATGAGAATCAGTCTGTTTAGAAATTTGTGTTTTCCGAGTGTGGCTAAATGATTTTTATGACGTATTAATATTATACGTACAAGGAGATGTCTCACATTTCTTTGACTCCACAAAAGATCAAAATAAAATTTCATAATAACAGTAGTTACTGTCTAAAATGGAATTTTGACTCCTTCATAGTTAACCAAAAAGAAGTTTGATATTTTCATTCCACACAAGTCACATTATTAAAATTGGTACACCTTTTTGTTATTCTTACACTACTTTTGGTGACGTTTAAAATTGTGGACCTTTATTAGTGATAATTATAAAACCCATTGTATGAAAGTCCATAGAAAGTTGTATATCCGAGTATTTCATTCCTATTGTAATATATAATACGAATTATTAGATAAAAATTTTTAGACATAATACAAGATATGAAGAAAGGTCCATCTATGTTTACATTAATTAGTAACAACAAAAACTACCGACGTATCATAAGGTAATGTACCAATATACTAAATAAAATATCGAGAATAACTAATCGTTAATCGAATAAGATTAGAGGACAAAAATACACGTTTATAATATATGGATATTTTACTAAAACTCCTAAATAATAGAAGAAGGTTATTTACTAATCGTGACATTAATAGTCCAATTTGAACAAACATACAAAAAATTAATTCATTAATTAAAACCGACACGATCCAGAAGTAAGGACTCACGTCTGGAAGAGATCGACGTCACTCGTCTCCGAGGACAGACCGCCACACGTCCGACGCGTGACACTACCGAAGAGGACAACTCCTCGTGTCTGAGGCGCGTACCCAAAGTCATCACGAACAGACCCGAATGAACGACGTGTCGTGCACGTCAGAAGGACGTGGTCCATAACTCGGGTACTGGAGCTGTGACCGCCCACCTGAGAGTTGGTGTCTCGGTGGTCCCTTTAGGAGATTTGAGCACATTACAAAACTTCAATGATATAAAACGGTTTGAATAGAGGTTTTCTAAACATGGGTGGATTGAAACCGGTGGAGTACACTTCTCAACTGAGTAACCTTTTCTGAGACTACGACCTTCCCTAACCCTCGTCCTCCTCTTCCCCTACTGTCTGCTACTCTACCGACCTACCGTAGTGCCTGAGTTACCTCCACTCAGACTCACTTGAGGCTCACAACCACTACCTGTCCCTCCGGACCGCACGACGTTAAGTACCCCAGCGTTTCTCAGCCTGTGCTGAATCGCTGACTTGACTTGACTTGAGAATGGTTGTACTTTCTTAACGGTAAAAGAGTGGTTGAATTCTTGGTACCCATAAACTATTCAAATTTTTCATGAATATCCATTTTTTTAATATAAAGTTACTATACGGATGAAGTCAAGTCAAGTCAGCGAGTCAGCACAGGCTGAGAAACGCTGGGATACTTAACGTCGTGCGGATAAATAAATTTAAACTTCGACTTGTATAAAAGTAAACGGACAACTAATAAACAAAATTAAAACAGGAAACGGGTATAAAGAAGATAATCTATTATAAAAAGACCAACCGACTTCTAGAGTGAGATACAATTTGATTCGTTTTACTCAAATCACTTAACAATCTCCTCGACGAAAAGAATGTAAAACCTAACCTTCGGAATTTAAAATCTAAAATAGGCATTGACATGTCCCTTTAATGTCCCTTAATTTAAGAAGATCCCTTTTTTTGGGTATAACGATCCTATTTTACTAAACTTACTGAAAGTAAAGATGACGGATTTCTCTCAGGTTTACTGTCAACATTTTTTTATTAAAGATTATCAGTGAAAGACTATCAGCCAACAAGTGATCGTTATTTTTAGTTCCGTTTGGTTTCTTGTGTCTTGATTAAATACATACGTACAAAATCACCTACCCGGGATACTTAAGAAAAAACGTGAGATTTTACTATCATACATTCCAGATGAGTAACATAACGAACGTCTTTTTTTGGACTTGAGTCTTTCATTTAATCGTATTGTCGTACGGGGTAACACTTTTAGTGTCTCGGTGCACACAAGGGCTAATAAAAATTAACCCATCAGGTACAGTGGGGTCTCTCGTTCGATGGGATTTAATTACAAAGATGTAACAAAGGACTCCTCGTATCATTTAAGTCTGTGAATGAGTTGATTCAGAGGTCTAAGACGGAATAAGGTCCCAGGGATTTCTTACACTAAATGACCGTCTATTTTCGAAAAGAAAAATAGAGACTCGGATCTTTTATTTACCCACAGTAGGAGACTCCAGAGATCTCTTCCCAGTCTTTGTCTGTCGTCTTCATATTGTACGCCCAAACAACACTGACCTAACTAAAACCCCCCCTTAATCAAAAAGTTGGGTAGTTCCTATATGATGTTATATACACCTAAAGGACATATCTTTACAACTCATCTCTGAATCCGAATATTAAATCCAGTGGTTCTTTGTCTAGATGTTGTTTTAAAGAATCGGAAAGAATTAACATTTTCTTGTGAAGAGTTTCTCTGTCGTAGTATAAATTAGCCCAAGAGAGAAAGTAGGGAAAGACACCTTTCGTACTCGAGAGATGAGCCACACGTTCGGATACTGTGTTATAAGACGAGAACTTTTCGTATCTTACTAAGTAGAACAAGCTCGGTATTCATTATGCTCTACTCTTTATTTTCACACTCAAAGAAGAAGGAGATCAACAGAAAGTCTCTTTCCTATACACCCTCTTCAGAGGTTACAAACATATTTTAGTCTTTTTCACTAAAAACACAAGTACATTTTCGGACAGAATAAGTATACAAGAGATAACCAAAATACTCTTATAGAATAAAGGATTAATCTAACTTCTGATATTAAAAGAACACAATAGAGTGTCGTATACGTCACTCATAAACGAATATATTATCTAACGAAACGTACTGAAACCCTTTTACTCGTTTTGCATAGATGTCAATACACTGTGTTAAATAAATATTATTTTATCACGGAACTTCTACTATATTTATTGAGTTTCTTAAGACGTTTTGTGCCACATAGAGTTTTATTAAATTTTTCTGTATAAATTATCAAAAGTACCTGATATCACTTAGAGAAGACTTTTGTCCGGTAATGATATATAAGAAACACACACACATACAGACGTACGTAAGAGATGGTACCACATTTTAGGTAAAATTAGGTTCTATACTATTTATTAATTCCTATTTCGTGTGTCGTAAAATATTCAAACAAAGGATCCATTTTTTATGTAATAATTTTCGAAAATAAAATACGTTTTTATCGTTAGTTTATCTTTTGACTGGTGACCGATAAACAAGAACGTATTTTCTGACAGTAATCTGTATAGAGATTTCGATTTGACCTTGAAGTCCAAAGTAATCGGAGAGAGAAATTGATGTGGTAGATATAAGTCACCTCTTTTCTCGTAAATACAAGGATTTTATGTGTGGGTGTGAACGAAGATCTATTGTCCACTAATTTACTACAGAATGATGTACGTAAAAAATTTTATCTTCTCAAAGTAAATCTACGAAGATATTTAGTCAGTTTTTTTCTTTTCGTCTCTGTAATGAATCGGTTGTTTCCAGACAGATCAGTTTCGATACCAAAAAGGTCATCAGTACATACCTACACCCTCAACCTGATATTTCTTTCGACTTGTGGTTTCTTAACTACGAAAACTTGACACCACAACTTCTTCTGAGAACTCTCAGGGAACCTGACCTTCCTCTAGGTTGGTCAGGTAGGACTTCCTTTAGTCAGGACTTATAAGTAACCTTCCTGACTACGACCTCAACTTTGAGGTTATAAAACCGGTGGACCATGTTTCTTGCCTGAGTAAACTTTTCTGGGACTACGACCCTTTCTAACTACTCTACCAACCTACCGTAGTGGTTGAGTCACCTGTACCCGAACTTATTTGAGACCCTCAACCACTACCTGTCCCTTCGGACCACACGACGTCAGGTACCCCCGAGTTTCTCAACCTGTACTGACTCGTTGACTTGACTTTACTAATCAGTCAGTATTAGACCTCAAAAGGATTACTAAACGTAATTACAGTTATAGGATATATCTGTTAATTATTACCTGTTTCTATACCTTACGAGACAATTTTTGTATTAAAATTTCATAAAATTATGTAAAATATCACATTATCTGATAAAAATCATTTACAGAAGTAATGGGATGTATTATTTAATTATCAATTAAAACGTATTTTATCCAATTCATCCAAACTTGTAGTTGTAAGATCTTATTTTTATTATCTGAGACTGAGAATAATATTGATGATGTCATATTATAGTACTTACAAAGGTTTCTATACAAAACCATCAATCCTAAAAAAATTTAACTTCAAATGTTCCGTGTGTTCTTTTTTTGCATCGTTACTCTAGTTACTAAAGGCACTAGATGAAAACGGATTTGTTGGGTAAGAAACAGTTAATGTATCTAAGGTAAAAAGACAATAGAATATTATTAATATTACTATAATTAGAAATGAACCGTAAATACACGGTCCATGATACGATCGAGACATATTCGAATCAACGAATCAGTACAGGTTGAGAAACACTAGGATACTTAACATCGGAAGGAGGAGACAAGTACCCTAAAAGGTCCGTTCTTATGACCTGACCAACGGTAAAGAGGAGGTCCCCTAGAAGGACTGGGTCCCTAGTTTGGACTCAGAGGACGTAACCGTCCGTCTAAGAAATGGTGACTCGTTGGAACCTTCGAGAATACGATCGAGTGACTTAAGAATTTTATTGTGATACTTCATCCATAATGGATATTGGTGTCCACTTCTTTAATTCCGAAGTCTTTCAATTTATTGAAAGGGTTCCAGTGTTCCCCTGTGGATTCTATGTTTAGATCAACGAGAGTATTCATACTTCGGATACGGGAATCGAGAGTAAATAATGAAATTTTTTACGAAGAACCCGTATATGATACACAGTCCGTGGGATGACATATTACTCCTATTCCATTAGTTGGTCCTTTAAGGACTAGAGTTACTTCCCTTCGTCCTCTCTGTTTCTTTTTTTAGATTTTCTGCTTACTGATTTTATTAATGTCAACACTCTTCGTCACATCGTGTTTGTATATGGAGGACCCTCGTCCCGTAACGACTCAATCCGACAAGAGGGACTGCATCGACCCAGTAGACCAAATACGTCATTGTAGACAAACTATAAGACACCAGGACGTGACAAAGTAAGAGTTCCTTCGATTTTATCGTCCTTTGTCTTTTCAGAAACTCCACATAATGACTGTTTAGACCCGAAGAGTCCACCGAGTCACCATTTATTAGACGGACGGTTACGTCCTCTACGTCCTCCATACCCAAACTAGGGACCCAACCCTTCTAAGGGACCTCCTCCCGTACCGTTGGGTGAGGTCATAAGGACGGACCTTTTAAGGTTCCTGTCTCCTCGGACCGCGTGATGTCAAGTCCTCCAGCGTCTCTCAACTTGTGCTGACTTCGCTGAATCTTGTGTGCGTGCGTCCGTGTGACTTTTTAGATAGTCACCCTGATAAGGAGGTTGCTATTTCCTTTGATCTCTCGATATACGGTCCTACCTACTAGGGTAAGGTATAGTCTTCGAACGACGGTCTCAGATCTCAGTACGGTGAGGAGTTTCACCGGTCTGACCCAGAGTCTAGGTGGACCATCTGTCCCAGTCTGAAAATTTTATACATATGGTCTTGTCTACCGATGGTGGACTAACTTTGTTGGGTTAATGGTAGGGTAAATACCGGATAAAATACTAAAATACCCGAAGGGTGTACCGTGATCACCATTTCGGTTACGTCCTCTATATTCTCTACGTCCGACCCTTCTAGGGAACCTCATTCCTTTACCGTTCGGGGAGGTCATGAGAACGGACCTTTTAGGGTACCCGCCTCCTCGGACCATCCGACGTCAGGTACCCCAGCGCTCCTCAGTCTGTGCTGACTCACTGAAGTGAAAGTGAAAAGTGAAAGTACGTAACCTCTTCCTTTACCGTTGGGTGAGGTCGTGAGAACGGACCTTTTAGGGTACCTACCCCCTCTGGCCACCCGACGGCAGAGGCCCCAGAGTGTCTCAGTCTGTGCCGACTTTGCTGAATCGTCGTCGTCCTTCCACATAATTAAAAGATCCCGACGGTATCGTTTCATGGTATCTCGTCCATACTGACTTTAAACAAAGGAGTATCAAGACATCCGATCTTTAAACTCTACTTCCACAGCCGTGTCAACCAAAGAAGACTCCGGACAAAGGACCGAACGACGACCGACGCTACGGAGGCACAGAAGGGTACCAAAAGGTATGTACGCATATACACACACAACCCAACAAGTCAGTGATTCAGGACAGACGGAAACTCTGGGGTACCTGACGTCGTGTGGTCCGAGGAGACAGGTCGATATAGGGTCTCAAACGAGTCTGAGTGCAGGTAACTCAGTCACTACGATATAAACACCCACAGGATTAGAGGAGAAGAATATTTTTGGGGTCAATATAACCTAATCCCCGACGGGATTACTGGAGTACCATTAACGGAGAAATTTCCGGGACAGAGGTTTATGTCCGTGTAAGACTCCATGACCCTCAATCCTAAAGTTGTACACCTGAACTCCCACCTCTCCATGTGTCATCTCGAACATTGTCCTCTCAAATACTCTTTACTCTCCATGGGTCAGTTCCGATGAGAAGTGAATGTCTCATATCCCCAAATACCATTGAGGAGTCAAGGACTATCGAGGACTTATACCGGATTCCCACTGTACCCCCAGAGGGGGGGGTAGGGAAATGTCTCCCGCCGAAGGGGACCGTGTCACGAACGATGTCTCCACGCACGTGGGACCTGTCCTTCGACCATACATGTCACAATCAACGAGTCAGCACAGACTGAGAAACGTTGGGGTACTTGACATCGGGAGGTCCGAGGAGAGAGGTACCTAAGCGGTCCGTTCTTATGACCTCACCCAACCGTGCGGGAGGAGGTCCCCTAGAAGAGTTAGGTCCCTAACTTGGGTCCAGAGGGTGTTACGTCCGTCTAAGAAATGGCAGACTCGGTGATCCTCCGACTTAGTAAAGTACTTTCACTACGGTAAGGGAACGTCAAGAAGACTTCTTTAGGTACCCGTCAGACCCATACAACCGACAAAAAAAACAAACAAAACAAAGTTGTGAACAATTAAGGAGGTATGAGTCAAGTCAAGTCAAGTCAGCGAGTCAGCACAGGCTGAGAAACGCTGGGGTACTTAGCGTCGTGCGGTCCGGAGGGACAGGTTATGGTAGAGGGCCTCAAGTGATTCTGAGTGTATGTAGCTCAGGCACTACGATAGGTCGGTAGAGTAGGAGACAGCAGGGGAAGAGGAGGGCTGGGGTTAGGGAAGGTCGTAGTCTCAGAAAAGGTTACTCAGTTGAGAAGCGCACTCCACCGGTTTCATGACCTCAAAGTCGAAATCGTAGTAAGGAAGGTTTCTTTAGGGTCCCGACTAGAGGAAGTCTTACCTGACCAACCTAGAGGAACATCAGGTTCCCTGAGAGTTCTCAGAAGAGGTTGTGGTGTCAAGTTTTCGTAGTTAAGAAGCCGCGAGTCGGAAGAAGTGTTAGGTTGAGAGTGTAGGTATGTACTGGTACCCTTTTTGGTATCGGAACTGATCTGCCTGGAATCAGTCGCTTCATTACAGAGACGAAAACTTATACGATAGATCCAACCAGTATTGAAAAGAAGGTTCCTTATTCGCAGAAAGTTAAAGTACCGACGTTAGTGGTAGACGTCACTCAAACCTCGGGGGGTTTTATTTCAGACTGTGACAAAGGGGTAGATAAAGGGTACTTCACTACCCTGGTCTACGGTACTAGAAGCAAAAGACTTACAACTCGAAATTCGCTTGAAAAAGTGAGAGGAGAAAGTGAAAGTAGTTCTCCGAAAAATCGAGGAGAAGTGAAAGACGGTATTGCCACCACAGTGGACGTATAGACTCCAATAACTATAAAGAGGGTCGTTAGAACTAAGGTCGAACACAAAGAAGGTCAGGTTACAAAGAGTACTACATCAAACGTATCTTCAATTTATTCGTCCCATTTTTATATGTCGGAACTACATGAGGAAAAGGATAAACCTTCGTCAGACAACAAGGTACAGGTCAAGATTGACAACGAAGGACTAGACGTATGTCTAAAGAGTTCTCCATCCAATCCAGGAGACCATAAAGGTAGAGAGAGTCTTAAAAGGTCTCAAATAACACTAGGTGTGTCAGTTTCCGAAACTGTATCAGTTATTTCGTCTTTATCTACAAAAAGACCTTGAGAGAACGAAAAAGGTACTAGGTCGCCTACAACCGTTAAACTAGAGACCAAGGAGACGGAAAAGATTTTGGTCGAACTTGTAGTCTCTCAAGTACCAAGTGCATAACGACTTCGGGCCGAACCTCTTAAAACTCGTAATGAAATGATCACACACTCTTCTCACGTTGACACGACATCAAACTCGTAAGAAACCGTAACGGAAAGAAACCTTAACCTTACTTTTGACTGGAAAAGGTCAGGACACTGGTGACGACTCAAAAGGTTAAAACGACCGTATAACTCACGTCGTGAAAGTGTCGTAGTAGAAAGTCCTAAACTTTGTCGAGTTGACCTTAAGGGAGTGGAGGTGATCGAAACAAACATCACTACGAAAGATTCCGGGTGAACTGAAGTGTAAGGTTCTACAGACCGAGATCCACTCACTAGTGTGGTAGTATTAATAGACCCAGCACTTCTAGAAAAAACATGTCAAGAAGGTACATAAGAACGGTGGAGAAGAATTATAGAATACGAAGACAATCCAGGTCTGGTAAAGACAGGAAATAACTCGGGTAGAAACGTACTTTACAAGGGAACCACAGAGATTAAAAGAACTTCTCTAGAGATCAGAAAGGGTAAGACAAGAAAAGGAGATAAAGAAACGTAACTAGTGACTTCTTCCGAAAGAATAGAGAAGAACGATAAGAAACCTTGAGACGTAAGTCTACGAATATAGAAAGGAAAAGAGGAAACGAAAAGCGGAGAGAAGAAAAGTGTCGATAAACATTCCGGAGGGGTCTGTCGGTAAAACGAAAAAACGTAAAGAAAAGGTACCCCTACCAGAACTAGGGACAGAGGACATGTTACAGTGCTTGGAGTAAGGTATCAAGTAGTCCATGAGATAAATAGTCTAGATCAGGGTATTTAGATAAAGAGTGAAGGTGACATATTAGTATTCCCTAAACTAAATCCAGTGTGGACTTACCAGATCACCAAAAGGGATGAAAGAAGTTAAATTCAGACTTAAACCATTATTCCTCAAGTACTAGACTCGGTGTCAGTCGAGGACCAGAACAAAAACAACTGACATATCTCGAAGAGGTAGAAACCGACGTTTCTGATATTAGTTAGACTAAAGCCACAACTGGTAGACCACTACAGGTATACATCTCAGAAGAGAACACAACAACCTTCTTCCACAAACGATACTGGTCACGTAAAAGAACCGTTTTGAGACAATCAGAAACGGGACGAAGTAAGGTGTAAGGTTCCTGTTTAAACGGACAATGAGGTCCACAAAGGGCTGAAGGATGAAAACGTAAGGTCAGGGGATATTACTTTTCCTGTAGAAAAACCCCTAATCAAGACTTTCCAAGAACATCCAGAAGTATTTTGGCAAGTTGAAGTCAAAGAAGTCACAATGACCAACCTATCTGAACCTATTAATACTATAACTTACCAAACTGAACCTCTGTTTGTCTCTAGTAAGGGAGAAAAAACTCTGACGTAGGTTCATACCGTAAAGCCTGAGAAAACAAATGGTACTACCGATGAGGTAAAGAAGATTCCCTAAGGACGGGTGTCATCATCTATATTACCAGTAGACTCAATTTAAGTGGGTAAGGTCAGGTAAAATCAAGCGACTAAGGATCTTACAGCTACAAGTGGGAACGGTAGAGAACAAACTGGTGAAGGTTAAACGGAACTAAGTACCTGGACTGTAAGGTCCAAAGATACGTCATAACGAGAAATGTCGTAGACTAGAACTAAGATAGTGGTCAGTGTAGATGTCGACCCATAACAAAAATGAAACCGAGGTAGGGAAGTAAGAAAGACCTCAATCAAGAGGTGACTAGAGGTCATCGTATAACCCGTGGATTACTGGACCCCTCAAGGAAAAAGTCATAGGATAGTAAAACGGAAAAGTATGACAAGTACCCCAAGAGTTCCGTTCTTATGACTTCACCAAACGGTAAGGGAAGAGGTCACCTGGTGTAAGACAGTCCGGAGAGGTGGTACTGGGCGGACAGAACCCAACGAGGCGTCCGTACCGAACCAAAGTGACTCAATCTGTTCCGACACCAGGATCACACTAATCTAACTGATCAAAAGACACTCATAATACCAAAGTCACACAGACGGGAGACTACGGGGGAACGTTGTCGATGGCAGATGAACAAAAGAGAATGGAACCCGCACCCCATAGAGAAGTACCGACGAGGTCGTTTCGTGGGATGTAAAAAAGGGGATTTGTTTGTCTTTAGTCCCGAATCCGAGTTCTCGGAAACAGTTCGTGGTCGTAGGTCGGGATCCGTAGAACGGATTAACAAAAGGAACTTGAGTCCTCCAGTGGTTGTAAACGTAACCACCGTTTACCGAGACAAAAGGTAAAGTTTAACAATTATACACAAAATAAATTGTGTTTCATAAATTCAATTTTTTTTTCACCTAGTTAAGTTTATTTTTATACTACCGTGTCCATCCTTCGTCTATAATTTTTTAGTCCTTCCACTAGACGTTCTCTAGACTTCAGAATCTTTACGTCGAGACTGTACATTTAACCCGGCATTTAACCCGGTATATAACTTGGTATTTCTTCCGATTCGTGGTTTTATAACTATGAAACCTTAACACCAGGACCTCTTCTGATAACTCTCAGGAACCTGTCGTTCCTCTAGTTTGGTCAGTTAGGATTTCCTTCAGTTGGGACGTATAAGTAACCTTCCTGACTACGACTTCGAAATTATGAAACTGGTGGACTACACTTCTCGGCTTAGTAACCTTTTCTGGGACTACGACCCTTTCTAACTCCCGACCTCCTCTTCCCCCAATGTCTCCTACTCTACCAACCTGTCGTAGTGACTGAGTTACCTGTACTCAAAGTCGTTTGAGACCCTCTATCACTTTCTGTCCCTTCAGACCGTACGATCGGGTACCTCGGTGTTTCTCTGTCTTGAATCATTGACTTGTTGTTGTTGTCCATTCTATTCGTCTCTGGATTCCCTGTGAGGAACCTTTTTACCGTGAAGACCAAGGTGGGACTCGGAGGTGGCGGTCATAACAGTAGTCAGACTGACGGTTCCCGGACCAAGTGAAGGGTCTCACTACAGAGAAGAGGTGGTCGTGG
>SJYO01041148.1:2024636-2158151 GCA_006410555.1 Capra ibex | reverse complement strand
AAAAAAAAAAATTATGAACAATTAAGGAGGTATGAGTCAAGTCAATTCAAGTCAACGAGTCAGCACAGGCTGAGAAACGCTGGGGTACTTAGCGTCGTGCGGTCCGGAGGGACAGGTTATGGTAGAGGGTCTCAAGTGAGTCTGAGTGTAGGTAGCTCAGGCACTACGGTAGGTCGGTAGAGTAGGAGACAACAGGGGAAGAGGAGGACGGGGGTTAGGGAGGGTCGTAGTCTCAGAAAAGGTTACTCAGTTGAGAAGCGTGCTCCACCGGTTTCATGACCTCGAAGTCGAAATCGTAGTAAAGAAGGTTTCTTTAGGGTCCCGACTAGAGGAAGTCTTACCTGACCAACCTAGAGGAACATCAGGTTCCCTGAGACTTCTCAGAAGAGGTTGTGGTGTCAAGTTTTCGCATTTAAGAAGCCGCGAGTCGGAAGAAGTGTTAGGTTGAGAGTGTAGGTATGTACTGGTGTCCTTTTTGGTATCGGAACTGATCTGCCTGGAATCAGTCGTTTCATTACAGAGACGAAAACTTATATGATAGATCCAACCAGTATTGAAAAGAAGGTTCTACGGTACTGGTCTACGGTACTAGAAGCAAAAGACTTACAACTCGAAATTCGGTTGAAAAAACGAGAGGAGAAAGTTAAAGTAGTTCTCCGAAAAATCGAGGAGAAGTGAAAGACGGTATTGCCACCACAGCGGACGTATAGACTCCAATGACTATAAAGAGGGTCGTTAGAACTAAGGTCGAACACAAAGAAGGTCAGGTCGTAAAGAGTACTACATGAGACCTATTTTCAATTTATTCGTTCCACTGTTATATGTCGGAACTGACTGAGGAAAAGGATAAACCTTGGTCAGACAATAAGGTACCGGTCAAGATTGACAACGAAGGACTGGACGTATGTCTAAAGAGTTCTCCATCCAATCCACCAGACCATAAAGGTAGAGAGAGTCTTAAAAGGTGTCAAATAACACTAGGTGTGTTAGTTTCCGAAACCGTATTAGTTATTTCGTCTTTGTCTACAAAAAGACCTTGAGAGAAGGAAAAAGGTACTAGGTCGCCTACAACCGTTAAACTAGAGACCAAAGAGACGGAAGAGATTTTCGTCGAACTTGTAGTCCCTCAAGTGCCAAGTACATAACGACTTCGGACCGAACCTCTTAAAACTCGTAATGAAATGATCACACACTCTTCTCACGTTGACACGTAATCAAACTCGTAAGAAACCGTAACGGAAAGAAACCCTAACCTTACTTTTGACTGAAAAAGGTCAGGACACTGGTGACGACTCAAAACGTTTAAACGACCGTATAACTCACGTCGTGAAAGTGTCGTAGTAGAAAGTCCTAAACTTTATGGAGATGACCTTAAGGTAGTGGAGGTGATCGAAACAAGCATCACTACGAAAGATTCCGGGTGAACTGGAGTGTAAGGTTCTACAGACCGAGATCTAATCACTAGTGTAATAGTACTAATAGACCCAGCACTTCATGTCAAGAAGGTACATAAGAATGGTGGAGAAGAATTATAGAAGACGAAGACAATGCAGGTATGGTAAAGACAGGAAATGGCTCGGGTAGAAACGTACTTTACAAGGAAATCATAGAGATTAAAAGAACTTCTCTAGAGATCAGAAAGGGTAAGACAAGAAAAGGAGATAAAGAAACGTAACTAGTGACTCCTTCAGAAAGAATAGAGAAGAACGATAAGAAACCTTGAGACTTAAGTCTACGAATATAGAAAGGAAAAGAGGAAACGAAAAGTGAAGAGAAGAAAAGTGTCGATAAACATTCCGGAGGGGTCTGTCGGTAAAAAGAAAAAACGTAAAGAAAAGGAACCCCTACCAGAACTAGGGACAGAGGACATGTCACAGTGCTTGGAGGTAGGTATCAAGTAGTCCATGAGATAGATAGTCTAGATCAGGGAATTTAGATAAAGAGTGAAGGTGACCTATTAGTATTCCCTAAACTAAATCCAGTGTGGACTTACCAGATCACCAAAAGGGATGAAAGAAGTTAAATTCAGACTTAAACCATTATTCCTCAAGTACTAGACTCGGTGTCAGTCGAGGACCAGAACAAAAACGACTGACATATCTCGAAGAGGTAGAAACCGACGTTTCTTATATTAGTTAGACTAAAACCACAACTGGTAGACCACTACAGGTACACATCTCAGAAGAGAACACAACAACCTTCTCCCACAAACGATACTGGTCACGTAAAAGAACCGTTTTGAGACAATCAGAAACGGGACGAAGTAAGACGTAAGGTTCCGGTTTAAACGGGGAGTAAGGTCCACAAAGAACTGAAGGATGAAAGCGTAAGGTCAGGGGATATTACTTTTCTTGTAGAAAAAACCCTAATCAAGATTTTCCAGAACATCCAGAAGTATTTTGACAAGTTGAAGTCAAAGAAGTCACAATGACCAACCTATCTGAACCTATTGATACTATAACTTACCAAACGGAACCTCTGCTTGTCTCTAGTAAGACAGCAAAAACTCTAACGTAGGTTCATGCCGTAAAACCTGAGAAAACAACTGGTACTACCGATGAGGTAAAGAAGACTCCCTAAGGACGGGCGTCATCAACTATATTACCAGTAGACTCAATTTAAGTGGGTAAGGTCAGGTAAAATCAAGCGACTAAGGATCTTATAGATACAAGTGGGAACGGTAGAGGACAAACTGGTGAAGGTTAAACGGAACTAAGTACTTGGACTGTAAGGTCCAAGGGTACGTTATAACGAGAAATGTCGTAGTCTAGAACGAAGATAGTGGTTAGTGTAGGTGTCGACCCATAACAAAAACGAAACCGAGGTAGGGAAGTAAGAAAGACCTCAATAAAGAGGTGACTAGAGGTCATCGTATAACCCGTGGATTACTGGACCCCTCAAGTAGAAAGTCATAGGATAGTAAAACGGAAAAGGATGACAAGTACCCCAAGAGTTCCGTTCTTATGACTTCACCGAACGACAAGGGAAGAGGTCACCTGGTGTCAGACAGTCCGGAGAGGTGGTACTGGGCGGGCAGAACCCAACGAGGCGTCCGTACCGAACCAAAGTAACTCAATCTGTTCCGACACCAGGATCACACTAATCTAACTGATCAAAAGACACTCATAATACCAAAGTCACACAGACGGGAGACTACGTGGGAACGTTGTGGATGGCAGAATTAACCACAGAGAATGGAACCCGCACCCCATAGAGAAGTGCCGACGAGGTCGTTTCGTGGGATGTAAAAAAGGGGATTTGTTTGTCTTTAGTCCCGAATCCGAGTTCTCGGAAACAGTTCGTGGTCGTAGGTCGGGATCCGTAGAACGGATTAACAAAAGGAACTTGAGTCCTCCAGTGGTTGTAAACGTAACCACCGTTTACCGAGACAAAAGGTAAAGTTTAACAATTATACACAAAATAAATTGTGTTTCATAAATTCAATTTTTTTTTCACCTAGTTAAGTTTATTTTTATACTACCGTGTCCATCCTTCGTCTATAATTTTTTAGTCCTTCCACTAGACGTTCTCTAGACTTCAGAATCTTTACGTCGAGACTGTACATTTAACCCGGCATTTAACCCGGTATATAACTTGGTATTTCTTCCGATTCGTGGTTTTATAACTATGAAACCTTAACACCAGGACCTCTTCTGATAACTCTCAGGAACCTGTCGTTCCTCTAGTTTGGTCAGTTAGGATTTCCTTCAGTTGGGACGTATAAGTAACCTTCCTGACTACGACTTCGAAATTATGAAACTGGTGGACTACACTTCTCGGCTTAGTAACCTTTTCTGGGACTACGACCCTTTCTAACTCCCGACCTCCTCTTCCCCCAATGTCTCCTACTCTACCAACCTGTCGTAGTGACTGAGTTACCTGTACTCAAAGTCGTTTGAGACCCTCTATCACTTTCTGTCCCTTCAGACCGTACGATCGGGTACCTCGGTGTTTCTCTGTCTTGAATCATTGACTTGTTGTTGTTGTCCATTCTATTCGTCTCTGGATTCCCTGTGAGGAACCTTTTTACCGTGAAGACCAAGGTGGGACTCGGAGGTGGCGGTCATAACAGTAGTCAGACTGACGGTTCCCGGACCAAGTGAAGGGTCTCACTACAGAGAAGAGGTGGTCGTGGCTTCTTCTCTATCTCGTCCCGTCTCTACGGTCAGGGAAAAAAAAGACAACTGTTGACGGTATAGATCATAGATTTGTCAGAGGTAGGGGTCCTGTCTTCAAATGAGAGATCTAGTAGGGAGAAAACGAAATCAAGGTTGGAACTGTAAACATTCCGGGAGTAGAGTCAATTCCTCGTCGATGATTCTCTTCAAATCACGTCTGTGTGCATCTGTTTCATAAAAACTGAGCTTAGACTTTTGAAGGTCCTTTAAGGTCATACATAGACTAAGTATTAAGAAAGGATACGAACAAAGGAGACAGTGTGAAAACAAAGTGTTAAACCTCAAAGTAAGGATCGAAGGCAAGAGCTAAAGACCAAATTATGATTGAAATTCTCAGTCCATCAAGTTTATCCTCCGATCCGAATACAAACACAACCTGTAAACTCGAAACATTTGTGAACATTTTACAAAATAAACGTTCTTATTCGATAGACGAGTGATCTCTACCCGAATTATTACCAAAGTTTTCTCAATAATTATGTACCTCCTTCACGAATACCATATTATTTCTTTTGTCCAATGTTTTGTCTCAAAGACCATTTCGTGACGAAACTTTTCGTAACATGTGTGTGTGTGTGTATGTGTAATGTCAAATAAGTATACATTAACTTTCTGATACGACATTATAATAGTCACCAAGAAATCGATCTCCCTAATACTCCTAAAATTTAAATCAGAAAAATGAAAAGATATACAAGAAAAAAAAAAAACCTGATATGGAAAATAAACGTCAAAATTTTTAACTCCTTCTCAACTATTTTAATACGTTCAAAATCCCCACACTGTCACTAGGTGTCAAAAATTTCCAACATGATGAGGTAAATGTCAAAATTATTTTATAGTCGATAGAAGGGATACAATATGTTCGATAGGAACATCGAATAAATAAAACGTGTATCATCAAACCTGAGAATTAGGGGACGGGGATAGAACGGGGAGGGAAGAAGGGAGACGGATGACCATTGGTGATCAAACAAGAGACTTAGATACTCAGACAAAGGAAAAATAATATTAGTGACAAAAATAAAAAACCTGAGGTGTATATTCACTAGGATATGTTCATAAACAGAAACAGACAGACTGAATAAAGTGAATCGAATTATGTGAGGTTCAGGTAGGAACAACATCGTTTATCATTTTAAAATAAGAAAAAATACTGACTCATCATTAGGTAACACACACACACAGATATAGTCATACATAACTAGATAGGTAGACAACTACCTGTGAACCGTTAATATTTATTACGACGATATTTGTAACCCTATGGACATAGAAAAGTTTAATCACAAAAGTAAAAAAAGTCTATATATGGGTCTTCGTCCTAACAACCTAATATACCATCAAGACAAAAATCAAAAAACTTTTTGGAGGTATTACAAAATGTGTCAGCGATATGGTTAAAGGTAAGGGTCGTTCACATACTTCCATAGAATTAAAAGACGTGACTTAAAAATAAAACAAATTTTAAACTTCTTCTTTGGTAATTTAATCGAATACATTTTTTTTTAAGACAATAAGTTTACAAAGTTTCCACTGCAGATATGGCACATTTTTCCACTGATGACGACCGGTCCTAAAAAATTCTTTAGTACAGACGTAAAAAAAAAAATTTACTCTTTTCCTACCGTTACGAATCAGAACTTGGAGATGGTTTCTCTGTATCAGAATCTACTCTATGTCCCAGTTACTTTGTTATGTTCAATCCGACGAAAGGTATAATAGTGATCCGATTTACTTTAGGCAAAAAAAAAAAATTTGTTTTTGTTATTGTCAGAAATAGTGTCCTGAACACCTGAACACTTTGGTTTTGTCGTTCACTTTTCTCCGACTGTAGTCCTACTTTATACTTGTTGGTTGATGTAATAAAATAAGGAAATGTTCGTAAATAAAAACCGAGGAGTGTCATTTTTCGAAAAAGATGTCGGTATAAAGAGTCATTAAAACTACACCAGTAGGAAGTCTAGGTTGTTCCGAGGGATGTCATTGATTAAAAGTCACACTGTTCATTTTCTCGGAGTATGTCCATGTCTAGTCTTATCCCTCCCCTTACATTGAAACTATTTTTTATAAAAATCTACGAAGACTATAGGGGGTGTACCCATTAATGACGAAATACAATAAAACAATAGAAAATAACTTATACATCAAGTTGTAGCGTCCGTTGATGGACAAATTTTTTTTTTTCGAAATAAGACGATTTGTAACAACCAAAATAACAACAAATCAATGATTCAGTACAGGTTGAGAAAATACTGGGGCACCTGACATCGGGCGGCCCGAGGAGACAGGTACCCTAAAGAGTCAGTTCTTATGACCTCACCCGACGGTACGGGAGGAGGTCCCCTAGAAGGGAAGACTCCCTAGCTTGGTGTAGAGGACGTGACCGTCCGTCTAAGAAATGGTGATTCGATGGTCCCTTCGGGTGCTTGAAACAATTACGATCAGGTAAGAGGGAAGAGGAAAGGATTGACATAGGACAGAACGACAGGAAAGAGGTGTCAAGTACACGAAGTCCCTTTACACTGAAGTAGAGGTCGGAGTCCCAGTCCGGACCGACCAAGTTTCCCTTAGACTTTGAGAACGTTGTCACAGACCAAATCCGTTCAGTCGACACTGTAAGGGGACCGGTATCCTAACAAGTCTTTACTCGGACTCCCTGTCACACTCGGTTACTCTGAGGTCGACGAATTTTTCCTTACAGGAGTCACAATCCTCTTTCGGGGAGACTATCCACGACAAAGAGACCTTTAGTAAGACCCAATAATGTCAGAGAAGGGTGACTCACTACGACTAACTCCTACTTTATTTTGTTTCTCGTGTTTATTGTGTCGTCTTCCCTGACGTACTTGGGACTTCGAGAGAGATGAAGGTTTCATGGTCCATGTTTGTAATAGATTACGATATTCGGTCAACCCCAGTTCAAAAGGTGGAGAACTTCGACTTTCGTATGACTATGTTATATACATTATATCTTCTTAAGGAGTTTTATATCAAAATATTAAAATCACACTTCAGAAGGGTCCGACCTTATTATCTCTTTCTCTTCGACGAACTGAGAGACATTAATAACTAAATTCAATTAGTGAAAATTGTCGTAGAATTTATAAGTAAGATTTTCAAAGGTAATTTATGTCGTATTTTATACCAACCAATATTTTCCGAAAATCGTTAGTGTTTTATGGTTTCTAGAATTTCGTTTAGAGTTATTATCTTAAACACGAATTTGATGCAAAATGGACGTTACAGGAACTCTAGATTAGAATTTTATACTAACGACTAATCACTAATTCTATGTAAAAAAAGGACTTATTAAATGCACAGTGTAGTAGTTCAACTTCTTAATGTGACTTCTCGTAAGTTATTGATAAATATTTTTGTTAGGAATGTAAAAAAATCACCAGGAAAAAGTTTATTAAGTAAGGAAATGTAAATAACTTTACAAATTTTTATTGTAATTATTTTTTTTATCTTTGTCCATTAAATTTTTTTACTTGAGTTAAAAAAGAAAGAAACCACTTCAAAGTATAAAACAAGGTATCAAACATACAGATTCTTTAGTCATGGAAAATCCCCGTACCCTTCTCCTCCTCCACTATTTTTTGTTTACGTTCCACTGAGTTTACCAACAAAAGATCGTCTTTCCATTGACGCGATGTTCATATACAAAACTTTTAATGAATCTACGGTTTTCTTAACACCTTTTGAACGCAATATAAAACTATCTTTTAGAAGACAGGAAGTTTCTATGAATAAAACCTGTAAAGGTAAAAGGTAATTTAAGTCGTCATTAATAAGACGTCTGATGTCTAGGTATTCACGAAACCGTAGATAGGAAGTAATAACGACGACGATTCAACGAGGTCAGCACAGGCTGAGACACGCTGGGGTATCTGCCGTCGGGTGGTCCGAGGAGGTGGGTACCCTAAGAGGTCCGTTCCCACGACCCCACCCCACGGTAACGGAAGAGAAGGAAGTAATAATGAACGTAAATTAGACGATCTAAGTATAAAGGATATATAATATTATCGTACATCGGTGTCTTCTTTGTTTCATATGTTCGACCGACTTATAACTAGTAGATCTAAATTTGACTGAAGATAAAACGACTGTATTCTTTCATCTTTTTTCTTTCTCGAAGTGACTTTCTCTTTCGAAAAATTAATTCCCTTTACATAATTTAATTGAGATAAAAAACACACAAACTAAGTGTATACTCTAAAAATGTCTCTTTTGTCATCGACTATTTCAGATTTATTGATTATATTCGACTAAATATCCAAGACAAAGGTTTTAAAATTAGGTTACTCTGAAACAAAATCCCCCTTCTAAATATTTGTTTTATGGAGTTACTCACTTCAAAACTCATAACATTTATTACATAGACCTATACAATGATAGAAAATTATATTGGTACCAACTAAATCCCTCTTCCTCTCTTTTTTTTACGTACCTTATCAACGGAGTAAGAACCTATAGTCTAATTTAACAAACTAAATTTACCTACATTTCAATTACTTATGTCCCTTGACGATACTTCAAGGTGGAAAAGAATAGTTTTCCTATTGTAATCCGTGGGTATGAGAACTCTTGGTCCGACCCACCCTTCTTTCAATTAACTAGATCCGTCTTTTGGAAGTCCCCTTTCCTGTTCTTCTTTTCTTTGGACCGGGACACACATTTTCCTCGGGAGGGAGTCGAGATACGACTCTTCACCATTTAATTGGTAAACGTACCTGACTATCAACCCAAGGTAACGTTACGTAAACAATATGGTCAATTATGAAAAATTTACCTTTGGTTAAATTCGAGACCTTACAGACGAGTCAAAAGGATTTTGAATCTTCGAATGTAATTAATTTTTTTTTTTTGTCACTTGAACTACCTTGTCTCTATATACTATTTAAATATATTAACGGGACTAATTCACGTCTCCATTTTAAAGGTCCGATCTATCGTCACACTTCAACCCATAAACTTTAGACTTCTTTGAGGACCCTTAGAATACCAAGATTAAACCAGGTGAATTCTTTATTCTCTTTCAGGAACTTTTGAATTAAAGATGTAATTTTTTTTTTTTGTACTTCATATTTTCAAACTGTTTTCATTCGATGATCGATTTATATTGTTTTATCATAATATCATAAAATAAAACTTCTTCATTTATAAGATTCTTTTACAAATTATAAAAATATTTAAATGAAATATTACCTCCTATAATCAGTTTATACAGTATAGTACAATCCAAATCTCAGGTAGACGACCGATTTTATGTAAGATCAAAACAGTCAAGTAAGTTGTCTATAAATAATTTACGGATGACATACAGTTGGTGATAAAACCTGGGACCTCTATTTCTTTTGTTTATTCTAGGACAGGGTACCTTGAATTAAATATCTAACAGAAAATAACCGTGAACAAGTTGATTATATTACTGAACAATTGAATTTCTAAACCTTACTTGATATGGTTTCGACAATGGTAAAGGTTATTCTTTTGTCATTGTTTGTTCAATATTTTACAGGAAAATTGAAGTGGGACGACTTATCGGTAGTAAAACCACACAAGTATAACCAATTATCTCTACTACCTTTGGTCAAACAATGACGACCTACCACCTGTTTTGATATTTCTTCTTAAGACACCTTCAGATAATTTTATAAAGAAAAGGGAACAAAATAGATAGGAAGAGTGAGGGACTACCTCATAAGGAAAAAGGAAGAGTCTGAAGAATACCGTGACGGTCACTCCTGTGATTACTTTGTGTCATCAAATTATAGAGGAAAAGGAAAAGGAGCTAAAAAGAAAAAAAGAGGAAAATTGTGTACGTCTTATTAATAGGAAAAGTTCCGATTAAGTCAGTGAGAATAGAGAGTGTAGGAACGTTTTAGTAAAGTAATGACAGTAGAACTGGAAACTCTGAAAGGGTTTCATGATGTCATTCGTGAAGGGTCCACCGGGACACCATTTCCTAAACGGATGGTCACGTCCTCTGTGTTCTCTACACCCAAGCTAGGAACCCGACCCTTCTAGGGGACCTTCCTCCTTTACCGTTGGGTGAGGTCATAAGAACGGACCTTTTAAGGTACCTGTCTCCTCGGGTCACTCGTTATCAGGTACCCCAACTTCTCAAACTATAATGACTCACCCGTACGTGTGTGTGTGTCAAGTCAAGTTATTTAATAAAGAAAAGTATAACAATTTTCAAGGACTCTAGTTCACCTAATGTTTCACAAAAATTACATATACTCTTACTGACACCGTTAGACTAGTCCTTTTAAAGTTCTGATGTAAAGAACTCGACATGATTTAATACATAAGTGAAATCATGAGATGTGAACCTACTTAATGTAGAGGTAATGAGAGATAGTGACCACATCTATATTAAGATACTAACGACATTTAAACCGAGATAAATAAATCGTTCTTAGATAACTCGGAGATAATGTTTAACTGAACTGCGAGAAGGTTCGTGATCGTTATCCTATTACTTGTTCTATCTGTACGAAAGATTGAATGACCCTAAATGTAAGTGACTATAAACCTTCTAATATATAAAGACCAATTACACTCCAATTCAGTCAGTTACAACTGTAATGTCAAAAATCGGTGTTTGATTTTTTTTTCGTTTTGGTGGGTGACTAAAAATGGAACATAAGTTGAAAATAGACCCTGTAATCAGTAAAAATACTATTTTTTGGTTAAGTGTTAACATTTTTAAACGTCTCATGTGATTGTAAGACAATAGTGTGAGTTGTCAGGATTCTCATGGAGAGTCGATTTACAGGTTGGTAAATTTACATCGTACTGATCTTATAGTTTCAGTTGGTCGGAGTCTTGAAGTAAATGATGTAACTTTATTACTACTAAAGTTATATATTAATCAGAAATTAGAAGAGATTGAAGGCGACCTCTTCCCTATCCGATGGGTAAGGTCATAAGAACCCGATTGGAACACCGACTCGTCCTTATCTTAGGTGGACACTACACCCTCTGGACCCAAGCTAGGGACCCAACCCTTCTAGACTTCTTCCCTCTCCGATGGGGGAGGTCATAAGACCGGACCTCTTATGGTACCTGACATATCAGGTACCCCAGTGTTTCTCAACCTGTGGTGACTCGCCGAAAGTGAACGCGAAAAGTTGGAGTATCTCACGATACACCTTCATACTATAATGAAGGTGAATCTGTAATATAAATTGGAGTGTATGCGTCTATTTTGTTGAGATTACCGTCTTTCGCCACCAACCTATCGTAGTGTCTGAGTTGCCTATACTCTACTCGTTCGAGGTCTTTAATTACTTCCTGTCCCTTCGGACCGTGCTCCATCAGGTGCCCAACGTTTCTCAACCTGTGTTAAATCGTTGACTTGTTGTTGTTTTTCTGTAATACAAAGGAGGAAAATAATAACGTTTATTGAAAATTCTATACTTAGATCGAGTTCTTATATTCACTCCGGGAAAAGATTCCCAGATCATTTGTTGGTCGACCTCTCCTCCCGACTGTACTTTGCCTCAACCGCCCGGTCCCAACCCCCCCACCGTCACCGCAACCTCCGACTTTCACACAATCAGCGATACTGGGGGACCTGACATCGGGTCTTCCGAGGGGACAGGTACCCTAAGAGGTCCGTTCTTGTGACCTAACCCAACGGTAAAGGAAGAGGTCCCCTAGAAGGGTCGGGTACATAACTTGGACAGGGGGTTCAACGTCCGTCTAAGAAATAGTGACTCGGTGGTCCCTTCAGGGACCTCCGACTTTCACAGGAGGTTTCGTTTAAAGAAACTTCACAATACGAGACAGAAACTTTTAGTACGTTTTATAAAGACCCTAGGTATGTCAAAGTACGAGTAAAATTATATTTTTGTTACAAAAGTAAAGAATGGCGAATAATTGTAACAACGGGGTAGGTATCACATTTCTTCAAAGTTGAGGTCCCGGGGTCGTGACTAAGTACGAGAGTCCAGTATCCACATGGACCATCCCCGAAGGGACCACTGAGGACACCATTTCTTGGGTGGACGTTACGCCCTCTGGGTCCAAGCTAGAGACCCACCCCTTCTAGGGGACCTCCCTCCCGTACCGTTGGGTGAGGTCATAAGAACGGACCTCTTAAGGTACCTGTCTCCTCGGCCCACCCAAATCAGGTACCCTAGTGTTTCTCGACCTGTGCTGACTCACTGATAGTGAAAGTGAAAAGTGAAAAGTCCCGTAAACTTGTAGTGACCGAATTGTCTTCGTGAGTCTGTGGGACTGTAGACTAACAATCGTTTAATAAGTTCAATGGGTTGGAGTCTAAAAGAGTCGACAATTTTTCATCATTTTGGGGGACCAAATGAGGGGTTGGACACGAAATGAGACGACGACCTTTCTAGTCTTCTCAGTCATCTTATAATAATAATAATTTATTGACTAAAGAAGTTGTTAGTCACGAATCCAGTCACATCTTTATACTTACCAAGGTACAAAGAGGTTAATAACGAAAGTTGATACGTCGTAACTCAAAGGAAGAGGGTAGGGAAGTTCCGTCGAATCAGTCTGGGATGTCGAAAGACTAGTAAGTCGATAATTTTACAGTCAAATCAAGTTGAATAAGGTCAAATTTTGAAGTGGAATATGTATACAAACTTTAGAGTAACCGAGGGTTGAAGGGGTAAGGTGACTTCGAACGTAAATTCATGAAATCTGACCCTTTCCTTACCCTAGTCGACGGGATGTGGGAGTGGAGAGAAAGAAAACCCTGGGGAAGAGGAGGTTTCTTAACCCTAGTTTCTACCTCTTTCTGACGTTCATAGTCTACAGTCAGAAGGGAACGGACAGCAAGAAAGAGTCAAGTTGTAGGTAGATAGAGACTCCGGGAGACTCATCGACGGTCGATTTACGACTCAGAAAGGGCCCTATACATACACTCAAAAGGTCCCCGCTACAACCACCCTCACTACACCCCCCGAAAGGTCACGTGATATAAGAGAAGACCCTCGAGTCGGACTGAACCAGTGAAAACTGAGGACGAGTTTATGAAGACTTTGGTCTAGACAAGGGTGGAGTCTAAGATCTGGGGTGTCGGAGACCACCAACGTCGGAGAAGTGAAATACCGGAGAGAAGCACCTGTGGTTTATAGAGGTAGTTTCACTGGATGGTGGTATAAGTAGAGTTGGTACCCTTAGAGGGAGATGTAACAACGCCGTTGTTTTAGACTTAGACTTAGAGAGGGTAAAGAGGTAGAGAGAGTATATATGTGTGTCTCAGAGAGACAGGAAGGTTGAGTTCATAGGTGTTACTCGAAACTGGTCGTTCAGACAGGTACAGAGACTCTTCAAAGAAACCTGAGCGGTGGAAAATGAACAGAACCCTACTCCGCCCGTCCTCACACGCACACACACCGATAAAGGTGAGAGACGTTACCCTTCCTACAGTCCGAATAGTGAGTAAGGAGGAGTCGGGTGGTAGAACTTATATCACAATCGACCCTCGACCTGACTACCATCACCCATCGTTTCGACAACATCAGTGGAGAATGTTTTGGATTCTCTCCCCACACCTGGACTCAACAGGTCCCACGAGAAGTCTTTCTACCTGTCTACTGTGGAGAAACGGTAGGAAACCAAGTGCCCACAGTTGAGGTACCGTTGTTCACTTTAGGGGTACGTTGTAGGACAATGGAACGATACGAGTAATGACGAACCCTTTTCACGAGTAAATACGTGTGTGTTTCATAATGTAACCGTCGTCCTTGTGTGCGTTTGTAAGTCCTCCCTGTCATGACACTAAATACGCCTTAGTGTACCCTATTGCCAAAACAACATGGCAAACACCATACTGTTTCAAACGATCGACGACCGACCCCTTCGACGACACAAGACCGAATCCCTACGTACACTCTTCCTCCGAAGACAAAAGAAACTTACGTCCGGTACACAAATCTTTGAAACAGAATTAAGTTCCCACCCCCCGACATTAATAACCATACATTAAACAACAACCAAGTGATATTGTGTCACTCCATCTCTTACCAAAATAAGGGAAGTCCATATGAACATTATCATCGTTTTTTATCTTGAGAACACGGTCCTTAAAGAACATCGTGTCTTCTGAGACACAATGATAAATCACCTCAGTCTGAAGATACCCGGTTAGTGGGTCTTCGGACCCCTTAAAACGGTGGTCTGTCGACTCATCCGACCGTGTTCGAGGAGGAGGTCATAACCGAAGTCACAAAGTTTTCCCTCGAAAAATCTTCCTTTCTTTATAGTTGTGTGTAGTCTGTAATGTATTATCCACTTCGTTTCAGGGTTTTACAGTGCATGACAAAGAGCTACAGTGTCACAAGGGCACCGTCGAGAAAGTAGGGTCGCAGATGGTAGACAAGATACCACAATTTTCCCTGGGGAATTTCAGTCGACGGGGATCCTGCACCCGTGAGATGTCTATCGCATCAGAAAGGTTTCGTTCTGTCGCCGTAAAAACAACCGGACGTCGGGAAGGGGTCTCGACGTCTTCACAGAGGTTTAGAAGACCAGAGAGACCTCATCCCCCTTCCAAGGGTGGGAAATGTGAAACGGGGTGTCTCTCGGCGACACTGTTGAATGGTACTGAGTCACCGAGTTTCGAGTGGGGTCGGATTTCATTGGGGTACTTTGAATAAGGTGTATCCTCCCTCACGGTCTATGCAAGGGTCGACCCCGATCACCGATTCTTGGGTGGACGGTTACGTCCTCTACGTTCTCTACTCCCAAGGTAGGGACCCCAGCCTTTCTAGGGGACCTCCTCCCGTAACATTGGGTGAGATCATAAGAACGGACCTCTTAGGGGACCTGTTTCCTTGGACCGCCCGATACCAGGTACCCCAGTATCTTGACCTGTACTGACCTCGTTGAATCGTTCGTGCATGCGTACGGTCTTTATAACGAAAAGAAATCTGAGAATTGAAGTCAAGCTTCAAGGAAGGTTGTCC
The DNA here is from genome assembly GCA_006410555.1 of Capra ibex. Lineage (NCBI taxonomy): Eukaryota > Metazoa > Chordata > Mammalia > Artiodactyla > Bovidae > Capra > Capra ibex. Next base: position 2,143,018 of record SJYO01041148.1, on the reverse strand, counting down.
GTCTTTAAGTCAGAGTCAATAGTAACATCGAGGGGAGTGTCTCACAACACGTTTCCAAGATCCCACGATTGTGACTCGTTTCTGACCGGAACCTTCAAAAACGGGAACGACCAGAGACAAGTCGACAGATAGTCGGGTCCGAGGTGCCAAGGAACTTAAGATCACTCAAACTACTAAGTCACAGTTTAATCCCCGTACTCTTGACCACCGTTCACGCTATGTAACTCCCGATATTTAACTGGGACTCCAGTCCCCGTCTTCAGCCCTCCTGGGGTGCGGGCTCCCCACCGTCGACTCTCCTCGATGGGGTGCAGACTCCAGTCCCTGCCGTCGGCTTTCCTCAATAGGACGTAGGCTCCAGTCCCCGTCGGCCCTCCTTGTTGGGGTTCAGGTTCCTCGCCACCGACGCGTCCACGGCCTCCCGGATCTCCTCGATAAAGTGCAAGTTTCAGCCCTCCCCACCGTCATTCCTCTATTGGGAGCAGGTTCCATTCCTCGTCGTCGACGCGAAACGACCTCGTCAGCACTTCTCTATGGGGTACAGGTTCCATTCTCTTTGGGTTCATTCTGCCATCCACAACGTTCTCCCGTCTGTGTAACTTTGGTATTAGTGTCTTTTGATCAGTTAGATTAGTGTGATCCTGGTGTCGGAACAGATTGAGTTACTTTGGTTCGGTACGGACGCCTCGTTGGGTTCTGCCCGCCCAGTACCACCTCTCCATACTGTTACACCAGGTGACCTCTTCCCTTACCGTTTGGTGAAGTCATAAGAACGGAACTCTTGGGGTACTTGTCATACTTTTCCGTTTTACTATCCTATGACTTTCCCCTTGAGGGGTCCAGCCATCCACGGATCATACGATGACATCTAGTCCCTCTTTATTGAGGTCTTTCTTACTTCCCTACCTCGGTTTCGTTTTTGTTATGGGTCGACACCTACACTGACCACTATCTTAGTTCTAGTCTACGACATTTCTCGTTATGACGTATCCTTGGACCTTACAGTCCAGGTACTTAGTTCCGTTTAACCTTCACCAGTTTGTTCTCTACCGTTCCCACTTGTAGCTGTAAGATCCTTAGTCGCTTGATTTTACCTGACCTTACCCACTTAAATTGAGTCTACTGGTAATATAGATGATGACGCCCGTCCTTAGAGAATCTTCTTTACCTCATCGGTAGCACCAGTTGTCTTCTCAGGTTTTACGGCAGGAACCTACGTTAGAGTTTTTGTTGTCTTACTAGAGACAAACAAAGGTTCCGTTTGGTAAGTTATAGTATCAATAGGTTCAGATACGGGGTTGGTCATTACGACTTCTTCGACTCAACTTGCCAAAATACTTCTGGATGTTCTGGAAAATCTTGTGGGTTTTTTCTACAGGAAAAGTAATAACCCCTGACCTTACGTTTTCATCCTTCAGTTCTTTGTGGACCTCATTGTCCGTTTAAACCGGAACCTTACGCCTTACTTCGTCCCGTTTCTGATTATCTTAAAACGGTTCTTTTACGTGACCAGTATCGTTTGTTGGAGAAGGTTGTTGTGTTCTCTTCCGAGATGTAGTGGTCTGTAGTGGTCTACCAGTTGTGACTTTAGTCTAACTAATATAAGAAACGTCGGTTTCTACCTCTTCGAGATATGTCAGTTGTTTTTGTTCTGGTCCTCGACTGACACCGAGTCTAGTACTTGAGGAATAATGGTTTAAGTCTGAATTTAACTTCTTTCATCCCTTTTGGTGATCTGGTAAGTCCACACTGGATTTAGTTTAGGGAATACTAATAGGTCACCTTCACTCTTTATCTAAATTCCCTGATCTAGACTATCTCACGGACTACTTAATACCTGTCTCCAAGCACTGTAACATGTCCTCTCTCCCTAGTTTTTCGTTTTACCGACAGACTCCTCCTGAATGTTTATCGACACTTTTCTTTTCTTCGCTTTTCGTTTCCTCTTTTCCTTTCTATGTTTCGTAGACTTACGTCTCAAGGTTTCTTATCGTTCCTCTCTCTTCTTTCGGAAGGAGTCACTAGTTACGTTCCTTTATCTCCTTTTCTTGTCTCACCCTTTCTGATCTCTAGAGAAGTTCTTTAAATCTCTGTGGTTCCCTTGTAAAGTACGTTTCTACCCGAGCTATGTCCTGTCTTTACCATACCTGGATTCTCTTCGTCTTCTATAATTCTTCTCCATCGTTCTTATGTGTCTTCTTGATATGTTTTTTCTAGACGTGCTGGTTCTATTAGCGCTACCACACTAGTGAGTGGATCGCGGTCTGTAGGACCTTACACTTCAGTTCACCGGAATCTTTCGTAGTGATACTTGTTTCGATCACCTCCACTACCTTAAGGTCATCTCCATAAAGTTTAGGACTTTCTACTACGACACTTTCACGACGTGAGTTATACGGTCGTTCAAACCTTTTAAGTCGTCACCAGTGTCCTGACCTTTTCCAGTCAAAAGTAAGGTTAGGGTTTCTTTCCGTTACGGTTTGTTACGAGTTTGATGGCGTGTTAACGTGACTAGAGTGTGTGATCATTTCATTACGAGTTTTAAGAGGTTCGGTCCGAAGTCGTTATGTACTTGGTACTTGAAGGTCAACAAGTCAGAGGAAAATCTTTTCCGTCTCCTTGGTCTCTAGTTTAACGGTTGTAGGCGACCTAGTACCCTTTTCGTTCTCTCAAGGTCTTTTTGTAGACAAAGACGAAATAACTAATACGGTTTCGGAAACTGACACACCTAGTGTTGTTTGACACCTTTTAAGACTTTCTCTACCCTTATGGTCTAGTGGACTGGACGGAGAACTCTTTGGATACACGTCCAGTCCTTCGTTGTCAATCTTGACCGGTACCTTGTTGTCTGACCAAGGTTTATCCTTTTCCTCATGTAGTTCTGACATATAACAGTGGGACGAATAAATTGAAAATACGTCTCATGTAGTACTCTTTGCGACACGACCTCCTTCGTGTTCGACCTTAATTCTAACGACCCTCTTTATGGTTAGTGGAGTGTGTACGTCTACTGTGGTGGGAACACCGTCTTTCACTTCTCCTTGATTTTTCGGAGAACTACTTTCACTTTCACCTCTCACTTTTTCAACCGGATTTCGAGTTGTAAGTCTTTTACTTCTAGTACCGTAGACCAGGGTAGTGAAGTACCCTTTATCTACCCCTTTGTCACCTTTGTCACAGTCTGAAATAAAACCCCCCGAGGTTTTAGTGACGTCTACCACTGACGTCGGTACTTTAATTTTCTACGAATGAGGAACCTTCTTTTCAATACTGGTTGGATCTGTCGTATAACTTTTCGTCTTTACAATGAAACGGTTGTTTCCAGACAGATCAGTTCCGATACCAAAAAGGTCATCAGTACATACCTACACTCTCAACCTGACACTTCTTTCGACTCACGGCTTCTTAACTACGAAAACTTGACACCACAACCTCTTCTGAGAACTTTCAGGGAACATGACGTTCCTCTAGGTTGGTCAGGTAAGATCTCCTCTAGTCGGGACCCTAAAGAAACCTTCCTGACTACGATTTCGACTATGAGGTCATGAAACCGGTGGAGTACACTTCTCAACTGACTAACCTTTTATGAGACTACGACCCTCCCTAACCCCCGTCCTCCTCTTCCCCTGTTGGCTCCTACTCTACCGACCTACCGTAGTGACTGAGCTACCTGGACTCAGACTCACTTGAGACCCTCAACCACTAGCTGTCCCTCCCCACGACGCTAAGTACCCCAGCGTTTCTCAGTCTGTGTTGACTCGCTGACTTGACTCGACTTCAAGAGTCAGGGGAGGACTTCTAAGACAGTACTTTACCTTACACCTAGGGAAGGTGTGAGGGGAAGTAGAAGAAGAAGGGTCAACTTCCGTTAGAAAAGAGGAAGGGAATGATGCAACAAAGGAGACGGGAGGTCCCTGTCGATACTATTGGTGAAATTACTCAAATCTTGTCCCTCTCCCTCATTCACACCCCCACCCTCCCACCCACAACGCACACGAGTCAGCACAGGCTGAGAGAATTCTGGGGTACCTGATATAGGGTGGTCCGAGAAGACAGGTACCTTAAAGGGTCCGTTCTTCCGACCTCACCCAAGGTAAAGGAGGAAGTCACTTAGAAGGGTTGGGTCCCTAACTTGAGTGTAGAGAACGTAACCGTCCGTCTAAGAAATGGTGACTCAAGTGTATTTACAATCGACGAATACCTTTAAACCTTTTAGACCGAAAATAACGTACTGTTATTGGTCGTCCCCTTCTCTTCACGAGAGGAAAGAAGACTAGTCCGGTTCGGGTCGGGTAACGTGATCAATTGTCGTGGACGGACTGGAGTCCTCATAGACTGAAACCTTACAAGACGACACTAAAAAGTGTTTTCGGTTCGTCTTCCCCATCTTGTATTTATATCCGTATTCATATCTTCTAGACCAATAGAAATTTTTTGGCCTTCTCCTTGTTTGATGTTTTATTATCGTCTTATTTAATAGGAAGTCTTAGGGTACCTGCCTCCTCGGACCTCCCGATGTCAGGTCCCCCAGTGTTTCTCAGCCTGTGCTGACTCGCTGAAGTGAAAGTGAAAGGTATAAGCATTATTTTTACCGATAGTATAAGTCTCTAACGTAGTGTAGGATCCGGGAATTTTCTCCGTTATGGTAAATTAGGAGTGTTTTTAGTACACTCGACTCCTGATGAATTGGGACCAAATGACTACCCTTTTGGCTCAAAGTCCCGTTTCACTAAACCGATTCGGTGTTTCGACGATCCGACTCTTTGAACCTTACTTCGGAGCATACAGAGAAATGACACCCCGATATAACAGAGGGGAGGATATCTGTAATCACCAGAAAGAAATTCCCTAATTTCAGTGCCTTTAATCAACGGTTCAAATTACTCCAGTCTAACCTTCAGTAGAACTGTGACTCATGATCAATGATTCAGATGAGAGCAAAGGAGAAGATCTTCCTCCGATAAATAAAGATTCGTGGTGAAGTTCTAGTCTCACCGTGGTACGAAAACGACTATCGTCAATGGTTATCTATACAATTAAAATAATCAAGAACCTCGAACGAAATTTAAAATGGTTCACCCGTACACACACACCCCTCCCCTGGTCTTCTCCGTTCCCCGACTGCTTCCCCCTGTGTTGAGTACTACGGAGGACACCACCGGTCTTTTCACAACTTTTCTATTTTTTTATATATCTCTATGTGATGGTCCTTTCACCAAACGGTTTTACATTTTATCGATGTCTTTAGCTTTCCGAACTTTACTCAGTTTTACGAGACAAACCAAGACCCTTTAGGGATCTTTATCTTTCGATGGATTGTATTTGAAAATCCAACTGTTTGTACTAAAGTCTTAGTTCGTAAATTAGTATGGCCAATCAAACTTAAACGTACAAATCTCACATTACTTAGAGTGTAATACATTACCTGTGTTTAAAATGTAAAATAATCGTAAATGACTACATAAAACCTTTTCTGAGACTACGACCCTCCCTAACCCCGTCCTCCTCTTCCCCTGCTGTCTCCTACTCTACCGACCTACCGTAGGGACTGAGCCACCTGCACTCAGACTCACTTGAGGCCCTCAACCACTACCTGTCCCTCCGGACCGTACGAAGCTAAGTACCCCAGCGTTTCTCAGTCTGTGTTGACTCGCTGACTTGACTTGACTACATAAAACTTTGTCATTAACTGTGAAATATTTGAAATTGTTTAAAAAAAGAGTATTTAAATTCAACCTTATACTAAATACGTTCTTGACTTTAATAATGACGATTTATAGAGTATACTCTCCTTTAATCTAACATCTTATTGTCTATTCCTCCTCCGAGATCTACGACTATCTTAATATTAAGGTAAAGATCCACCCTGTTTACCCTTTAAAATACAGTAATCAAAATATCAATATTTTTTGTTTTTTTGGTACGGTTGATTCAACTACTGAAAAGTCATCGATACTACTCTACTAAAATCTTCATTATCACAGTACACCCCATTTTTAAATCTCTTTCTCTTGATACACTTTTAAAATGATACACTTTTTCAAAGAATCAATTAAAATTACTAAACAGTCTAAAAAAAAGGACTGGACTCTAATAAGAAACCGTAAGTCACCACCAAATGTCAGGTCTAAAAGTCGGGACCATCTATATGATTTCGTTTTGTTACTCCATACAACTACCGTCAAGGACTAAGAAAGTATCGATAATCCATTCCAGACTCTAACAAGTATATTTTTCCATTATTGATTTACCGCAAATGATGTAAATTCAGAACTTGATTCCTTAGTAAACACAATGGTAATATCTCGCCTTTGTCTCCGACTTTCGTGATTTTACTGAACAAGTTCCAGTGGTCGTACGTTTACCGTCTCCGTCCATGGGTTTGAGAATAGAGGACCCATAAGAAAGGTAACCTCTAGGAATCAAAGTCACGAAACTGCAGGGAAAAGGCTTTCAAATTACGACTTATCACAAAATGTGAGACTATTAGAACATAAAACGAACAACAACAACTAGACAAAACGGTCATAAGAAACTCATAACAGTTACACCTGTATAAACAATCTGACGAGTTGTCTCCTATACAATTTATTGTTGTGACCATAACATAGTTTTTTAAATCTAACACCATTTTAGACATTTTAATACACTGGTCAAAGAAGTTGTTTCTCAAAGTTCCTTTTTATTTCACCTTCACTCATGGATATCTAATTTTTTCCGTTCTCTGTCTACTTGGTTTATGTAACATAAAACCCAGGATTAAACTTGTCTGTTTACTTGGTTTATGTCACACAAAACCCAGGATTAAACTTGTCTGGTCGACTTTTTTTAATAATCTGTTGGTCCCTTAAACTTGTCACATATAAATTAACACAATCACTTAATAACAATTTAAATTCCACATTGTCATGTTAACACCAATTCATAGATTATAAAACAACGGCTCAACGAGTCAGTACGGACTGAGAAACGCTGGGGTACCTGACGTCATATGGTCCGAAGAGACAGGAAGTGGTAGAGGGTCTCGAACGAGTTTGAGTACAAGTAACTCAGTAACTACCGTAAGTTGGTAGAACAGTAACCATCAGGGGAAGAAGAGGACGGGAGTTAGAAAGGGTAGTAGTCCCAGAAAAAGGTCACTCAGGAGAGAAACGTAGTCCACCGGTTTCATAACCTCGAAGTCGTAGTCAGGAAGATTACTTTAGATTATAAATTCTATAATTTTTTTGGGAAATAGAAAATCTCCATGAATAGCTTTTTCTACTTAACTATGCTGTAATCGTTTCACTTTCAGGGGAGACTGAGACACGCGGGACCACCTGATATGTCAAGTACTTTAAGAGGTCCGGTCTTATGACGTCCCAGATGGGAAAGGGAAGAGGTCCCCTAGAAGGATTGGGTCCCTAGTTTGGGGTCAGAGAGTGTAACGTCCATCTAAGAAATAGTCGACTCGGTGTCCCATTCGGGTTCTTGTGATTTCACCCATCGGATAAGGAAGAGGTCCCCTAGAAGGACTGGGTCCTTATCTTGACCCCAGAAGACGTAACGTCCACCTAAGAAATGGTTGACTCAATAGTCCGTAAAGGAAGTTTATGGACAAGGAGACGTTGCCTACTTCTACTGACCAGAAGTCGACAATTAAAGGGTTTGACGCAAGACCCATGGACCCCCAAGAATATAATAAGCTAGGTGAAAACTCAGACTGTAAAAGACGTCTTCTTACATAACTTGGGTTTCATCTAGTAATGAAACCAAAATAAAACGTATTACGGAATAAAGTCCCTCCGGAGATTTCCCCGGACTTTTACAAAATCTTCATCAGATCAGGCCAGAGGTGTAGGAGGAAAAGAAACCCCGTGTTTCGCCTCTACCCCACCATCCCACCTCACTTCCTCTTCTTTAACAAGAGAGAAGGAGGAGGAGGGTGGCTAGGGCGGGTTCTTGGTCAAAGTTTGAACCACGAAAGGTTTTCTGAAGACGACGACGACGACGATTCAGTGAAGTCAGCACAGGCTGTTCTGAAGATTAGAAAGCATTTTATTTCGGACTTCACACACCCCCTCTTCCGTACCTTTCCCCCTTTACAGTAGATTTTACTTCGAAAATCTACGAAAAATTAAGGACCAGAACTAAAGCGATTAATGAAACAGCAATCCCCCATCTTCTTGGATATGGAAATTAAAAGGACGGGTGCACTGTTACAAAAACAAAATCCCATCAAAAATGACATGTCCTTTAAGAGTCGATCGAATGCAGTGACGGTCGTCAATGTCGTCAATGGCATTACTGCGATGAAATCAAATGTTTCGTACTTTGGACTCGACGACGGTCCTGTTAAAATCAACTAAAATCTCAAGTCTGAATTTAGTAATAAAAAGGTCCTAAATTGAAAATTCGTCACAACTGTAACCACCGGATTTGTCTCGATCGAAAAAACCAAAAGTTTTAGATATAACTACATAAAGGGTCCAAAACAAATGCTGCTTTTCGTCTCTGATGCAATGTAAGTGAAAGGTATGACCCCTTCAAACCCTTCCCAAATGACGTCATCACGCGGACGCGTCAACTAGAGGTGGTTCAGCGGGCGAAAGGGGCCAGGACGATCGTCCCCCGCGACACTCCATTGCCGATCAGAAAAAAAGTCCCGAGACCTTGCATCGCATTTTCCCATCCTCCACTCCGCCCGACTCCCTGCAAGATAGGAGCTGACGGGACTAGAGATAGTGGGAAACAGGAGGTCGTAAGGGCCCCGAGACCCGGACGCCCGGACCAACGATCCGCCTTCGCCCCTTGACCCCGCCGCCGACACCGCCATCGCCGGGCCCACACACTTTTCGAAAATGCGGCCGCCGTTTTCCAGGAGACCGCCGCCCGAACACAGAGGGACGTCTGTCCGGCGCGGCCCTCCGGCCACCGAAAACGGAACTCAGCCCTGGCCCAACGCCCACCTGACCGTCGGAGCCCGGCCCCTCGGCCCGCGCGACGTCCGACTGGCGGCTCGCCCTAAGCCCACAGGCCCCGATACCCGCCCGCCGCCCTCGGAGTGGCCCTTAAACCGGTCCCCATCGCCCGACGGGCGGCGAGTGGGCCCGGGGAGAAGGAGGGTCGTCTGGGGGCGGATGGCCGGCGGCTGGCGCTGGTACCAGAGGTTCAGGCTGGTTGACGAGTAGCAGCAAAGGTAGGACCTTCCACTCGCTGGCCCCTGAACCGCAAACGTCGACGACGGAAGATTTACAATTGCCTCATCACACCCTGGCTCCGAAACAATTGGACTTCTTGGACAGTAGCAGCGACCACGCCAGGGGTCTCTGAACAAACTTCAACATACGGCATTCCAGACAGCCCGTCAACTAAATTTTCAGGGGGTTCCCTCATACTCTCGACAATTCCCATCCACTATAAATCGCACTAATCGGCATCTGGGTCTCTTACAACCTCTTTCAAAGATAGTCTTCGTCGTATAGCTACGACGAATAGTATACTCGACTTTCTCATGGACCTTTCGTGCAAGACAAGTCGCTGGAGGACCATAGTCACAACTCTTGAAACGAAACTGAGTCGATGTGTAAAGAACGTAAAAAGTCTTCACAAATACACAAGAACGTAAAAGTCTACAGAAACACGCCCCGGCAAGTCAAATGTCCAGGGATGACCCACGAATCTCCTGATCTCAACAGTTCCCCCAGATAATGTGTACGGGTCTTCAACCCAAACAAACCTTTGAGGGACTCACAGTCCGTGACACGACCCTTATTTTTGTGTTGTCTGGACCAAGGTTTTCGATGGCCACATTGGACCTCTTGTTATTTCGCATAGTTCCACACCTTCTTCCTTACTGGCGGAGACAGACCCCTGCGACCCTTGCAAAAGGGTTTCCTCTACTGAAAAAAAAAAAAAACCCAGNAAAAAAACCAGGATTTCTTACTAATTTTCAAACAGTCCCCTCTTTTTTCCTTCCTTCCCGTAAGGTCCGTTTCTCTTCTCGGTCACCACAAATTCCCTAGCATTTCGGTCTGTACAAGAAACGAACTTAAGTCACACCAACCTCTTGTCCTTTCACCTCCTATATCCTCAACTACCCATATAACTTCAATCCAAAACTTATACTGTTCCTCCTCAGTAGAACTTACCACTCTCCTTACCAACCCCTGGGGACCGGAAGTCCCCTCTATAGAGTACCTCCGGACCGTGAGAAACCCTCCACTCTCCTTTCTTTTGTAAACCTCCTCTTCTACCCGGCCTTAGGCATCACAGCCCCTTCTAAATTGACAATCCAATGACTGACAAATTTCTGTCTCCTGATTTTAGAGGAACATTAAACCACTTGTTTTTCGAAAACCTGACACCGGGTACGATACTCCATTGTCTTTACATTCCGTGAGAGAAAGGGAAGTTCCGACATCCTAAGATAGAGGAATCCCTCCAGTTTAATTACACACCCTATATAATACAACCCTACATTACATTTATTTCATTTTTATTTACTATGTCAGACATTTGTGTCCAAACCCTCCACCTACTCCAACTACCGGCTTCACGGAACCAACCATCCATTAGTTCCTATCTTCTCAGTAAGGTCCGCTAATCTGTTGAGTCTGGTGACACCCTAACTCATACCACCAAAGGTCATCTTGGACCTTAACCCTTCCAGTCAATCCACAACGATATTTGTATACGTCTGGCGGTTCGACAAGGAGGAAAACACAAACATAAAGGTAAGTAACATTGGTGCGACAACGAAGTTCGGTTCTGGGACCCTCCGTAACAGAAGGACCCAAGGGAGAGGTAGGGGTCGTAGGTTTACCAGTGGTTCACAACTAAAATAAAATTTTTATTATCATCCACGAAATATATTGAAAAATTTTTTACATTTGAAAATTTACCTGTTCAAAGGTAACACCCACGGAACGACACCCCGACAGTAATAGGGGCATTAGAAGACATCACTAGAAGAGTCATTAGACAAAGTATTTACAAAAGTCCTTTGTGACAGGTGGAATGACAGTCCCCATTGAAGACTTTACGGTGAGCTTAAAAGAATTTCAGAAAACTACACGACTCCCTATTCCAGGACGAATCCCACCGTATGTACCGGGAAATCCCATCTGAACACTGGAGGGAAAAGTCGGAAGAGAGAGGACGACACACATAAGTATACAAGGGCCAGGAAGTCGATAAACTTGACGCACATCAAAGAACCGATACGAAGATCTTCACGAAAAATAAGTTTTCTTCTAGTGACCCGGAGATGGTACTCGTTTGGAACCGGATTCATGATCTAAGGTACCTACTCTTACCATTCCCAAAGACAAAAGTTCCAGCAGAAACAGAAACGCTGGTCCGTCCGCGGACAACAAGGGAATGAATAGGAGACAAAAGTTCGATTAACCTTCAACATCAATCTTATCAGACTTTAATATCCCTTTAAGTACTTTAAGTAAACACTTTGTCACTAGCTAATCTCGTCGGGTGCCGCTACAGGACACTCTCCGGGGACTCAAGATTGACCCTCTCGGTACGGGTCACACCGTTCTGAGAAGTATCCCTCAAAGTCTACTCGTGAAATCCAACTGTGACTGTCCAAACATTAGTTCCAGAAATACTGGTCGAATTAAGGAAAATTCGTCGAACTTGGTCTCATTCATCGTCCTCCCTACACGAATAAATTGTCACCAATTTGAGGGGAGTACCTTTGGGGGAGTTGTCTGGACGTCTGTATAACCGAAATTCTACGAATCACGAATAAAGAAAGAATCACAAAAAAAAAAAAAAAAGGTGACACAATTCAGACAAAGGTGATCTGGGAGTTGAGAAGTTCTTGTGTATGAGACAAAAGAAGGAAAACGTAGGGTAAAAGACCATAATTGGATTGAGACTTATACAGAAGTCGTTGGACTTCCTTACTTCAGTCCGTCGTGTTTACTTGTCATTACGTATCTCTCTTATAAAATTATAAAGAACTATCACATATCGCAACAGTAACTTTTATTGTACTTACTTACTTACACAAATAAAAGGAAACCGATTAAACATTTCATAGGAAATGACACAATCAAGTCAAGTCAACGAGTCAGCACAGGCTGAGAAACTCTGGGGTACCTGACGTCGTGCGGCCGAGAGGGACAGGTAACGGTTGAGGGTGTCAACTGAGTTTGAGTACAGGTAACTCAGTACCTGCCTACGGTAGGTTGGTAGAGTAGGAGACAGCAGGGGAGGAGGAAGGGGGAAGTTAGAAAGGATCGTAGTCCCAGCAAAGTTTACTCAATCAGGAAGTGTAGTGTACCGGTCTTATAACCTCAAAATCGAAGTTGTAGTCAGGAAGGTTACTTATAAGTCCTGACTAAAGGAAATCCTACCTGACCAACCTAGAGGAACGTCGGGCTCTCTGAGAGTTTCTCAGAAGAGATTGTGGTGTCAAGTTTTCGTAGTTAAGAAGCCGCGAATCGAAAGAAATATCAGGTTGAGAGTATAGGTATGTACTGATGACCTTTTTGGTGTCGAAACTGATCTGCCTTGAAACAGCCGTTCCATTACAGAGACGAAAAATTATACGACAGATCCAACCAGTATTGAAAGGAAGGCTCCTCATTCGCAGAAAATTAAAGTACCGACGTCAGTGGTAGACGTCACTACAACCTCGGGGGGCTTTATTTTACAGTAACATAGGTGACAAAGGGGTAGATAAACGGTAGTTCACTACCCTGGCCTACGGTACTAGAATCAAAAGACTTACAACTCAAAATTCGGTTGAAAAAGTGAGAGGAGAAGTGAAAGTAGTTCTCCGAGAAATCAAGAAGAAGTGAAAAGACGGTATTCCCACCACAGTAGACGTATAGACTCCAATAACTATAAAGAGGACTGTTAGAACTAAGGTGGAACATGAAGTAGGTCGGGTCGTAAAAAGAACTACATGAGACGAATATTCAATTTATTCGTAACACTGTTATATGTCGGAACTCCATGAGGAAAAGTATAAACCTTGGTCAGCTAACAAGGTACAGAGCAAGATTGATAACGAAGCATTGGACGTATGTCTAAAGAGTCCTCCGTCCAATCCACCAGACCATAAGGGTAGAGAAAGTCTTAAAAGATGAAAAAAAAACACTAGGTGTGTTAGTTTCCGAAACCGTATCAGTTATTTCGGCTTCATCTACACAAAGACTTTGAGAGAACGAAAAAGCTACTAGGTAGTCTACAACCGTCAAACTAGAGACCAAAAAGACGGAAAAGATTTTGGTCGAACTTGTAGATCTTCAAGTACCAAGTGTATGACAACTTCGGACCGAACTCTTAAAACTCATAATGAAATAATCGTATACTCTACTCACGTTAACACGCCATCAAACTCGTAAGAAATCCTAACGGAAAGAAACCCTAACCTTACTTTCCACTGGAAAAGGTCAGGACATCGGTGACGACTCAAAAAGTTTAAACGACCGTATAACTCACGTCATGAAAATGTTGAAGTAGAAAATCCTAAACTTTATCGAGTTGACCTTAAGGTAGTGGAGGTGATCGAAACAAACATCACTACGAAGGATTCCGGGTGAACTGAAGTGTAAGGTCCTACAGACCGAGATCCACTCACTAGTGTGGTAGCACTAATAGACCCAGAACTTCTAGAAAAAACATATCAAGACACATAAGAACGGTGGAGAAGAATTATAAAAGACGAAGACAATCCAGGTATGGTAGAGACTAAAAGACCTTCTCTAGAGATCTGAAAGGGTAAGATAACAAAAGGAGATAAAGAAACGTGACTAGCGACTCCTTTCGAACGAATAAAGAGGAACAATAAGAAACCTTGAGACGTAAGTATACCCATATAGAAAGGAAAAGAGGAAATGGAGAACGAAGAGAAGACAAGTGTCGACAAACATTCCGAAGGAGTCTGTTGTTAAAACGGAAAAACGTAAAGAAAAGGAACCCCTACCAGAACTAGGGACTGAGAACATATTACAGTACTTGGAGGTAGGTAGCAAGAAGTCCGTGAGATAGTCTAGATTTTGGAACTTAGATAAAGAGGGAAGGTGACATATTAGTATTCCCTAAACTAAATCCAGTATGGACTTACCAGATCACCAAAAGGGATGAAAGAAGTTAAAGTCAGACTTAAACCGTTATTCCTCAAGTACCAGACACGGTGTCAGAATAAAAACGACTGACATACCTTGAAGAGGTAAAAACCGACGTCTTTTATATTAGTTAGACTAAAGTCACAACTGGTAGACCACTACAGGTGCATATCTCAGAAGAGAACACAACAACCTTCTCCCACAAACGATACTGGTCGCACAAGAGAACCGTTTTGAGCCAATAGGAAACGGGTCGAAGTAAGACATGAGGTTCCGGTTTAAACGGACAATGAGGTCTATAAAGAACTGAAGGATGAAAACGTAAGGTCAGGGGATATTACTTTTTCTGTACAAAAAAAACCACAATTAAGATCTTCCAGAACATCCAGATGTATCTTGACAAGTTGAAGTCGAAGAAATCGTAATGACCAGCCCCGTATCTGAACCTAATGACACTATAACTTACCAAACGAAACCTTTACTTGTCTCTAGTAAGACAGTAAAAGCTCTAACGTAGGTCCATGACGTAAAACCTGAGAAAACAACTGTCATTACCAATGAGGTAAAGAAGATTTCCTAAGAACGGGTGTCATTATCTACACTAACAGTAAACTCAATTTAAGTGGGTAAGGTCAGGTAAAATTAAGAGACTAAGGATTTTACACCTACAAGTGAGAACGGTAGAGGACAAACTGGTGGAGGTTAGACGGAACTAAGTACCTGGATTGTAAGGTCCAAGGATACGTTATAACGAGAAATGTCGTAGTCTGAAATGAAGGTAGTGGTCAGTGTAGGTGTCGACCCACAACAAAAACGAAACCGAGACAGAGAAGTAAGAAAGACCTCAAAAAAGAGGTGACTAGAGGACATCGTATAACCCGTGGATGACTCGACCCCTCAAGTAGAAAGTCGTAGGATAGAAAAACGGAAAAGTATGACAAGTACCCCAAGAGTTCCGTTCTTATAACTTCACCAAACGGTAAGGGAAGAGGTCACCTGGTACGAAACAGTCTTGAGAGGTGGTACTGGACAAACAGAACCCACCGGGATGGGTCGTACCGCGAGTGCCAAAGTAACTCAATCTGTTCCGACACCAGGTACACTAGTGTAACTAGGACAATGACACAATTTTCCTTTTAATTCTAAGTCCATTTAAACAAAAACGATTAAACTAATAAAGAATTGAGAGATCTATTGGACAAGATATTATTTATGACCATAAACAACAACAAGTCAACGAGACAGAACAGACTGACAAACACTGGGGTACTTCACGACGTACTGTTCGAAGGTACAGGAAGTGATAGAGGGTCTTAAACGAGTTTGAGTACAGGTAACTCAGTCACTACGGTAGGTTGGTAGTACAGGAGACAACGGGGGATGAGGAGGACGGGAGTCAGAAAGGGTCGTAGTCTCTCATCAGTGGAGAAGAAAAGTCTACCACTTCCATGACCTCGAAGTCGAAGTCGTAGTTAGGAACATTACTTATAAATCCCAACTAAAGGAGATCCTAACTGACGAAACTAGAGTAACGATAGGTTCCGTGAGAGTTCTCAGAAGAGGTCGTGGTGTCAAACTTTCGTAGTCAAGAAGTGACGGGTCTAAAGAAATACCAGATTGAGAGTGTAGGTATGAACTGATGACCTTTTTGGTATAGAAACTGATATACTTGGAAACAACCGTTTCACTGCAAAGACGAAAAATTATACGACAGATCCAAACAGTAGTCAGATAAGGTCCCTTGTTCGTAGAAAATTAAAACACCGACGTCAGTGACAGGTGTCACTAAAATCATTATAGATTTTAACCATATTAGTGTAAAAATTGTGAAATTAAGACTTACAAGAACTCTAGTAACGACGAGTTTCACACTTGGTTCTTGTTGTGGCAACTGTAGAGGACCCTAAAACAATCTTTACGTCTTAGGACCCGGGTAGGGTCTGGTCAACTTGGTCTTAGATGTAAAATCGTCCTGGCACCCACTAAGTAACGTGTAATCACAATCTCTTCGTGATTAAATAATTAAACTGATTACAAAAATACTTAGTACTTAAACTTATATATACACTCATACACGATCACTCAATCAAATACCTTATGTACTATTCAATTGGTGACAATTGTACAGTCAGAAATTTTGAATACACGGTTCCCTGGTATAAACTAAAAACATGCGAAGGTCAATTGGACATGTCAGAAAAAAAGATCCAGCGGTAAAGGGGTTTGCAGGTTTTGTATACGAATATCATCTTCGTTTCAAACTACCTCTCGTCAATCGATGACTAGGACACCTGGTATGTCTGGTCGGCCTTAAGCGATGACTCAATCGGACCCTTTAACTGTCCTTTCGTGAAGTAGTCGTGTCCACTGACAATGGAAGTCACACAAGTCGAGAGCAAAGTCAAACACTACACACACACACGTGCGTGTACACGTGTACGAGCGTCCATGACACGACACGAATCAACCGGTCAGCACAGGTTGAGCAACACTAGGATACCTGACATCGGGTGGTCCGAGGAAACGGTACCCCTAAGAGGTCCGTTCTTATGACCTCACCCAACGGTACAGGAGATCCCCTAGAAGGGTTGAGTCCCTAGTTTGACCCCAAAGGACGTAACGTCCACTTAAGAAATGGTAAACTCGGTGGTCCCTTCGGGTTCTTATGACCTCACCCATCGGATAGGGAAGAGGTTCCCTTGGAGGACTGGGTCCTTAACTTGACCCCAGAGGACGTAACGTCCACCCCAGAAATGGTCACCTCGATGACACACACACACACACACACACACACACACATATATATATGTGTGAGTATATAGATTCGTCCGAAGGGACCATCGAGTCCACCATTTCTTAGACGGACGTCACGTCCTTTGGACCCAAACTAACCCTTCTAGGGGACCTAATTAGGTACTTAAAGAAACTTTACCATAATTTAAGGATCTCCTATGATCTTAAAACGTAAAGTAGAATCACTGAAGACCTTATAGACGAGTCTGTCACAGAAGTATAACTCTATAATCACGGACGTAACCACGAACACATATACTAACACAATCATATTTCACCGTGGTGAGACATAAATCATCTGACTGTTTTATTGTGTCTATTTATATTTACTACTAAAAACACGGGTCACGTCCCAAGTATCAGTAAGGTAATCTATCACCGTCACTACCGTTTTAGGTAGGTCGAATAACATACACATCCCCAAGGTCTGAGTTCGGTACAACGTGTTCAGTTCGAGTACGAATGTACTAGAATAGTATATAATGTGACTTAACAAAAATTGAATTAAAATTATTAAATGTTACAACATTGTAAATTAAGAATTCAAATAAAGTAAAAAAAAAATCGTTGTCTTTCTCAATATTCGTATATTTCTCCCTAAAGGGACTGTCATGTCATCAATTCTGACAGAAGGTCACGTCCCCACGTCCAAGGTAGGGATCAGACCCTCGATTCTAGGCACGGAGTCCCGGTATTTGGATTTTGTAATTTGTCTTCGTTATAACATTGTCTAAGTTATTTCTAAAGAAAGTAGATGTATTTTTTTTTTAGATAATTTTTTTCGCATATATACACATAAGCTTCGAAATACACACATTCAGATTCTTTTTGTTAAAATTTAGTCAGAACTCCTAATTACCATTAAAAACTGAAACTTTCGTAAGACACACAGCGTATTCGAACTCTTTGTAACTGGATCTACAATCGAAGAACCTACTCTCTCTGAATTTCAGAGAGAGAAAAAAAACTGTACAAAACACATAATCAACCATATGTCTATTCATCTGTATTAATCATCAAGTACGGTCAACTTCTCAAAAAATCTTTCATGTCTTATCTATATCCAATAGGTTACTTTATTATCAACAGAACTTATCATCATTCATCGAAAAAGTTTCGATTATCCTTCAAGTCATAATTCGTTTTCACTAAAATACATAGTGTACTTAACAATACAATGTCCGATGTCGCATGAGGGTAGTTTGACGTCACAAAACGGAACCTAGGAAATTGAAGTCGGTCTCTTTGGTAACCAATACAACAAGATCTGAATTCTTGACGAGTTCTTTGTTTCGTCCATGACTGGAAAACTACAAAACAATGACTAAGACAGTCAATAAAAGTCATCTATTCTCTGACTACCTTTCCTGTACCTGACAATCTGGATTATCCAGCACGCGAGGATGGTACCATATACCATACCATCGAGAATCAAGAATGCCACTTAAACCAAATCTTTTAGGACTGGAAAACTAGGAAGGAGACTGGATCTGGATAGAGAGGTTCTTTGAAGACTCAAGTTTAGACACAAGTTCAACGACACTGGAAATGCAAATTGCACAAGTCGAGGACGCGAGGTGGAAGTCTCACGAGGAGAAAATCTCAAGGAACGAAGTCACGGCCCCAGGTCGGGGCCACCTAGGTCCCTTAAGCTTCCCACCTGCCGCAACCGCACCTTTCTGAACAAACAAATAATTACATTCTAGTCTAATTCTTTGATATCACATCATTCTTCTAATTCACCTCCTTCTCCCGACTTATCGAACCAAATGCGCCTTCCGGTTATTTTAAGGTCTGTTCCTTAAACGTGGTAGATGCAACCCGGTGGCCGCGGGCGAACTTATAGATTCCCACGGAGCGGAATTCGAGGGAAAGCACGCCCAGAATTGTCGGTCCCGTTCATTCATCTGGACCGCTCGGAGGCGCGGGGTCCACCTCTAAGTCGGATTTCAATTTCTCGTCTCTCTTCCTTTCCCTCTCTTCTTCTTTCTCTCTCTTTCTGTACCCCCCTCGGTCTCAGGGTTCTTTGGTCCGGCTCTCCGATCAAGTTCTTTGACCAGGCTCTTTGACCAGGCTAGGAAATAACAAGTCTTCCGGAAAATATGAAAACCATTTTGTACCTCTAGTTACCCATTGTGTTTTAATACATCGCAAGCGTCGGGTCTGAGAAAGATATGTAGTAAAACACATGTTTTCCAGAGTCCACTAAATGTCATAGCAGGCCGGTTCTCCGAACAATTGTGAAAAGCCGAGAGAAGGAATTACTTACAATTAAAACAAAGGGGACTTCACAAAAAGAAATTAGACGTAGAGGAATTTCGTAATTTCAATGTAGAGATATCTTGTTTCCACGTCACCCTATATTGTTTCTTCCATGAATTGAGTTTCTAGATTACAACGATTATGGTCCAGATGATGAACAAAAAGATATATGGTTGATATAGATTTTTATTTCCTATACTTTTAAACCGTCGTTCGTAACTGAGTTGTTTACTTTGAAAATTAGTCAGGATAAGATTTCTAAAACTGAGAAGCCTTCGGGGATGTAACGATCCTACAAAATTCGAAGGACACGGAGGACACCAATCCTCCGGAGTTTGTTAGTGTGCGCGTCGACATACTCAGGACGTCCGTCCGATCTTTCGGTAGTCTCCCAAAAAAAACCTAACTTTGTGAGAAAGTTTACGTCTTCTGATTTCGGGACTTAACTGAAAAAGGTCTTTTACAGTCTTCTCACCTTTTCGTCTCGTGTTTTCGGCCGTCTAAAAACAACCCCATGTACGAATCCTTAAAGGTCTCCCCAGGGACTTCAGACTCGTGCGGAACGCATACAGTCGAAGGAAGGAGTACTGGAACAGTGCCCGCCCTAAGGAGTGTGACCGAAGGCCGTGAAGTCACTACCAGTGACGAGAGGAAGGTCTGCAGAAGGAACTGTGAAGGGAAAGGACCGGAGGTCTCGGTTGGGAAAGGTCAACCAAAAGGGAGGGTTAGGTAGATTATAGGACGTAAAGTACGACGGTAGAGTTCGGTGAATGGCTCCGACAGTACAACAACTCGGTGATTCAGTACAGGTTGAGAAACACTGGGGTACCTGACGTCGTGTGGTCCGAAGGGACAGGAAGCAATAGAGGGTCTCAAACGAGTCCAAGTACAGGTAACTCGGCCACTACGACAGATTGGTAAAGCAGTCACCACGATATACTGGTAAAGTAGGAGACGACGAGAGAAGAGAAAAACGGAAGTCAACAAGGGTCGTAGTCCCAGAAAAGGTCACTCAGTAGAGAAGTGTAGTGTGCCGGTGTCATAACCGCGAAGTCAAAGTCGCGTCAGGAAGGTCACTTATAAGTCCCAACTAAAGGAACTCCTAGCTGACCAAACTAGAGGAACGTCAGGTTGCCTGAGAGTTCTCAGAAGAGGTCGTGGTATTAAGTTTCCGTAGTCAAAAAACCGTGAGTCGGAAGAAATGCCAGGTTGAGAGAGAAGGTATGTACTGACAACCTTTTTAGTATCGAAACCGATATACCTGGAAATACCAGTTTTACTACAGAGATGAAAAAGAATGTGACAGTTCCAAACAGTAAGGAAAGGAAGGTTCCTCGTTCGTAGAAAATTAAAGTACCGACGTCAGTAGAAGAAGTCACTAAAACATCGGGTTCTTTTATTTCAGACAGTGACGAAGGTACAAAAAGGGGAAGATAAACGGTACTTCACTATCCTGGTCTATGGCACTAAAAACGACAAACTTACAACTCTCAATTCGGTTGAAAAAGTGAGAAGGGAAAGTGGGAGTAGTTCTCCGAGAAACCAAGAAGAGAAAGACGGTGATCTCACCATAAAAGACGTACAGACTCCAACAACTATAAAGAGTACCGTCAGAACTAAGGTCGAACACTAAGTAGGTCAGACCGTAAAGGGTATTACATGAGACGTATATTCAATTTATTTGTCCCACTGTTATATGTCGGAATAACATGAGGAAAGGGTCAAAACTTAGTCAGTCAACAAGGGACATTCCAAGACTGAAAACGAAGACTTGGGCGTATGTCCAAAGAGCCCTCTATCCCTTCCACCAGACCATAAAGGTAGAGAAATTCTTAAAAGGTGTCAAACAATACTAGGTACGTCAGTTTCTGAAATCGGACCAATTACTTCGTCTCCATCTAAAAAAAGAACTTAAGGGAACGAAACAGATACAAGGTTGTTTACAACCGTTAAATTAGAGACCAAGGAGACAGAAAAGATTTGGGTCGAACATGCAGACCTTCAAGAACCAAGTGTATGACGTCTTCGGAACGAACTTCCTAAAACTCGTATTGAAATGATCGTACGATTTACTTACTTTAAAATGGGATTAAACATGTAAGAAACCGTGACGGAAAGGAACCCTAACATTACTTTTGACTGGAAAGGGTCACGACACCGGTAACGACTCAAAAGGTTTAAATGACTGTATAACTCACGTCTTGAAATTGTTGTAGTAGAAAATCCTAAGCTTTATCGAGTCGACCTTAAGATAGTGGAGGTGATCGGAACAAATATCACAACGAAGGATTACGGGGGAATTGAAGTCTGAGGTTATACAGTCCGAGATCCACTCACTGGTGTGGTAGCACCAATAGACCCAGTAATTCTTAAAAAACATATCAAGAAGACACATAAGAACAATGAAGAAAATTTAGAGAAGACGGAGACAAACCAGGAATGACAAAACAGAATAGCACGGGCAGGAACGTACTTTATAAGGGGTCGATAGAGACTAAAAGAACTTCTCTAGGGATCAGAAACGGTAAGACAACAAAAGGAGATGAAACGTACCAAGTAAATTCTTCGGGAAGAATAGAGAGGAACGATAAGAGACCCTTGAGACGTAAGTCAACCCATATAGAAGGGGCAAGAACGAAAAACGAAGAGAAGAAAGGAGTCGATACACATTTCGGAGGAGTCTGTTTGTGAAACGGAAGAATTTAAAGAAAAAGAAACCCTATTAAAACCAGTGATTGAGTGATTGAGGACATGTTACAATGCTTGGAGACAGGTATCAAGAAGTCCGTGAGACAGTCTAGTTTAGGTAACTTAGAGAAGTAGCGGAGGCGACATATTAGTATTCCCTAAACTTAATCCAGTATGGACTTACCAGATCACCAAAAGGGATGAAGAAAGTCAAATTTGGACTTAAAACGGCCGAAAGTATCGTCGGGAGATTAACCACAGGGTCGAAGGACGAGGACCGTACGGAAAACATAATGAATTCTCATTCCCTTGAAGAACTTTGTGTAAACAATACATTTATCATAGGGGAACCGTTCTACCATTTTGTCGAGTCCCAGAACTAATACGAAAACAATAACTTTTACGAAGAATCCAGAAAATTTCATAGAATGTTGAAAAAAACATACAATGACTGAAATCTTCAAGAATCAAAGTCAAAAAGAATTACTGTAAAAAAACCAGGATGAAAGAAGTCTTTTATTTCATTTTTTTATAAGAGAGAATAAAATTTCAGGAACTACCTAAACCTAGAATTTACTCCTAAGACACTTCCTTTTAAATAGACAATGACTGTAAAGACAAGGACCATCTTTCTATTTCCGTATGGAGTAAAAATACCGTGAAGTCAACTAATACGAAGTGTCTATACGAAAATAAAATTTTTTTGGTTAACACTGTTGACCAACAGTTCCTCTAGACAACCTCGGCAAAAGGTCGTCGTAAACGAGTGTAAAAGTATTGTCCTCATAAAGTTTGTAAAAGTAGTAATGTTACTAGATACTAGTCACTAGAAACTACAATGATAACATTCTTTTAATACTGAGTGACTTCCGAATCGACTACCAATCGTAAAAAATCGTTATTTCATAAAAAATTTATTCCATGCGTGCAAAAGAAATCCGTATTACGACGACATGAGAATTTGATGTCATATCACAGTTGTCTTGAAGACATGCGTGACCCTCCGGGGTTTTGAACATGCCGAGGGAAATAACGTTATCAGTTAAACAGCACCAGCAGACCCTGGGTGGAATGATATAGAGGCTCTCACACACACATTAACGTTTATTCGGTCCGTCAGACCGGGTTTAAACCTTGATAAGTTTTCTTTGACTTTACGAAATATTTTTCCTGAACAAAGAGGAGGTAGGAACCCAGTGGAGAGAAGGGGGGTTCAGGACCCTTTCCAAAAGGAAGATCCGAATCCGGGCCTTATGAACACATCAAAGAGACCAATTTCTCGTCCACCGAGGAGACTTCTCTTCCCACAGGCTCGGTGTGAACACAGAGATTTACGAGAACCGCACCGGAAGTGGACGAATCAGGAAATCCCGTCAATCCGAAGTACAACCACTTGTCTCAATTTCTCCTTCCAAAGTTTTCATACAATCAAAACCCTTTTGATTTATAACAGAACGAATTACAAAAAACAAACGGTCGTCTTTATAAACTTCAACCTATCATCTTATAAAATTAAAGTCCCATTTAACTAAGAGGTATTTATTTGTGTTTGTCTTCTCTGGTCTAAACAAAAAGACTCCATTATGGTCCTTTTATTTTTTATAGTATTTAAGACGCTCGTTTATTTTCAGAAAAACAAAATCCGATTACGAATGTCAATCTTTTATAGACAATACTTATGTCGTTGTTTGAGACTCGAAAACGGAATTTTTTTTGAACCAATACCTAAATTTTTTTATGTATACCAGATAAAGTAGGATAAAATGGATATTTGTATCAAACTTATATTTCGGTGTCAAAGACCAAGACTAGAGGTCAAGGAAACGGAAAGACAATGTCACAAGTCTCATTCTTACGACAAATATCCCTGACTTTACCACGGGGACGTGACTACCATGTACACTAGAACCCGGTACTCTAAAACGTCCGACTAACCCCATAATCTTAAGGACTCTAATGAGAACCCAAACTCCCCTCCCCCACCGATAAGTCCATAAAGTCCTAAGGAGTAAGACACTCTTTCGAAAATATAAAACTATAGTCAGTTTATGTACCGAGTATGGGGTCTTGAGATGGTCCTCTGGAATGAAATCATAAAACAAACACGAAACTAATTGTGATTCGAGAAGAAAAGGACTAAACTTTATTTGTCTTGTTTCGTCTTTACACCGTCCGTCTTTTCCATATTGTCTTTTTCACTTTTTAATCGCCAATCTTTAATCTTTTGACTATCAGAAACAACAACAATATTCCCCACTTCATTCTGTCTACTATACTCACTTCTATCTTCATGTGTATGGACAACTTCGTATCCTTATTTTTGTTCGTTCCGTTAGATTTGAAAACGAACAAAAAAAAAATTGTCCTTTGACAATCAAAGGATTCGTTCTAAGTAAATAAAACTTCTTTTACACCCCCCTTTTATGAAATTTTCTCCTCCTTCAAGACTCTTTGATGTCCTTTATATAAACGTTGGAATATCTTGTAAAGGGTGATGACAAATAAAGGATAATTGATAATTCCTCAAAACGAAAAAAACAATGAGAGATCCGTGGTTTTACCATGGTTAACGACTCATTATTTATGTGGTTCAAGTTCAGACTCTATGTCGATTCGTAACGAAACCTTTGTCTGTGTTTCCGTGGTCGCCTGTCAAAATTTCGTTTCCCTCGGGGAGGAGCACTACCTTTTCCAAACACGTAGTAGAGATTCCAATAAGAGACTCTTCATGTGGACACCTGATCTTAAAGTCCTTCCCTCCCCACCGCCATAATATCCCTCTATTTACGTTCCTACACTCGACCAAAATGAGGTCTCGTAGTCTGTTTACGCCACTGTAACAATGTGTACTTGTGAACAAAGAGAAACGACAACAGAAGTTTTTAATCGTTATTCCTTTCTAAACAAAAGTAACAAACTATATGTGGTCTTATTTCGTCTTAAAACATAACAAATGTTTTTAACGAAGAATCCTTTTAAAAGAAGGAACCTACTCACGTCCCTTTGGTTTTTACAGAAATAATCAGAGATAATTGAGTCGACGTCAAATTCTTTTGGAAGTAAAAAAAGAAACAAAAAATAAATTATTTGAAAACAAAAAAATCTCGAAAAAATCCAAGTATCGTTTTAGTTCACTCTTCATGACTCACAAGGGTTTATGATGGGGGAAAGGGGGTGACGGGAGGAGTGGTGATAGTCGTAGAGGGTGGTCTCACCATGTTATGTTAACTACTCGGGTGTGACTGTGTAGTAATAGTGAGTCACGGGTATTAATCCAAGACAGGAACCATAACACGTAGGACATCCAAAACTGTTCACACATTACCGTGCATAGCTAACAACCTCCTAGGATGTCCTAGCAAAGTGACGGGACTTCTAGAAGACACAAGACCGACAAGTAGAGAGGAGGGGGAGATTGGGCACCGGTAACGACTAGAAGAAATGACAGAGGTATCAAAACGAAAAAGATCTTACAACATGACAACCCTAGTACATCGTATACCGGAAAAGTCTAACCGAAGAAAGTGAGTCATTATACGTAAATCCAAAGAAGGTCCAGAAAAACACCGAACTATCCAGTAAAGAAAAAAAAAAAAAACCAGTAAAGAAAAATCTCGACTTATTATACGGTAACAAACCTACATGGTCATAAATAAATAGGTGAGTTCGATAACTTCTTATAGAATCAACGAAGGGTCAACCCCGAGAATCCTTATCTCGATAATGTCTGTAGAACACGTCCGAAAATGTACCTGGACTCAAAAGTCAAGTAAACCCGGTTATGGTCTCTAGTACTAATAATCTAGTAAACCATTTTCGTACGGTTCAAAATAATTATATTCTTTGACGGTTTGACATTCTCACACACCATTCTTACAAATTAAAACATTCCTTGGTTGGTTGAACAGAAGATTTCAACGACATGGTAAAAGGCAAAGGTGATCGTCACTTACTCAAAGACAACGAGGTGTAGGAACTATCGCACAACAGACACAAAACCTAAAACAAATAAAATTCTCCATACTTCATCATAGGGTAACAAAATAAACGTTAAGAGATCACCATTTACTGTGCTGACTCGTTGAAGTGAAAGTGAAAAGTGAAAGGACGTAACCTCTTCCTTTACCGTTGGGTGAGGTCACAAGAACGGACCTCTTAGGGTCCCTGCCCCCTCGGACCACCAGACGACAGACACCCCAACGTGTCTCAGTCTCTACTGACTTCACTGACTCGTCGTCGTCGTCACCATTTACTATTGTAGAAAAGTACACGAGTAAGCGGTAGACACATAAAAGAATTCACTCCACAGACAAATCCAACAAACGGGTAAAAAATTAAAAAGTAAAAACGTAAAATTCATAAGAAACATATAAAAACTATTATCCGGAAATAGTTTACAGAAGACGTTTATAAAAAAGGTAAGAGACCGAACAGAATAAACAAACTGTAACAGAAATCGTCTCGTCTTCAAAATTTTAAAATCACTTTAGGACGAGTAGTCAAGAAAGTGCCTAACATGGATGTCACAACATAGATTTTTTAGTAAGGTATTGATACCAGTAGGTCCAAAAAGGATCTAAATTATCCCAAACATGAAACCAGGAAATCCTAAATTATTTCCAAACATGAAATGTGAATCTAGACACTTGGTAAAACTCAATTGAAACCACTTCTAAAATTCCAGTATGTCTGGAATTTTATTTAAGTACAACTGAAAAAATGTACACCGACAGGGTAACAAAATCGTGACGAACAACTTTCTGACAGACGAGGTAACATAACAGAAGCGATGAACTAGTTTGGAGTCAAATGTCACATACAGTCAGATAAAGACCCGAGAGACAAAGTAATTAGAAACACACAAAGCGATCATGGTGTGACAGAATTAATGACATCGAAACATCATTCACACATCCAACTCATCATAGTCAGCTCGTTGAAACAAGAAGTTATAACTCTACGGATAAGACCCAGGAAACGAAGAGACATATTTAAAATCTTAGTAAAACAGAAATACAGGTGTTTTATTGAACAACCTTAAAACTAACCCTAACGTGACTAAGACATCTAGTTCAACCTTCCTGACTGTAGAACTGTCATAACTTAACGAGATGAGTATTCGTATCTTAAACCGAATTAAATAAATCAAGAAACTAAAATAGTGTCGAAGTATCAAATAAAATATATCTAGAAGAAGTACAAAACAATCTGAATAAAGATTCATATATTCACAAAACCCACGACTACATTTACCATAGAACAAAACTACAATGTAACTTTTTAAAATAAACTACATATATCAACTCATATATCAACTAAATTTTAAAACACATTGAAAGTCCACAATCTCGTTTCACCAAGTCATTATACATACGTGTATAGACAAGAAAACGTTTAATAAAAGGGTAAATCCCATAATGTCTTATAACTCATCTCAAGGGACTCGATATGTCATCAAGGCACAACTAGTAGACAAAATTTATATCACACAATAAATTTTAAACCCTAAAATTTATTTAGGTGGAATAGGGTTTAAGGGTCAAATAGAGAGAGGGAGGGTGGAAAGGGGACCATTTGTACTTAGATAAAAAGATACAAACACTCACAAAGACAAACATTTATTCAAGTTAACATATCAAAAAGAGTCACAGACGTTATCCCCATGACATATTATAATTAGAAACAGACTGAAGTCAATCATACCACTAGAGATATTTATCGTAATAAAGTAAGAAAAATTACCGACTAATTATAAGGTAACGTACATGTATGAGATAGGTAAGGAGACAGTCACCTGTAACCCAACGAAGGTACAGAACCGATAACATTTACCACGACGTCACTTGTACCCCACGTACATAGCAATACCAAAAGAGACTTAAATACGGGTCCTCACCGAAGGGTTCACCGTGATCACCATTTCTTGGGTGGACGGACAAGTTCTCTATGTTCTCTGTCCCCAAACTAGATACCCAACCTTTCCAGGGGACCTCCTCCCGTACCGTTGCGTGAAGTCATAAGAACGGACCTCCTAGGGTACCTGTCTCCTCCGACCGTCCGACGTCAGGTACCCCAACGTTTCTCTACCCGTACTGACTTCACTGAATTGTACGTGTATCCATGTGTGCATACGGGTCCTCACCCTAACGACCTAGTATACCATCGAGATAGATTCAAAAGATTCCTTAGAGGTATGACAAGAGGTATCATCGACATAATAAATTATAGGGATACTTTTGTGACATCTTCCCAAGGGAAAAGAAATGTAGGAGAGGTCGTAAATAACAAATATCTGAAATAAAAAAAAAATAACTTCCTATTAAAGAAATGTCTTAAAACAACAAAGACAGTTTGGAGTTGTACTTAGTCGTTATCCATATGTATATAGGGGAGGGAAAACTTGGAGAGAGGGTAGAGGGAGGGACAGGGTCGGGAGATTCAACTACGTCTCGGGGACAAACTCAAAGGACTCGGTATGTCGTTTAAGGGTAACCGATAGATAAAATGTATACCATTATATTCAAAGGGACAATGAGAAAGGTATGTATAGTGGGAGAGGAAGGGAGAGGGGTACAGGTATTTAGATAAGAGATACACACGAAGAGGTAACGACAGGACTTTTATTCAGGAAGTCATGGTAAGAAGATCTAAGACACATATACACAAGTCAAGTCAGTGAGTCAGCACAGGCTGAGAAACATTGGGTCACCTGACGTCGTGCGGTCCGAAGGGACAGATAGTGGTCAAGGGTCTCGAATGAGTTTGAATACAGGTAGCTCAGCCACTACGGTAGGTTGGTAGAGTAGGAGACAGTAGGGGAAGAGGAGGAGACAGTAGGGGAAGAGGAGGACGGAAGTTAGAAAGGCTCTTACTTCCAGAAAAGGTTACTCAGTTAAGAAGCGTAGTCCACCGTTTTTATAGTCTCAAAGTCGAAGTCGTAGTCAGGAAGGTTACTTATAAGTCCTGACTAAAGGAAATCCTACCTGACCAACCTAGAGGAACGTCAGGTTCCCTGAGAGTTCTCAGAAGAGGTTGTGGTGTCAAGTTTTCGTAGTTAAGAAGACGAGAGTCGAAAGAAATATCAGGTTGAGAGTGTAGGTATGTACTGATAACCTTTTTGGTATCGAAACTGATCTACCTGGAAACAACCGTTTCATTACAGAGACGAAAAATTATACGACAGATCCAACCAGTATTGAAAAGAAGGTTCCTCGTTCGCATAGAATTAAAGTACCGACGTCAGGGGTATACACCAGTAAAATCGGGAGTTTTTATTTCAGACAGTGACAAAGGTGACAAAGGGGTAGATAAACGGTACTTTACTACCCTGGTCTACGGTACTAGAATCAAAAGACTTACAACTCAAAATTCAGTTGAAAAAGTGAAAGGAGAAAGTGAAAGTATTTCTCCGAGAAATCAAGAAGAAGTGAAAGACGGTAGTCCCACAACAGTAGACATATAGACTCCAATAACTGTAAAGAGGACCGTTAGAACTAAGGTCGAACACGAAGTAGGTCGCAAAGAGTACTATATAAGACGTATATTCAATTTACTCGTCCCATTGTTATATATCGGAACTCCATGAATGAGGAAAAAGATAAACCTTGGTCAGACAACAAGGTACAGGTCAAGACAATATATACGTGATCTTATACTATAAATAGATAAAAACTGAGTGAAGTGAGACAATTATCCAAGATCCTAGTAGGTGGAGTAGTCTTGACCGAGTTTACGTAAGGAAAAATACCGACGTATTATAAGGTAACACATATACATGGTGTTGAAGAAATAGGTAAGTAGACAACTACCCGTAGATGCAAAGAAGATACAAGAACGATTACATTTATCACGACGTTACTTGTTACCCTATGTACACAGAAAAAGTCAAAACCAAAGGAGTCCCATATACGGATCCTCACCTTAACGACCCAGTATACCACCAAAATAAGGATCACAAAATTCCTTAGCGGTATGGTAGAAGGTATCACCGACATAGTTAAATACAAGGGTGGTTGTCACATTCTCACAAGGGAAAGAGGTGTGGGAGAGGTCGCAAATAACAAACATCTGAACAACTACTACCGGTAAGACTAGTCACACTCCATTATAAAGTGACATCAAAACTAAACGTAAAGAGATTATTACTCACTACAACTCGTAGAAGAGTACACAAATAATCGGTAGACATACAGAAGAAACCTCTTTACAGACAATTCCAGAAAAAGGACGAAAAACTAACCCAACAAACAAAAGGACCGTAACTCAACACACTCGACGAACATATAAAATCTTTACTTAAGAAACAGTCAACAAAGTAAACGATAAAAATAGAGGACAAGACTCCCAACAGAAAAGTAGAACGAATACCAAAGAAAACGACACGCTTTCGAAACTTCAAATTAGTCCAGGGTGAACAAATGAAAACAAAGATAAAGACAATGAGATCCTCCACCTAGTATCTCCTAGAACGAAACTAAATACAGGAGCTCACTAGACGGAGACAAAAAGAGATTCTCAAAATATCAAAGACCAGAATATAAATCCAGAAATTAGGTAAAACTCAAATAGAAATACACCACAATCCTTCACAAGATTAAAGTAAGAAAATGGACATCGATAGGTCAAAAGGGTGGTGGTAAATAACTTCTCCGACAGAAACGGGGTAACATATAGAACAAACAGTTTTTATTCCATGGGCAACCACGTACCCAAATAAAGAACCGAAAGATAGAACAAAGTAACCAGATATAAAGACAAAAACACGGTCATGGTATATCAGAGCTACTGACATCGAAACATCATATTAGACTTCAGTCCTTCCAACTAAGGAAGTCGAGGTAAGAAAGAGTTCTGACGAAACCGGTAAACCTCAGAAACACAAAGGTATACTTAACACTTTAAAAAACAAGATCAAGACACTTTTTACGGTAACTATTAAACGACCCTTGTGTAACTTAGACATCTAACGTAAACCATCATATCAGTAAAGGTGTCATAACTAAGAAGGATGGGTCCTTGTACCTTAAACAAATACAACAGAAACTAAAGAAAATAATTACAGAATATTAAAAGACACATGTCAAAAAAACAGAGGGATCCATTCAAATAACGATTCATAAATTGAGAAAAACAACGTCAACACTTATCCTAATTAAGGAATTAAAGAAAGACTAAAAAGTAACAATCATATATCTTTACGTTCACTTAAAACACATAACTAAAACATAGGACGTTGAAACCATTTAAGCGACTAATCGAGATCATTAAAAGACTATGATAGAAATCCCAAAAGATACATATCATAGTACAGTACACGTTTGTCACTCTCGAAATGAAGAAAAGACTAGACCTAAGGAAAATAAAGAAAAAGAAGAGACTAACGACATCGATCCTGAAGGTCTTAATACAACTTATTATCACCACTTTCACCTGTGGGAATAGAACAAGGACTACAATCCCCCTTACGAAAGTCAAAAAGTGGTGACTATTATTACAAACGACATCCGAATAGTATATGCCGGAAGTGACACAACTCCATCCAAGGAAGATACGGGTAAAAAACTGTTCAAAAGTAGTATTTACCCACGACTTAAAAAAGTTTCCGAAAAAGACGTAGAAAACTCTACTAGTATACCAAAAATTAGAAAGTCAGAAAATTATACCACATAATGTAACCAACTAAACGTATATAACTTCTTAGGAACGTACGGACCTTATTTGGGTTGAACTAGTACCACATACTCGTAAAACTACACAACGACTTAAGACAAACGATTTTAAAAGGACTCCTAAAAACGTAGATACAAGCAGTCACTATAACCGGACATCAAAAGAAAAAAACACAACAGAAACGGACCAAAACCATAGTCCCACTACCGCTGGAGTATCTTACTCACACCTCTTCACAAGGAAGGAGACGTTACAAAACTTTCTCAAAATCTTCCTATCCGTAATCGAGAAGAGATTTACAAACTATCTTAAGAGAACACTTTTATAGACCAGGACCCGAAAACAAAAAACCCTCTAAAAACTAGTGTCACAGTCAAAGTCACGAACATTAACTCAACGAGTATTAAAGATAAAGAACAACCAAGTCCGAACCTTCTAACTAGAAAAGATTCTTAGACAGGTAAAGAAGGTCCAATAGGTAAAATAACGGTATGTCAACAAGTATTATGAGAATTTTGGGAAACATAAAGAAGTAACAGACAACATTGGACAGGAAAAAGTAAAGATTAAAACAACTAAACTAAGAAGAGAGAAAACGAGAACTACTCACCGATTTCCACAGAGTTAAAATAGAAGAGTTTGTTGGTCGAAAATCAAAATAATTAGAAATGATAAGAAAGAAAGAAAAAAAAAGTAAATAAAGACGAGCCTAGAAATACTAAAGAAAGGAAGATGATTGAAACCCAAAAAAAACAAGAAGAAAAAGGTCAACAAAATCCACATTTCAATCCAACAGATAAACTCACAATAAGAACAAAGAACTCCATCCTAACACAACGACATTTGAAGGGATAATCTTGACGAAAACGACGTAGGGTACCCAAAACTCAACAGTACAAAAGTAACAGTAAACAAAGATCTTTTTAAATAAAGGAAAGAGTAAAGAAGTCATTGGAATTGGACAACCAACAAATCTTTACACAACAAATTAGAGGTACACAAACGTAAAGCATGTCAAAAAAAGGGTATTAACTATAGGTCAGAGTATCGCAGTACAAACCTTCTACGAACTATGTTAAAGTTAAAAGAAATTAAATGACTCCAAACTAAACACTGGGTTCTATACCAGAAAGGACCTCTTACAAGGTACACGTGAACTCTTCTCCCACATAAGAAGACGTAAAACAACCTTACAGGACTTCCATGTTAGTTACTCTAGGTAAAGTAGATTACATAGTAAATTCTGAACACGAAGGAATAATTAAAAGACAAAACTACTACACAGGTAACCACACTCACCTCACAATTTCAGAGGATCATAATAACACAATGACAGTTAAAGAGGAAAATATAGACAATCACAAACAGAATACATAACTCTACGAGGATACGACCCACGTATGTATAAATATCAACAATTCAGAAGAACCTAACTAGGGAGCTAATAATACATCACAGGAAGGAATAGAGAACATTATAAGAAATTCTAGATAAAACAGACTATACTCCTAGCGATGCAGTCGAAAGAAAACGAAGGATAAACGTACCTTATATAAACAGGTAGGAGAGTGAAAGTCACATATACACAGAAGTCCAGACTTCACCAAAAGAATATCTGTCGTATATATACACAGAACAAAAAGATAGGTAAGTCGGTCAGACACAGAAAACCAACCTCGTAAATTAGGTAAATGTAAATTTTATTAATAACTATATATACAAGGATAACGGTAAAAGAATTAATAAACCCCAAGTGAAACATCTAGAAAAAAAGAAAAGAACATAAAGAACCGATATTTTCAGGGAAATTGTAAACACCATTTCGACTAAACCACCATGACTTAACAGAAATTGAAAACCAACAGACTTTTCGAAAAATAGAAAGGTAGTTAAAACTTACTCTAGGAACTACCCATGTCATTAGAACCAACATCTAAAAAGGGAAAGTCATGAAATTTATATAGGATGGAAAGGGAAGACCGGACGTCTCAAAGACGACTTTCTCGACAATTTTCATTCCCCAAAGGGAACATACAATGAACAACGAAAAGGGAACGTCGAAAATTATAAGAAAGAAACACAAATCAGAAACAATCAAACTAATCATACGCAGAACCACACAAAGAGGAACCCAAATAGGACATATTCTGAGAAACCCGGAGAACCTGAACTAACTGATAAAGAAAAAGGTACAAACCCTTTAAAAGTTGATTTTAGAAAGTTTTTAAAAGAGTATGGGAAAGAAAAAGAGAAGAAGAAGACCGTGGGAATATTAAGTTTATAACCACGCAAACTATGACAGGGTCTCCAGAGACTCTGATAGGAGTCGAGAAAAGTGAGAAAAATGAAATAAGACGAGAAGTCGTCAATAAAGGTGGTAAAATAGAAGGTCGAGTGACTAAGCAAGAAGACGAAGTCTATAAGACGATAACTAAGGAAGATCTCATAAACATTAAAGTCATTAACACGACAAACATACAAATAAGAAATTAAGAAGATCCAGAAACAATTAACTAAGAACGGAAAACAGATATAACAAAAGTCCCAAAAACTAGTAGAAATGGTAGTGACAAGACTCAAGAAAAAGTCCATCAAACGGACAAA
Source organism: Capra ibex (assembly GCA_006410555.1). Classification (NCBI taxonomy): domain Eukaryota; kingdom Metazoa; phylum Chordata; class Mammalia; order Artiodactyla; family Bovidae; genus Capra; species Capra ibex. Next base: position 2,108,927 of record SJYO01041148.1, on the reverse strand, counting down.
AGAGAAGTAAATAAACCTGAAGACACAAAGATCACACAAGGAAATAAACACATTATAAAGAGACGGAAAAGAAAAGAAAAAAAAAAAAATTGAATATCACAAACTCCAGAGGAAAAGGGTCGGGAGTTCCAACTTAAGAAGGAAGAAAAACCAAAGACGGGAGAAATCCAACCAGGTCACCAAAAACATTCCAAACCATCCCATACTAAAAACAAACAAAAAGGAGACTACCCGTTCCGACTCACTCCACCATTAGGACAGACGACTACTAACCCAAATATAAAAATAAAACAAACAACAAACCTACTCCGCAGGACGTGTCCCACGACAACCATCAACCCACTACGACCCAGTCCAGAACATAAGATCGCCAAAGGAAACACAAACAAGAGTGACAAACTATGAGAGATTCCAATCAATAAACCATCAGATCCCAGAACCTCAATCACGAGGGTGAAGTTTCTGAGTCCCGAACTAGAGACCAGTCCTTACTTCTAAGGTGTTCACCAAACAATACCGTAATCACTCTAATTTTGTTTATAGGTTTTTACTCTTTGGTTTCTACTTGGGGTTTACTGTCACTGTTTTAGTCCGTTTATTATTAATTTTATAACCTTATATGTGTATATGTATATGGGAGTACTCGTTTCAGTTTTGTCAGGTCGTTTTTATTTCACATCATCTAACTGGTCTACTTGTTTCCTTTAGTCTTTGATATGAATGGTCAATTCTTGTTTTGATTGATTTCGTGTTTGACCTTTTGTTTTGATTTCGTTCCACGGTTCACCCATTGTTTCGTTACTTTGATTTTGATTGTTTATACAACTCTTCTTCCCTTTCTTTCTTTTCTTTCTTATTTATACGTTTCAATTTATCTCCACCTACTTCTTCTAAATATATTTCAAATTGACGTTCCCCTTTTCTTGTCATCCCTTCCGTTTGTTTCCTTATTTACATCTTTTTTATATTATCCAAATTTTTTTAATTTTTGATTTAAATATTTTTTTCTTATCTTCTTCTTCTTTTTTTTTCGTCTTTCTTTTTTCCTTCTTTTTTTCCTTTTGAGGTATTTTGACGTTTTCGGGTTACATCTCCGTCTCCAAATATAGTCGTTATTTTTCACACTGACTTATATGTGTATATGTATATGTGGGTTATCGTTCTAGTTTTCTCAGGTTGTTTTTATGTCATGTCATCTGACTGGACCGTTTGTTTCCTTTGGTTTTTAATATAGATGGTCTCGTTTTGATTGATTTCGTGTTCGACCTTTAGTCTTGATTTCGTTCTAAGGTTAACTCCTTATTTCGTTACTTTCATTTTGATTGGTTATAAAATTCTACTTTCTTTCTTTTCTTTTTTATCTATGTGTTTCAATTTGTCTCTATTCTAAATATATGTAATTTCTAATTGATGTTCCCCTTTTCTTGTCATCCTTTTCGTTTGTTTCCTTATTTATATCTTTTTTATTATTATCCAAATTTTTAATCTTTAATTTTAATTTTTTCTTTTTTTCCTTTTGAGGTGTCTTGACGTGTTCGGGTCGCATCTCCGTCTCCAAATATTGTTGGTATTCTTTACACTGACTCCCTTTTTTTTTCGAGTTTTCGAATTAATCTAAAGTATCACAGTTATTTTAGCTGTTGATGTTGTCTCACCCCCCTTTCCTTTTTTAGGTTTTCATAGATGTTTTGTTCAGTTTTGTCTTCTTATTAATTACAAAAAGAACTCAGTGACGACAGTCTCAGAAAAGGGAGCGACCCTCAGTGTCAGATGGAGTGGAGGGATCCTACGGGAGGTTGTGACACGACTGACTAGAGACTTGGACGACACCCCTGTTGAGTCTAACATTAGACCCGGATGAGGACACACAAGAACGGAGGTTACAGGGGTCGATAGTCTTGATCACGTAAAAGAAAACACCCTTGAGCGTTACTGGAAAATATATAAGGTATCTGTGTCTCAGACGTATCCACTAGCACACCTAAATTAAACGTCGAACATGTCGACCACCCTTCCAAAACCCAGAAGAAGAAATCGGAGTGACGGGGACCTAAAGTTAACCATAAAATAAAGGTCGAGACGTACACCCAGCAGGTGACCCCAAACGAGGACTCCGACGGGACCTCCTGAACCCAAACCGGGGACACTCCCGGTCCACACCTTTACCACGTCGACGAACCCAGCGTCCCCAAGACCGTCGTGGCCCATGAGTCCCCTCAACCGCCGATCCCGTCGTCCTTTATGTCACGAGATCTTCCCATGCCGTTGGTGACAACCGGGTATACGAGATCATAAGAACGGACCTCTCGGGCGGAGGAACTGTCTCTTCGGACCTCCCGGTGCCAGATGTTCCAGAATTTCTCAGTCTGTGCTGGTTTCACTGGGACGCGTGTATCTACGTTCTGAAGAAAACGGACACCGTCGAGACGGGGTCAATCTCAACTCGCACTTCCACCACGCCGACAAACCGAATACCCCTAGGACCGTCGTGGTTCACACGCCCCTGTACCTGACGGAGACGGAATCCTCAATACCGGGATGGTCTCAGAAAAAGAACTCGGAAAACAACGACCGCTAGTCTTCCGGAGAAACGGACAAAAAGAGGCATTCGAGACGGGCAAGTCCGTCAATCTCCCGAGGGAACGGACCCCAGGAAGAGACAACAAGTCGCGGAGTCCGTGAATCTCCCCGTGGGGGACCGACCCCAGGATGAGACATCTAGCCACGTACTCCGTGAATTTCCCCGTGGGACTCACCCCAGGATGAGACATCAAGTCACGTAGTCCGTGACTACCCAGTCGGAGAGACAACCAGTCGACGGTCACGACCACACACCCCTCTCTGGGGAATGAGTACTGAGTCGTCATAACAGAACGAAGATACCGAAAATACGAAGATACCGTCGAAAGGACATGTCCGTAAAGGGTGGTGTCAGAAGAGGGAATGTAGGGGAACTAGACAGAGAGGTTTCAGTTGTCGTCAGGAGCGGGACCCTAACGAGGTGTCAGGGATTTGAGGTCGAGGGCCGGCGACGCGAAAGGTCCCCTGAACACAGGGACAGGTCCCATATATAACGACGTCGCTCCTGACAGACTAAGAGTAAGGTAAATCGGACTGTGTTAGTCGACAAAGTGACAAGGAGGAGACTGAGTCTGTCAACGGGGCTATACCCCTGACCTGAGGACGGTTCCCGTCCAGGTCCGGAGACTGTGAGGACAAAGAGGGGGATCAAGGAAGGAGGATGACTCAAAAAGTACCAAGACATATAAGAAAAGGTGACCAGTCCATGAGGACAGGTGAGACTCGACCACAAGACGTACGTGAAGACACAGACTTCCCCATAAGGACTACATAGACACCTCTCTCTACATAAGGTACAGATGGATGAGGAAGTGGTAGCACAAGAAAGGAAATATCTGAAAAACTACTACCGGTAAGACTGACGACACTCCACTATGACGTAACATCAAAACTAAACGTAAAGAAATTGTTAAACGCTGTGTCTCGTAGAAAAACACACGGAGAACCGGTAGACATACAGAAGAAACCTCTTTACAGACATATCTAGGAGAGATATTACGGATACATCCGGGTAAAAAATTTTTTCTACGTAAATAAGTAAATCAGAACCGATGTGACCCAGAAGAAACGACACACACACGGAAGAGAGCAACACCGTTCGTCCCTGACGAGAAGCGACGCACGTACTCGAAGAGTAACGTCAACGAAGAGAGCAATGCCTCGTGTCCGAGATCTGAACACCTGAAGTCATAGACACCACACACCTGAGTCTTCAACACAATGTACGCGAATAAACAAGGTACCGTACACCCTAGAAGGACCTGGTCCCTAGCTTGGACACAGGGGACACAACCGTCCACCTAGGAATTGGTGATTTGGTGGTGCTTTCGGGGACGACTGGCAAAAAAACTACCCCACCAAGCAAAAGAACTATAACTCGACGTATTCGACAAACATTTAAAACCTCTGATTAGGGAAAAACCAGTGTAGTAAACGTTTATAAAAGACAGTAACACACCCAACAGAAATACAAAACAAGTACCAAAGAAAACGGCACGTTTTCGAAGACACAACTTAATCCAGGGAAAAAACAAATAAAAAAATTCAATGAAAAATAACCTCATACCATCTATATTACACAACTAAAGACGACATACCGTTTTACTTAGTTGATATGTGCACACATCTAGGACAAAAAAAATTCCACGACAAGGGTATATCCAGTACTGTGTTATAACTCATCTCACGAGTCACGATACATCATCCTGGAATAATCAATAAATACAATATATATCATCACACATATATAGTTAGTGTTAGAGGATTTAATAGGAAGGGACGGAGGGGGAACCATTGATATTTAAACAAAAGATGTAGACACCGTGGTAAAAACAAGACATTTATCTACGCAAACATGTTACAAAATTTTAAGGAGTATATTCGTTATAGTATAAACAGAAAAAGACTGAATGAAGTGAATCACAATGTTAGAACCTCAGGTAGGTACGACAGTGTTTACCGCAATAAAACTAGAGAAATACTGACTCGTTATAAGGTAACATATACACATGACGTGACAAATTTTTGGTAAGGAGGCAGCTACCTGTAAATCCAACGAAGGTACACGACGGATAACATTTATCACGACGTCACTTGCAACCCTACGTACACAGAAAAGTTTAATACACCAAAAGAGACCTGTAAACTGGTCCTTATCCTAACGACCTAGTATATCATCGAGAAAAATCAGGTAACCAAATAAACACCAAAATAAAGGTAATGAGATTTCTGTCTAACTTTTTCTATAAAGACTTTAAAGACAATTTCTCACAAAAGGGATACTAAAGGAGAATTACCAAAAAAATCATAGACAAGAATATAAATCCAGAAATTGGGTAAAACTCAAATAAAAACACAATCACAATCTCTTACAAGAATAAAGTAAGAAAATGTCCACCGATAGGTCAAAAGGGTTGTGGTAAATGACTTCTCTCAAAAGAGGTAACATATAAGAACAGAGAAAACAGTATCTAATTAACTGATATCCACACACCTAAATAAAGACCCACAAGACAGGACAAGGTAACTAGTCATAAAGACAAAGACACGGTCACGGTATGACAAAACTAACGATATCGAAACATCATACCAGACTTCAACCTCACGAACTAAGGAGGTCGAGGCAAAAAGAAAGAGTGTTAACAAAACCGAGAAGTCCCAGAAAACACAGAGGTATGTTTAATTTTTTTTAAAAACAAGATGTAGACGTTTTTTACGGACACCATTAAACTACCCCTAACGTAACTTGGACATCTAACGGAACTCACCATATCAGTAAAACTCTTATAACTAAGAAGGTTAGGTTCTTAAACCATAGACAAAATAGAAAATAAAGAAAGTATTCATAAAATACCAAAAGACTCATATCCAGAAGACGGAGGAATCCGTCCAAATACGATCCATAAAATAATGAAAACTACAGTACTATTCACCTGAATAAAGTAATTAAAGAGAAAGACGAGAAAGTAACAATTACATAACTTTACGTTCTCCAAGGACACGCAATTAAAACATAGAACGTTGAAATGACTTAGGTAACAACATCAAAAGACCAACGTAGAAATCCTAAAAGACATACATCACAATACAGTAGAAGATTGTCACTATGAAAATGAAGAAAGGGATAGACCTCAGGAAAACAAGGAAATAGAAGAGACTGACGGTACCGATCCTGAAGGTTTTGATACAACTTATTTTCACCACTCTCGCCTACAAGAACAGAACAAGGACTAGAATCTCCCTTACGAAAGTCGAAAAGTGAAAATACTTACTACAATGGACACCCAAACAGTAAAAATCGGAAATAATACAACTCTACCCAAGGGAGAAACGGGTGAAAGGTCTCTCAAAAGTTAGTAATTACCCATAACTTAAAACACTTTTCCCAAAAAACATAGGGGATTATCGTATACTAGAATAGTCAAGTCAAGTCAGCGAGTCAGCACAGGCTGAGAAACGCTGGGGTACTTAGTGTCGTGCGGTCCGGAGGGACAGGTAGTGGTTGAGGACCTCAAGTGAGTCTAAGTGCAGGTAACTCAGTCACTACGGTAGGTCGGTAGAGTAGGAGACAGTAGGGGAAGAGGAAGACAGGGGTTAGGGAGGGTCGTAGTCTCAGAAAAGGTTACTGAGTTGAGAAACGTACTCCACCGGTTTCATGACCTCAAAGTCGCAATCGTAGTAAGGAAGGTTTCTTTAGGGTCCCGACTAGAGGAAGTCTTACCTGACCAACCTAGAGGAACGTCAGGTTCCCTGAGAGTTCTCAGAAGAGGTTGTGGTGTCAAGTTTTCGTAGTTAAGAAGCCGTGAGTCGAAAGAAGTGTCAGGTTGAGAGTGTAGGTATGTACTGATGACCTTTTTGGTATCGGAACTGTATCTACCTGGACCAGTCGTTTCATTACAGAGACGAAAACTTATACGACAGATCCAACCAGTATTGAAAGGAAGGTTCCTCATTCACAGAAAATTAAAGTACCGACGTTAGTGGTAGACGTCACTAAAACCTCGGGTTTTTTTATCAGACTGTCAAAGGTGACAAAGGGGTAGATAAAGGGTACTCACTACCCTGGCCTACGGTATTAGAAACAAAAGATTTACAACACGAAATTCGGTTGAAAAAGTGAGAAGAGAAAGTGAAAGTAGGTCTCCGAAAAATCAAGGAGAAGTGAAAGACGGCATTCCCACCACAGTAGACGTATAGACTCCAATAACTATAAAGAGGACCGTTAGAACTAAGGTAGAACACAAAGAAGGTCAGGTCGTAAAGAGTACTACATGAGACGTATATTCAATTTATTTCTCCCACTGTTATATGTCGGAACTACATAATATACTAGAATATTATAAATAAATAAGAATAAAACCCGACACGACACAGAAGTAACGAAGTACCTGAAAGAGATCAACACCACTCGTCATGACTTCTTAGGAACGTAGAGACGTTATTTAAGGTGAACTAGTTCGACACACTAGGAAAATTATATAACAACTTAAGTCAAGCGATCATAAAACAAAAAACATAGACACAAGTAGTCATTATAAACGGACATAAGGAGGAACCCAAATAGGACGGACCCTGAGAGACTCGAAGGACCAGAACTCACTCATAAAAGAAAGAGTACAATCCCTTCAAAAGTCCATATTAGAGAAGTTTATAAAAGAACCCGGGAAAGACAGAGAAGAGGAGACTCTGGGATGTTACACTTACTTTTAGTGAGTCAGTACAGGTAGAGAAACGCTGGGGTACCTGAGATGTCAGGTGCCCTAAGAGGTCCGGTCTTATGACGACATCCATCGGAAAGAGAAGAGGTCCCCTAGAAGGGTTGGGTCCCTAGTTTGGGTCCAGAGGACGTGACGTCCGTTTAAGAAATGGTCGACTCGGTTTGCCCTTCGGGTTCTCGTGACGTCACCCATCGGATAGGGAAGAGGTGGTCTAGAAAGACTGGGTCCTTAACTTGGTCTCAAAGGACGTAACGTCCGTCTAAGAAATGGTTCACTCGATGGTCCCTTTATTTACACTTACAACGGAAATTACTTGGTACTCAGAGAGACTGACAGGAGTAAACAAAAGGAAAAAAAGGGGAAATAAGACGAGACGTCGTCATATAGGTGGTATACGGAAGGTCGAGTCAGTAGACAGAAGACGGAGTAAATTGAAAGGCAACTAAGGACATCATACAAAAAGAAAAGTCAAGAACATTACAACTAGAGACAAACAAGAAATCCAGAAGATCGAGAAATAATTTGCAAAGAACATAGAAGAGTAAGAGACGAAAGTAAGACAAAAACTCCAGAACCTAGTAGAAATGACAGTAATGAGATCTAAAAGAAACCCCATCCAACACAAAGAGGTGGAACAACAGGAAGACCCCAAAATACAAAAAGGAACTAGACCCTCAATGAGGAGACTACAGAGTAAAACAGATGAAAGACGCTAACACCAAAAGTAAGGTGTCTGACGTCCCAACACTTTCACTTCATCAGTAGTAGTTTATCGGAAGAACGAAGACGAAAGACTGGGGACCACCCACTCCGCATTCTCCGAACATGTCCGAAGGACACTCTCTCTGACCAACGACGGGTGAATACCCACCTGGACCAGGAACTGGTAGACCACCCGTCCCGGCACAGTTCCCGACACAAATCACCCGTCGACACCCGATTCTTTCTGAAATCCGTCGGATAAACGACTAACCACCCCGGCACAAGGACGAGACAACCAAACTGAAGTCCATAGGATCGGGACCTCAGATGTCCGGCAACCAACCCCGGTCTAGAACCCCTCTTTTATCGTAGGAGGTTCTCTCGAATACGGTTACTCGCAAGGGGTCTTAATGACGGTGGTCGCAAAGACAGGGACGTCACTCGGTATGGGTTCGGGATGAAGACGGTCTCTGTGACTAAGGTCGTCCATCCAGACCGGGTCCGAAAATACTCTAGTGACAAACAAAAAATGGGACCAGCACCATATGTCCTCTGCAACACACACAAGAGGCTCTCACCTCAAAAACAAGGGAAGTCATGACACTTAAAGGACATTAGTTTGGGACGAACGACTCAAGTTTCGTCCAAACGAGACTCCCGAGAAGGACTATGGTCTGGAGGTCCGACCCCTCGGACTGCACCCCGAGTCTTGAAGGTGAGGACACCCTCTTGGAGTCGTTATATTAATAAAAGGGCGAACACTCGACGGGTAGATCACCCCGACCGTAAAACTAAAATAACGTAAACGCGGAGAGGATGGGAGAACACCGAAGAAACAGAAACCTACATCCTATAGAAAAAACCATGTAAGGTCGCAACAACAAAAAACAAACAAACAAAACGAACAAAAAACCAACTACTAACAAGTAGCAAATCAACGTTAAAACTAAAAAAACACTCTTCACTCGAATACATGTTATAATAAGGTGGTTAAACAGAGGTACTACCAATTAAGAGACATTTACCACAAAATTTAAAGTTTAAGATGAACACATAAGAACTAGACATCCTTTCGTTAACCGAAAACGTACAATTGGAACAGGCGACGTGATATTAACAAATAATAATCAAGGTCCTAATCCCAAAAAACAAGACCAAAACCAAAAGGTATCTACCTGTAAGATGTGAGTGGACGTTTGTTTCAGTCAAATCACAGAAAGAAGGGTCGGACGTGCTGAAACACGAAAGAAAAGAACAAAATGTCGTTGTCGATCCTAAAGGTCGCATGATAACTTCTCGTCTCACTTTCCCCTGTAGGAACGGAACGAGAACTAAGACCACCCTTTCGGAGAGTGGTTATTCATACTACAATCGACATCTTAAAATATCTACAAGAAATAGTTCCATTCCTCCAATGAGGGATAAAGATCAAATGTCTATCACAAAATAGTACTCATTCACAACCTAAAACAGTCTACGAAAAAGACGTACACAACTATTCTAGCGCACTCAAAAGTAGAAATCAGACAACTGTATCACCCAATATAAGTACCGACAAACTTACAACTTGGTCGAAACACATGGAACTTATTTAGAGTAAAGCAACACCACATATCAAGAAAAATACACAAGTTAAACTAACAGATTAAGAACCAACTCCTGAAAATGTAGATACTAGTACTTTCTACATTCAGACAACAAAAGAACATTACAGAAACGGATCTAAAGTATAATCCTGTTATATTACTCAATCCTTCATAAGAGAGACGAAGACTGAACACTTTTTTTTAACATCTCCTAACCATATTAAAGAAGATCTTTAATACCACTTACGATCCATCTTAAGTGGTCACTTGGGTAGACCTAGGTCATGAAAGACAAAAGACTTCAATAACTAAGTCAAAGTAATATATCCGGATAAGTCTAACAAAGAAGGACACACGCAAAACCGTCTAACAAAAATTTTTCTTAAAAAACAAAGTAGATCCAATAGTTTAAACACCTGTATCAATAAATATCATAAGAAAGTAATTTGAAGATTACATGTACTTTAGATATCACTATAGGGGAGAAAGTAAAAACTACTATCATTAAACACAGAGGGGGCGGGGGGAGGCGGTGTGAAATCCGACCGATGTAAGAATGACTAGAAAAAGTTTCTCGGTCGAAAACTAAAACAATTAAAAAAAGGGTAACTCAAGAACCAAAGTTAAAGTAACTAAAACCAAGATCAAAAATAAAGAGAAGACGAATGAAAATTAAAATAAACGAGGATAAAAGAATTCTACTTTCGAATCCAATACCTAAAAAAACACACGCAGAAAATCATACGGAATATTAAAAAATAACTTTCTACCTGGACTATACGATGTCACTCACCATTACCCCTCCTCTCGTAAGACAAGTCTTCTAGTCAAAGTCAGAAAACCACTTCTGTACAGGGGACATGTAAAACCCGAACAGACTGTGATCTAAAACCAATCCGTAGAAACCGTCCTCATAGTTCTACGAGACAAGAATGACGTAGAATAACCAACCGCGTGATAAAACTAAATTAGAGTAATGACTACTACCATTGAACTAATAAATTAATTACACCATACACAGACAAAAGGAAACATTAATTATTTATAAAACACCCCTTTTTTAAATCTTTTTATAAGAAGGAGTATGGAAGTTAAATAAACGAATAAATATAATATATTTGTACCTGAATGTCAAAAGAGAAGCAAATCACCTGACATTAGAAATTGGTAGTAAGAAACAGTCTCTAAACTCGTAATTCTTGAGAAAGTTAGTAGACAAAAAGTCATACAGTCATTAAGAAACTCGAAAAAAAAAAAAAAAAACGATATTCTTCTATCAGATTCAAGTAGCATATGAAAGGGATAGAATAAGGACCTAAGTCGATAAAGATATTCCTCGAGACGAAGAAAAATCTTTTCTTACTACAAATCTTCAGTTCTAAATCGATGATCCACACGATCAACGACAACCCGACAACGACAAGGGTACATACATATGTGTGAGTTTGGGTACATGTATATGTATATATGAAGACACATAAACAAGTATATATATGGATTGTTGTATATGAGTGTAACTGCACAAGTCAGGAAAATGAGGAAGTGGTGTTCTAAATAGGATCACAAAAAGGAGAGACTATTACTCATTACTCTGGGTAGTATCAATCATAAAACTGAAATTCATGAAATAATTTCATGAACAGTCTATGATACGGTTCACGAAATAAAACAGATTAAACTAGAAGAGTTGTCGTCACATTTTCTAAAAGTCTTCTTTTTGACCTTTGATTTCCTCACCATATTAGAGGGGTATGTTGGGTGACTTATCATCTTGATCCCAACCTTGAAACCAGACACACTGACACCACCAACACGAGAATTGGTAAGTCGATGAAAATCGGTCACGACGGTATTCGTATAAAGAAGTCCTAATTAAGGACTTCCACAGGCCCAAACGACCACATATCCCATACGTACATATTTCAAAACCATTCGGGACTGCACAATGGGAAGTTTTCCAACTTGATCAGACTCGGATGGTTGTACCTGTCACGACTGAACGATCGTCAGAGGGATTGTGACTTATAACAGACAATGAAATCACAATACATCAAAGTAAAAAGTCGAATCAACGTTTTGGGGGATAGGGAGACGGTAGAGAAGTATTACTTCGGACAAACAAATATAGACAATAGGAGTTTAACAAATAACAAAAGACAATAAGAATCTTGTGACAGGTTTACAAAGTCGCACCAGAAGTTCTTCTGAGAAATACTACACCGAAGGGAGGAAAAAGACATGGATTCAGGAACGTAATACCAGGTCGTACGGTGTGGACAAAGTCAAGAGATTGGTGTAGGAAAGAGAACGGAGAACTCAAAAACATATATAACAAGGAAGAGGGATCTTATGGAAAAAGGAGATAGATCAGTGAAACGAGAAAAGTCGGTCCAAAACGATTAAAAAGTCAAGTGTCAAATCTAAGCAAAGGTGGACACTACGGAAAAGATACACCAAATAATTTGACTTCAGTTTCCTTTGGAATGACTCTATAATTGACATAGACACTTTTACCGGTTCATTTACTTTTGCACATTGGTCGAATGTTTTAGAATATGATCAAATACCGTTTGATGTTACATCAATTAACACAAAAAAAGGTATTTCATGGACGGTCGGACAGACCTGAACTGGGTTTCCTGTAGCACCGTCACGACTTGCTCCTCCCTCCGATGGTAGTCTAGCCTGGTCGTCCCAAGACATGACTGAAGAAGTAGTACAGTCACTGGTATCGTAAGCGGTGGGTCAACCTCGTCCACTCTAATCACTAAGTACTTCTTAGACTTTTGTAAAGTAAAAATTTTAGACAGAAAATCCATAACTTTTCTGAATATTCATCTGAATTTTTTTATTAAATCTTACTACAAAAGAAAGTGCAGTCTTTTGTAAAAACAAAGTCCTTTTCTTATTAATCCCTACTAGAACCATCATTCTCTTATTTAATTTAGAGAATCTTAAATCTTCTTTGTACTCATTTGTGACAAAATGTAACATAACACACTGTAACAATCCTGACCATACTTTACTAAGGGGAGGGAGTGGGGATGGGGGTTCATAATTTAATAAATGAAAAACCTCTTTACATATTACAACTCTTGTAACAGAGTCAGTATGGAATTATCGATAGTCCAGACCCTAATCTAAATTGGGTTAAATGTCTGATTGTTTAATAGGGTTTACGACGGTCTTCTATCATCTAAGAATCTAGTCTCTATTTCCTCACATAATGAGAGTCGGGTCGTTTGTTATACTGATAGTCACATAAAGAAAGTCAAAGAAAATGGGGTTCATGGTACCTCCACTGTATCTCCCCGGATCCACCAAAGAAGTGTGAGTAACCCATACAGTGTCGAATCCTTGTGTCTCAAATCCCTTTAATGGTGAAAATAGTATTCGTCAGGATCAGAAACAGACCCTTCTATACAATGTTCCAATACTCAACGTGTCATCAGTCCCGGAGTGTCAGAACCATGTGTCATTCTTACATGGTTGGTCCTACTTAAGACCGTCGCAAGTCCGATTAAATAATCAAACATTTGTTCCATCATAGATTAGGGTCTTACACACCTCTACAAATTCCGGGTACCGGCTAATAGAGAAGGGGAGTTACCGAGTCGCGTTATTGTCGCATCGACAATAAAGGACGGGAAAAGTCCTAGTTTACGTCAACAAAACTGTAATACAACTAGATATCACACACTTTATTTAATTATAAAAAATTTTTGTCTCCGATATTGAATACTGAAATGTAAAAATAGTATGATAAGTGAAGGAATCTCCATATGTAAAACGTCTGTTAGGTGTAAGTATTCACTTTATACTCAATCACTGGTGTGATTTAGAAGTATTCCAAATAGTCCATTTCTAAAAAGAATCCTTCATTACAAATCGAAACAGTGTGACTTACGGACGGGTGACGTGTTTCATGAAAATATATACGTATAAGAAACTCGTAATGAGAAAGAGAGGGTTAAACCAGGACAGTAAAAGAGTAATTGTGAAACATACACGAAAACAGAAAGAGGTAGTTAAAGGAATAAAAAAAGAAGAGAAGTATTTTGAGACGAACAACTAACGGAACAAATTATACGGAGTGACCAACTCCCCTTTCGATCGATGGATAACAGACAAGTAATTAGTGTAGTCTTGTGTGTAATCTATTACTCGGATGACATAATAATAATACAATAATTTATGGACGGTTCATAAATTTTAGCGATGAAATAAAAATTTTTATAAAAAAGTTGAAGGGACCCTTCCGTATTAACAATTATAAATAGTTAGTGAATGAAAACAATGTAAAACACTTTATGAAACGATTACAACCCAGATTAGTATGGTGTTGAAATCCTCCAATAATCAAAATAAAAACTCTATTCCTTTGGTTGAGAACTCTTTCAAGACATTGATCATTTATATGAATCCTTAAAGGTCGGTATCCCAGTGAAAGGTGTAAGATAACAACGGTATAAAACGAGGGAGACTTCCTCAAAACCTCATTCTAGTCAAACTCGACCTCAGAGTAAGAGTATGAATGATCGAAGAAATTAAATCCCTTGAACGAATTGGAAAGAGTCCGAACTTAAAAGAACCAACATACCATAACCATGATGGTCGAAACACCCACACACACTCCTTACTTTATTTTGATTATACGAATTGTACATCAAACATACACACTTCGATATGTGTGTGTGTACACAATATACCACCTTCGATTAGCTGGATAAACTTAGGTGGTGATTTTGATTAAGTCAAGAACCATTATGTTTCCTTGACTAATCCTGTTTAGTGAGTCGAATCAATTTTTATATTTTGTTCGAACAGACCGTTCGACAAACTATAGAGACTATTTTTAATTCGGTTTACACTTGGAGGTTTCTAATTCGTCTTTTAATGGTATCTTGAGTTGTCAAAGTGATGACCCATATATAGTTTTCTTAACTTTTGTTCCACAAGTTTATTTTTTATAAACTTATATGTTATTTTATATATGAGTATCGTCGTAATAAGTGTTAGGGTCTTATAGTGTCTTTATTGTCACAGGTAGGTACCTACTTACCTAATTAATATGGGTGTGTGTGTCACCGTATAATTACCTTATAATAAGTTGACATTTTGTTTACTCCATGACTATGTACGACGTTGTTCCTACTTACAACATTCGTACGACTCGTTTTATTCGGTATATATTTTCCGGTGTATGGCATACTAAGGTAAATATTTTTTCGTAGGTCTTATCCGTTTGAGGATCTCTGTTTTTCGTCTAAACACTAAAGGCCCCGCACCTTACCCTCACCGACGAATTACCAAGACCACAAAGACAAACCCCACTACCTCTTCAAGACCTTGTGCCATCACCACCACCAACGTGTTATAACACTTACATGGATTACAATGACTTTTCGTGTTATAAATTACCAATTTTACAATTTTAAAGACAATGTACATAAAATATTATTAAAAAATTTTGTGTGTTTTTGAATTCGGGTTAGTAAAATCGAAAAAAGAAGAGTTCGAGCAGTTTTCGGTACACTTTTCCGTAGATCGTTATTTCTTTCTTTGTTCGAAAAGTCTGCGTCTGTTCCCCGACTCTTATGACTATGACACTTCGTCATCTCACCCCCTCACTCCAATCCCATTCTTATGACCCACTACTATCAGAAAGGAGGAAAAATTTATCACTTTAATTCCCGTTTTGTTTTGACGAAGATTTAGGTTCCCACTATTTCCTAAAAATTTTCGTAGAGAAGGGAATTACCCTTAATGAATCTTCATTCACATGAGACTTTATATTTTCCCGATAGAAATAAAGAATTTTAAAAACAACGAAGGACTAATACCTTCTTTCATTTTCTTTTACTCAGAGAAAATTCATTTGAGTCTTTATTAGTGGGTATTCCCGTCTTATACAAAAGGAGTCTATAAAAGGGTAAGTACAATGTCAACTGACACACGATCCATCTTGACATCTGCACTTGTACATAATAAAGAAAATTAGGAAGTTTATTGGTATTCTCTTCACCTCGACGTCTCACTAATTCATGAACAGATCAGAGTTCCGTTCGGTAACCAACCTGGTTCCAACTCCTGACCTCTTATGAGGTCTTAAACAAGAATTATTGATGTTATAATCATCAAAAACTAATACTAAAATCTAAACTAATTACTAATTTTAGATTAGTTAATTTATGTAAAATTTCATTTCCTAATTTCATTATTGTATATATTATTATGTCTCCAAGTACTGTAACATGTTCTCCGTCACTAGTTCTGGTAGGGGTTCTTTTTCTTTACGTTTTTCCGTTTTACCAACAGATTCCTCATGAATGTTTATCGATACTTTTCTTCTCTTCGCTTTCCGTTTCTTCTTTTCCTTTCTATGGGGGTAAATTTACGTCTCAAGGTTTCTTAACGTTCCTCTCTATTCTTTCGGAAGGAGTCACTAGTCACGTTTCTTTATGTCCTTTTGTCATCTTACCCTGTCTGATCTCTAGAGCAGTTCTTTTAATCTCTATGGTTCCCTTGAAAACACGTTTCTAACCGTGTTTGTTCCTGTCTTTACCATACCTACATTGTCTTCGTCTTTTATAATTCTTCTCCACCGTTCTTATGTGTCGTGAGATGTTTTTTCGAGAAGTGCTGGGTCTTCATCGTCTTCATCGACAAGAAGACCTTAAGGGAACGAAAGAGATACTAAGTCGCCTATGACCGTTAAACTAGAGACCAACGAAATAGAAAAGATTTAGTCGAACATGTAGACCATCAAGAGCCCAGTACATGACAACTTCGGATCGAACTTCTTAAAACTCGTGATGGAACGAAGTACACTTTACTTACGTCAACATGCCATCAAACTTGTAAGGAACCGTAACGGGATGAAACCCTAACCTTACTTTTGACTGGAAAAGGTCAGGACACCGGTGACGACTCAAAAGGTTTAACCGACCGCACAGCTCACGTCGTGAAAGTGTCGTAGTAGAAAATCCTAAAATTTATCGAGTTGACATAAAGGTAGTGGAGGTGATCGAACCAAACATCATCACGAAGGATTCCAAGTGAACTGAAGTGTGGGGTCCTACAGACCGAGATCCACTCACTCGTATGGTAGTACCAATATACCCGGTAATTCTGGTAAAAACAGAAGACAATTAAGAACGGTGGAGAAGAATTAGAGGAAATGAAGACAATCCAGGAACGACAAAGACAGGAAATAACACGGGTAGAAATTTACTTTACAGGGGAATCATAGAAGGTCTAAAAGTTAGATATGGAGGTAAGAAAAAGGTTCTAGAACCTAGTAGAAATTATAGTAATGAGACTTAAGAAAAAGTGTATTTAACGAGTAAAAGTGAAGTGAATCAATGACAAGACCCCAGAAGAGAACAAGGAAACAGACCCTGTTTAAGAAGACCATATAGTGAAACAGAAAGACACTAAAGTCAAAGAGAAGGTGTCCGACATCAAGAAAAAACGAAGACGAAAGACGGACACCACCTACTCCGGTCGGGTTCCCCGAACACGTCCGGAGGACCATCCTTCCTGACCAGGGACGGGTAACCGACCACCTGGACCCTCAGTAGGAAACCACCCGTCCCGGTATAATTTCCGACACAAATCACCCGTCGACACCCGAGTCTTTCGGAAATACGTCGGATAGACGATTAACCACCCCGACACAGAGTGGGACAAGTAACGAACTGAACAACGCAGGATCGTGACCTCGGATATCCGACAACCCACCCCGGTCCAGAACCAATTTTTTACCACCGATGGTCCTTCCGAGTACGGTCACCCATGAGGGGTCTTTGTGGTGGTGGTCACAGAAATAGGGACGTCACTCGGTGTAGGTGGGGTGGAGAGTGTGGGAGTGTCCTGTGGGACGTTACAGTCGTCAATCCAGACCGGACCCTAGAACTCCAGTGACGAAAAAGACCACAAGGACCGTACGTGCTCTGGATCACACGTAGGAGGCTCTCACCTCAAAGACAAAAGGGAGCAGACACCTGAAGGACACTCGTCTGAAAAGACCGGAAGTTTCGGTCTACGAGACCCCCGAAGAACGTTTTGGTCGGGAGGTGTAACCCCTCGGACCACACCCCGAGTCTTGAAAGTGAGGACACCCTCTTGAAAACACTATATTAATAAAAGGCCAAACACCCAACGGGTGGGTCCCCATACCTTAAACTAAAATAGTACTAACAGGGAGAGGACAGGGGAAACAACACCGGAGAAACAGAAACCTACATCCGATAGAAAAAAGCATACAGGGTCACCAAAAAGAAGGAAAGAAAGGGGGGTCACCAACAAATCGTCAACACTAAAAACACCCAAAAAAACTCTTCTCCACTCGAGTGTAGGAAGATGAGGTGGTAGAACAAGGTGGGAGTCATTTGTAAAGTAACCATTTCCCGAGGTAAAAGGGGGACGTCATCGAGAAATATTACCCGCCTTCTATCGGAAAACATTGATAATTAAATATCCAGAGGATCAAAACATCCTTATTGATTTTTTGGTAAAAAAAAAGAAAATAGTTTTCGGGACCTGACTCTTAAATATTCCTTTACAATCACAGTTTATAAAATGATGAAAGAAGATTTTATTATAAATACCTGGAAAGTACCTGATCAATTTACTTTACACTTGAGATTTTGTTACAATATGTTGTATGTACATATTTTTATAAAATCAAAGTAAAACGAACAGATTCATTTGGAAATTTTTAATTTTGATCATTGAATCATCACTAAACCGTCTCTAAATCTTTAAAACTCAATGATTAAATTCCAGACTTTATTTTAAGTAAAATCGTTTACAAAAACCTCAAATAGTCTGTAAATATTCGTACAAATCACCAAATATTTCATTATTAGAAAAAGGGGGGGAATTACAAATCAATTAAGGTACATGGTACTTTGAAGGTCTTTCTGTCGGACTCAAAAAGAAAATAATAAGAAATGACCCTTTACTACAATGTTTACTTGGGAAGTCACTAAACTAGTTGGGTTTGAAACTCGGTCTCTCTCGCAGGCAAGCATATGCCTCGTCATATCTTTAAGAAGCACAAATGGACTGAGAAGTAAGATTTGATGTCCATTCATATCGTCTTTTAACAAAGGTTAATTACCAATAAAAAAAAATTCGTGATTTCTCCACGGATTTGAGAGAACAACGACTTCATGTATGGTAGAAAGATAGTATAGAGAATATAAAAATCCTTAATAGGACTGAACATACAGTATTCTACTGTTAATAAAGTCTTACAATCCTCCACATTGTGAAATCAATAAAACTTTTCTCCATCCAGTCAATAGTTAGTAAATAGTATAAGTTATTGTTTAACATGGACCTTGAGTTTGGACACTCGTAGTCTCTCCAAAGTAATAACAATGACCTCTAATCGACAATGGTATGTCTAGTGTGAGCTCAAGTCTTAAATATTTGGAAAAACGATAACTTCGTTTCTCTATTATTTTGTTGAAAAATTTTGGACGGGAACTTAATTCATTAAAACATTTACTTAAAATTTATCCTGAAATAAAAAATCTTTTCAAACAGATTAGACTTTAATTTAGAGACAAGCAATACTAATTAGTCTGACTTTACCCACCACTTCATCCCACCCCATCAGGAAAAAAATATGATGTCACAAAGTCATCTGAAACGAACATGAAACCCACCTATCATACTTTTCGTATTCCTTTAAAATCACCTTGATTTAAAATCTCCACCAACGATTTAGGTTCCACAAATCTTACAACTTCTATTATATTTTACTACGTCCTTTTTAATCAAACTAGAATATAGATTGTATAATAAGGAGTGGTTTGATAACTGAATGTATAGTCAAACTAAAAATACCTGAACATTCAATATTTTTAGGAAAGAAAGGTCGGGTAATTTTTATAGTGTGAATTATTGTAATTCTGACAATATCCAGTAATAACTGTGATCTTAATTTTTATAAAAATACATTACTAATGTATAACAAGTACACTTATCATCCGAACGACTCCGAAGTTACATCATTCCCTTTTCTTGTCAATACATTGTGTATGGACCTTGTCGGTAAAAAAAAAAGGAAAAAACCATCAAAGGTTTCCACCATTACAGGTTCAAAACTAATCGATCGTCACTAAGTGTCATGTAAGGTAGAGTCACCATAAGAGAAAATAGAAAATGACAATTCGTGACAAAATATATATCTCAAACTTTTCGTTCTTTTTTCTTTCTAAGTATCACAAAATACCCACTTATTTTATCTTAATAAACTTCAAGAAATCAAGTTTATCCCGACCTAGGTGAGTAATTTTAGGTAGGTAAAAATTCTTGACACGAATTTAATTACAATATTACTTTTCTCTTTTCTTACCACCTACATAAAAAGACAAATTTAAGTACATAAGTACTATGTTAAACGTATCATGTTATTCTATCATATCCTTTTATAACTTCATTGGTATCGAGTGGTTTCTCTTTTCTCTTATTCTTCATTGTGTATTACGGATACCTACTAAGTACAACTCCAAACTGACTTTTGTTGTTTTAAGACATTTCGTTAATAGGAAGTTAATTTTTTATTTCTTTTTCATTGTGTGTCCTCACATATTATGACTTTCCTTTTCACTTTTCTTAATTATTGAAATAATAACTCAAGACCCATTGAAACACGAAATAGTTGACAAAATCGTTAGTCCACACTCTTAGAATCAGTGACCGTCAGTCATTCTATTGGACGTAAGACAAAAGGAAGAGACCTAGTAAAATATTGAAACAACAATTCAACCACACAAATCCTATTTCCTCTTTCACATTTAGGACCAAAACTGAAAGGGAAAGTAAAATCTAGGTAGAGACGACACCTCTAGTCAGTGAACCTTCATGTCTTTATGGGAATTGTCCTGATGACTTTTTCCCATCATGTCTTTAGTTGGTAGCGGGTCAGTGTCAACTCCCACGAAAATGCGAACTGGGAGGTTTGGCTCGGTTTGTTTTCGAACGTGGATAAGGACACCTCGACCGGGGGTGACACCCTCACAGACACCGAGAAGTCTCTCTTCCGTACCTGCGGGTCCGTTCATCGTTGGGCGGAAGGGGAGGTCGAAGAGACTATACAGCCAGTACTAATCAATGTTTTCAGTCTAAAGTCCGCGTAATAGAGTGTATTCTCTCATAAATAATGAGAATTAATCACCAGAAGTAATATGCTATTGGGGAAGAGATTTTTCTGGGAAGACCTTTCACGACGCCGAGGACGGTACCAAGTATCACTGAGACGGGTCTCGGAAAGTCACGTCAGAAGAGCGCATCATCTTTGGTAAAGGGTGTGGGGTCCGAGTGTCAGTCACTGAAACCCTGAGACCATCTCCTCTTACAAAAATCCGGACCAAAAACCCCTAGACGTAATTATCTAGAAAAAAGCAACTGAGTCGGAATCGATTCCAAGAGTCAAGTAATCACGAAGTGTCAGGAGTACGACAGAGGTCCGTTATCTTTGTAAATAAACTTACATCTACAAAAACTAATATATATCGGGAGTCCAGTTGAAATCACAGGACAAGAAAATTTCTTGACTAAAAATACGTCTGACACTTGATTTCATTCTCAAATTTTTCTGTGTATACGTACATAAAAACCTCCTATCACCTTGTTTCCTTCTTTTAGTATGATCCAAAGACCCAAAACCAAAAACGAACAAAAGGCCATTACACCTGGAGGAAACATAACGAAACCATCCTTATTGGTAAGAGTCCCTGTGGATACGGACTGAAGAAATTGACTTATAGGGAAGAATCCGTAATCCTACGTAAAGCTATGACTCGAGACCTATGGTATAAAGGAAGGACAAGTAGAGGGAAAAAGACCAGGATCTACGATATTCTTTTATACGTTTAATACTTCTTTTTATCTGATCCTTATAGGTTTGACTCTTTCCTTCGATTAAAAAAAATTTTTTTTTAGTGTAAAAAACGAATTAATACTTCCTTTCAAGAAACGTTTAATAGGAAATAAATTTTTAACAAAAATCAGAAATTAACTTAATTTCTGGGTCTTACTTGTACTCGGTGTGGTAAGCTTCTTCTCTCAAAATTGGGGGTATTTCCTCTTCTGTGTATGACCCGGTGTCAGTGGTTCGCTCAGGGGACAAGGTGGAGTGTTGGTCAGTGGAGGTTGTTTTCTGCTACGTTGCCTTTCACTTCACCTTTCGAATGACATACTATTCCTACGTTTTGAGTTAGGTTTCCCATTCTACAAGAAAAGTGTCTAGAGAATCCATATCTAAAAGACCGGTAGACTATGTACTGACACTCAAAAGTACCCACGATTTTTGATTCAAAAAAATTTGTCGGTCATTACACACCACTATGAATTTTTTTTTTTTTTTTTCAAATTTCATTGACAATTTTTTTTTTCAAAATGACATTGAATGAANTCTGCTACGTTGCCTTTCACTTCACCTTTCGAATGACATACTATTCCTGCGTTTTGAGTTAGGTTTCCCATTCTACAAGAAAAGTGTCTAGAGAATCCATATCTAAAAGACCGGTAGACTATGTACTGACACTCAAAAATACCCACGATTTTTGATTCAAAAAAATTTGTCGATCATTACACACCACTATGAATTTTTTTTTTTTTTTCAAATTTCATTGACAATTTTTTTTTTCAAATTGACATTGAATGAATTGAAGTATTATCTTAAAAGATTATCTTAAAAAGTAACTGAAAGGATGATCTTTATCATGGAATAAGTTTCCTTTAATTACTTATATCAAGAAACTTCGTCTAAAAATCATTAGAGTTTAAGTAATCTTAAAACCTCTTTTCTCTATGACGGAGAATGTCATTTGAATTTTATTAGTAAAAACTAGGATTTCAACTCTGTCAAACTCTTATGTATAAATAGACAGAATGTGTTAAAGATAGACAATGCATTCTTAGACATCAATTTAAATCATCATATTTAACATTCTCGTCACCACCTAAGGCTTAATCTTCAAACCCACGTTCAATATCCACAAAGGCATTCATCGATATCGTGAACTCGGTAAGTGATTGGTAGACACTATATATTATCCTAACCTTATCTGAGACAGAAAAGTTAAATTTTTTAAAAATAACCTCATATTAACTAAATGTTACAACACAATCAAACTCCACCTGTCGTGTCACTTAGTTGATATGTATATAGATGAGAAAAACTCTAACAAAAGGGTTCCGGTAATGTCTCACAACTCGAGGGACACGATATGTCATCCAGGAATAATTGGACAAAATATATCTCATCACACATATACAGTCGGGGTATAGGGTTAAATAGGGAGGGGGACGAAATAGGGGACCACTGGTATTCAAACAAAAAATGCAGGCACTGACATAAAAGACAATGTCATTTATTCTGGTAAACATGGTGAGAAACATCTAAGGTGTATATTCACAATGGTAACTATGAACAGAAGCAGTTCAAAATAAAACAATATGATACACTATACAGATTCTATTGGTTCGATGAATTTTTTTTTTTTCCTACAATAATAAATGTATTAATGACATTTTATGACTAGATATACACGTCATTCAAAGTTTATGTCAGAAACGTTATGATTCAATACAAATGGACGAAGAATCTTTATTCAATCGTAGTCCGATGAAAAATTCAAAACATGATGTAGAACTCTTACTCGCATTCCCAAAGGGGGGTGGGGAGGACGGGTCAAAATACTACCCTTAATTTCGGATGTATTAAAACCTGTTTATTGAACCTTCAAATACGAAGTCAAGTATACAAATAAATTAGTTTATCAACTCAGAAACTCTAATATATCAACAAAAGACTCATTGAATTCTCTTTAACAAACGTTTACCTAAAAAAAAAAAAATTTAAAAATACAAGTGGAATCGATAGTCAAGAAGACATGGACGTAATGACCGGTTCGGTCACTGTTGTAGATAACGAAGTCTTTGTCGGAGTCCTGTCTTCTAACGACAAGGACGTTGTAGTGTAGTAAAAACGAAAAGTTATCTGAACTCCTCATAGGTACTAAACCTCCAACCGAAAGGTTAGTTGACATATGATTCCATACTAAACCAAAGTCTCACAATAAAAGACTCTTCTTTACGGAAAAGACATAAACCCACAATGCCACTTCCGTTACCGTGGGGTGAGGTCATGAGAACGGACCTTTCAGGTACCTGTCTCCTCGGACCATCCGACATCAGGCACCTCAGCGATTCTCAGTCTGTACTGACTCGCTGAAGTGAAAGTGAAAAATGAAAGTACGTAACCTCTTCCTTTACCGTTGGGTGAGGTCACAAGAACGGATCTCTTAGGGTCCCTACCCTTTCGGACCGCCCGACGGCAGATACCCCAGTGTGTCTCAGCCTGTGCTGACTTCGCTGAATCGTCGTCGTCGTCGTCGTCTGTTACAGTGGTTTCTTTAATATTGTAAACAATTTAGTCACGTGATCTTCCTAATTTCGACACACAGGATTCTGAAACTTCTATTACCTCCCACCGTAACTACCATACTTCCCATTATTAGAACGGACAAAACTATATCATTAATATCCATAAAATATTATAAACAATTACGAGACAAAATTATATGGGACTGAGAACTTGAATTTTACAGAATAAAGACCTTTTCAACAGTGTCAAGTTTTATGAATCTACATATCATAGACTAAAAAGATATTTTAACGAAATATTACCTTCCAATATAAGGACTATAGATGGAAAATACGTATACTTAGATTTTTGGTAAGGATTACTTGACCTTCACCTTACAAAGGTGTGACAAATCTCTTAACTTTAAGTCAGACACTTTACCGAAATACGTCACCGAACAAAAATTATAATGTAAAAATATCTGAAAAGTCGACTATTTATATAATTTACATTATAACACACAAAATCAAATCTCAGAAATTCAAGAATATTTAATGAAACCTCGTTCGTAATCGTAAATATTATTGTAAAAACCAGAAATACACTGATTGTACGTTTTTTAATCTTTTAAAAAGACAGTAGAACCTAATGGTAAGGGTTCTTGAAGTTGAAAAACAACGAAGGACGACAACAAACTCCGTGTAGACGGAAAGTCCACGGATTCAGTTGAGGAACACACACACATACGAGGCAACACAGGCTGAGAAACACTAGGACACCTGACATTGGGAGGTCTGAGGAGACAGGTACCCTAAGAGGTCCGTTCTTATGAGCTCGCCCAACGGTAAAGGAAGAAGTCCTCTAGAAAGATAGGTCCCTAGTTTGGGCCCAGAGGTAGTAACCGTCCACCTAAGAAATGGTGACTCAGTGGGTCCTTCGGAATGCAGATGAGGATAACATAGATTAAAATATCAAGGAAACTAACAAATAGTTTAACAAAGGTTTCAGGAGACTCGAAACCACACTTATTTCCTGTCTTAGTTTCCCTGGGTCGCGACTTACACTGTCACTTCAGTATCTTACCTTCAGATAGGAGTGTCGAATTCAAGACGGAAAATGAAGTACAATTTCCGACTCTTAAAATAAATTTTTAACTTTCGGGTCTTTCCCAAAAGAGAATAGTTGTATCGAAAAGAGTGTCCCAAATATATTATATCTTGACAAGGAAAAAGAGAAAACGACGATGACCTCTTTGACCAGAATCTCTACTACAACCGGTCTTCGTGTCCCTACTAGATTTTAACCTACTTCCTAAAGGGACCACTAGGTCACCAATTCTGATACATGAAGGTGACGTCCCCGTACCCAAGTTAGGGACCAGTCCCACGATTCTAGGGTGTACGAACACCATGTCGGTCTTTTATTTTATTTTACTTATCCACAAAACTCCCTTTCAGAACTTGTTCGAGTGAGTCTTTCGTGTATAATCAAAAACACAAAGGACTAACGGTGTCCCGGTAAACAAATTAGTTCACTGATGTCATTCGGTCGGCAAACGGGTCATAATCCCGTCCCCCGTATATGTATCTGTTTCTCGAGTTGGATCACTTCTTCTGTCTAAGTCTTTATACAATTATATACTCCCTCCGGTCTGTGAACTGTTTCTTTTCACCTTTCTCATAAGACGGGGTTCCTGTACAATCTTAGGTGAATTATGAGACATCTTTAATGAACTAGTATTTCTGATGACGAAGAGAAACTAAGTAAAATTCCGAATTTTTTTTTACAACCTGTAAAATGCAAACTATCTAAAATACAATAGTACGAGACGTAATCATACTTTAACAACACATGTTAATGGATTACCTTAAACACTCTATTGTGAATATAATCTTTTTTCAAATTACACAAAGGAAAAAAAAAAAAATTTTAGTGATGTAGACATCATCCCCCAATTTAAAGATCTCCTACTTGAGACACTCTACTGGCTTTAAGTCAAATACATTAACAAATCCTCAACTTACATACCTGTCCTAAGAAGAACATAATTATCTTTTTCATCAAAAGTGATCATCTCAAATTTAGGATCAAAACAGTTATTTGTCGTTTAATATTCTACTTTAAATTCACTCGTAATGTTATAGAAACATAAACTGAAATTTATGTTTTATTCAAGTCGTTATCCGGTCCGTAAGAAGACAAATTAGACCACACTGAATACAACTTTCTTTATTACAATACAGTGAGAAACTAAGAAAACATCATATAAGAGTCAAGTCTCTGTTTTGCGATACTTACGTAGTAAACCCTCAACTGATTTCCAAAAAAAATCGGGTAATTTTTTAGTCCTGTAATAACATATTTCCTTTTATTCAAATCTTTAATTTGAATCGTCCGCAAAGAACACATATGACACAGTGTTTTCGACAAGGAACCTCACGTTTCTACTTTTACTATGTCACGGGAGTTCCTTAAAAAAAGGGGGATGTAAAATTAATAAAGAAGTATTCTTATAAAAACTGTATATTGTAACACACTTAAATTACACAAGCCGTCCAATTAAACGGTGTAAATATGTGGAGTCCCCATGGTCGTGACAGAAACAAATTCCCTCAGTAAAAGTGAAGATTTAGAAACAGAATAACCCTTAAATAGTTTCACTGAGAGAGAAGGAATGAGTCATATAACGGAAGTTTAATGTCATAAGAGGAGGAAGGGGTCTCGTAGTATACTTCTACTAAACATTCCGTGGCAACCTTCGGTCACGACCCGTTTATTACGTAAAAAAAGACATTAAAGACTAAAAAAAGTACAATTATGGTTTTTATAAATATATTAAAATTTCAACCACTATCATTTTGGTATTACATAAACATGGTAAATAGATAATTTTAAATAAACGAGGATTATAAGTATAATGTGAGAAAAAGTGTCCAATATTCAGAGTAGACATGTGACGAAATCCTAAAAACAAAAAGAATTTAAGATCCATGAGTATAGGAAAGAAACCTTCACGTCGAGGATAATACTGATTGGGAGGACATCTTCAAGCTTTTTTGTACCTTCAAAAAGAAGGGGTCAGAATGACACGTAAGCTAAAACGTTGAAACGGAGTAGTCGAGGTCCTATGGAAGGATTCCATTACACATGCACCACACATACTATCATAAAAAAGTCTAGTCGAGAACTTTTAAACATAGAATAACTGTTCTCCTTAAGGAAATGTATAGATTTAGGTGTCGTCGAATACGTAAACTCTTAGATCTTCGTTTGAATTGTCGACACGAAGGTGATGTTCCAAAATAGTCATACACAAATACTTCCGACAAAAGTCTAAAAGTATAGAACAAACGGACTTAACCCTATAAGCTTGAAATAATTTTGTTATATACTCATTACTTCCGAGAAACTTTTCATTAGAACGAAAAAGGATTATACACTTCTATTTATGTCTGACAAATTAAGAATAACTAAGTAAATTACTGACATTACGTAATAAACAAAAAAGACCAAAAAAAGTAGACATATTTTATCTCTACAACTAGGTCGATAGACTTCACCTAAACACTTCTTTTTACTCTAGAAACTTTATAGAAAAATGAAAGAGTCTCATAGTGTTAAGTTTTTCTTTAAATTTTCTCTTTTTTATTTGCAATACACTGGTAAACGTCCTTATCACAAACTTCCCAAAAGAAATAACGTATCCTTCTCCACATTTTTTTGTTTTTACATTATTATAAAAGATAAACAATAAACACCTTAGCTCGGAAATGTAAGGTCCATTGTTTTTGTACGAACTGATGTAATTTCCTGAAGTTTTAAAAATCAGGTCTTTTCGGAATCAAGTGTCAACTATTCATACTTGTGCACAAAGAGAAAAGGAATCCTAAGGTGACGACCAACTTAATACCGTGTTCCTATTTTACTCATTTCTAAATGAAGACCCTTAGCGCTCTTAGGTTGAAAGATTGTAGAACAGAAGTCTTTTTTGAGCGAAAAATCCAAGATTACCACTTGTCACAACCGCTGTTTGAAAGTCACTTTCACACGGATAATAACGTTGGGTTCCCATTACGTAAAGGACATAAATCAGAAACGAAAAATAAGACAAATCGATCAATATTGGAATAGGAAATTACAGTAAAACAGTATAGAAAAAAGAAACTGGGTACCCCCGATATAGGATCAAACGAACAATCGAAAGACTATGGATCATATGGGAGTCTCCTCACTTAGACACCATGGTATTATGAATGCTCACAACTCACACATAAAGAGAGGGAAGAGAAATCTAAGTATTCAAGTCCTAGTCCCAAAAAAACAAAAAAAAAATTAAGTCATTAAGTTCAGTTTAAATATTACATAAAAATGTAATAAAACTTAAAAAGACGAACTTTTTATACATTTGAAAATGCAATTTATATCAACCACTTACAATGTCTACAAACTGAGAGTTTTGACTCATAACAAAAAAACGAGACTTTAAGTGACGGTGTCACTTTTTGACCTCAAGCATATAAAATTTACTTTAGTAAGTTGTTAATAGAGAGATATATAGTGGACGGAAATAAAAATTTCACGTCATTCTTACACCTTCTTTTCGTCCGGGTCACTTTTCGACTCTACAAAATTCATAATAACCCTAAAGAAGGGAGTGAGAAGGAAGTACGGTGAAGGTCTCTGACTTCCCAAATCATTTCAAAGAATAAATGAACCTCTAGACCCTNAACTGAGAGTTTTGACTCATAACAAAAAAACGAGACTTTAAGTGACGGTGTCACTTTTTGACCTCAAGCATATGAAATTTACTTTAGTAAGTTGTTAATAGAGAGATATATAGTGGACGGAAATAAAAATTTCACGTCATTCTTACACCTTCTTTTCGTCCGGGTCACTTTTCGACTCTACAAAATTCATAATAACCCTAAAGAAGGGAGTGAGAAGGAAGTACGGTGAAGGTCTCTGACTTCCCAAATCATTTCAAAGAATAAATGAACCTCTAGACCCTTGTTAAAAAAATCTTTTAGTCAACAAGACCAATTAACTGTTAAGAAAATTTTGAATCGTAAGAAAAGACAATCCAGTTCATCTTATATTACTTTTGTTAGTAATGAACAACCTTCAATAAAATTACTACTAACGAAACTTATAATTGAAATAACTGGACGACACATCTGTTCAAAGTTCTCTAAATGAATTCACTTTTGAAGTCTCCACTATGACGAAGTAAAATGAACTGAGTATAGAAGATTTTAGACTCTACTCTTCTTCCTTTACATTTTCAACTAATTAATTTCTCAAGATTAACACACTTAGGTTAGGAATTTCAAAACTAAATTTGTTCCGGTGCATAAAGACAACGGTTTTAAAATAAAAGGAAATTGTAAAACAGAAAATAAATTACGGGGTACGTCAAGACACTATGTCACTCCATAAGTAATACTATTTGTATAGTAATAGGATGACGGTCCTAAATTAGGACTTCGTCACGAATATAGGTCATTTTCTAAATACTTGTTCTTTTCGTTTTTTTCTCAAGTCTTATTAGATGTATATTAATTCATCCCCTTAACAATACACAAATTTTAAAATGATGTATTTAAGTAATCATACAAAATGTCCGAAATTTTCAATTGTAAAAACTTACTCACAAACAATAATGTGACCTCTATTACAAGGACATATTTACCTTTTTACCCGTTTTGATACTTAAAATTATACGTACTCATGAACGTATAGATGTATTAGACTTTTTCTTATTTTACTTTAAAATCGTGATAAACACCCGTCACTCTAAATTTAAAAGAGAAAATATGAAAACTTCAAAAAGTTCATTGGATGATGACAATATCCATTAAAACATCACTTGTATCCATACATGAATTATGACACACTGGTTTACTTTACTGTATATATTTTCCGGAACTTCAGATATCTTCGACGGCGTGAAACTCGTTGTTCACAGTCCTCGTTCCGTGCAACGGATGAGTCACGCGATCGTAACCCCTTCATTTTCCTTTGTAATTTCACAAAGGTTCTCCAAAATTTATAAAGACTAAAGTAAACATCCAGTTTATTGTCCTATCATCTAGACAGAATGTGTCACTGAAATCTCCTAATACCTGATCACTTTTACGCACTCTAAAAACAGAGACTAAGTAGAGTCCATACACAGTAACTTACAATACTTTAATAAGAAATTTTACCTGGATTACACACATACACACACACAAACAAAGTTATACGACAAAGAATTTTAAGTATAACATCCCAAATAGACGACATGTTGTTTTCGGTAGAAGACAAGGAGGTCGTGGGACAGGAAGTCTTTAGGTCTGTCTCGGAGCACTTTGGAATCTTATGTTTCGTCGTGAACTCGATCTTTACACCTTTCTCTACGTTCTTCTGTAAAAACTTTTAGTCCAATGGAAAATTTACAATGAATTTTTCATAAAAACAAGGCAAATCACATAGAAAGGAAGACGTTTCATCCGAAGAGAGAGAAAAGGTGCCCATGGAATAAATCAGGGAAACTTAAGTTCTTAACGGAATGAGCAACTTTTTTTTTTTAGATTGTTAATTTTTTATAAGTTCCCTGAAGGAACAACCAGTCCACCGATTCTGAAGGGCGAGGGTTACGTCTCCCGGGTCCAAGTTAGGGAACAGTCCCTCGATCTAATGGTGTACGGTGTAAAATTCTCAAGTGTGCGGAGTTGATTTTTCTAGGGTGCACGACGTTGATTCTGGACCGTCTCGGTTTATTCATTCATATTTATAAAAGTTTCTACTTGATAGTTTTTTATGAGTTTTACACTGGTGCAACGTCTTCGGTAAGTCTTCCTCAGAGGATTTGAAAGAGGTTCAGTCTTAAATTCCTGAACTTCCAAAGAACATTAACGTCCTAGAATAAATCGTATGGGAGGACCTTCGACCTGAGTAGGCAACAATTTATTCTCTCCATGTTTTGTTGAAGGACAATCGAACTATGACAGGACTTAATAGGAGTCTACCCATATTGAGTGTAGTCCGTAGGAGACAACACAAAATTTATCTTATCTTACAGACTTTCTTTATAGTCACCAGTCATAATCAATTGACTCTTGTTGACAATAAACTTTATAAAAAGAAT
Source organism: Capra ibex (assembly GCA_006410555.1). Lineage (NCBI taxonomy): Eukaryota > Metazoa > Chordata > Mammalia > Artiodactyla > Bovidae > Capra > Capra ibex. Next base: position 2,077,823 of record SJYO01041148.1, on the reverse strand, counting down.
TGAAATAAAAAGAAAGAAAAAAGAAGGAAACCGTCGATTTCGTCTTTCTTGACCGAGTATACGTTCGAGAACGACTCCTTACCTTCTTTTCCCTGGCTCTCTCTCTCAGTGATCATTTCTTTTTCCATTACTGACATATTTTTAACTTCCTTTCTTTCTCATAATTACTATCATAGAAAATATCTGTATTTTCAGAGACCTTACTTTTTCATATCACCAATATATAACCGGACCAATTTTACTTACTTACCCAGCCCCATCTTTCTTCTCAAAAGTGATATTTCACAAAACATGAAGAATCTAAAACTTGGGACATTTATATAACGAACAAGTTTTTCATGTATTTATACTTTTTGGATGACATGTCCCTTGAGATATGTCACGAGACACCACTGGATTTACCCTTCCTTTAGGTTTTTTCTCCCATATATACATATGCATATCGACTAAATGAAACGAGATATCGTGTCTGTAACACTTCGTTGATATATAGTTATTTTTAATTATTTTATTTCGTTTATATAAGTTTTGGTTTTTTTTTTCACTTGTGAGATCTCTTTCTCGGATAGAGACATAAATTTTTCTTTTAATTTGTAAATTCACACATATTTATAATGTAATATTAGATAATCAATTACTTTTCATCGGTTTGAAAATTCGACAAAATTTTCTGACTTAGTACTTTATTTAGTGTAGAAATTTTCACTATTGTTTTCCGGTAGACTAGAATAAAGTCCTTCGGTTTAAAATTATCAATAGATAAGTATGAGTTCAATGACTCATTTTGTTGGAACTTTTAATCTGGACAGAGTCTATAAGGTTTAAATTCAGAGATTTTCATGAGAATATAATCACCAAACACTTCACAGGTATTTACCCTCTTCTGTGTGACACCGTCCCCTCAAACGATGTATCTGGTTCTGTGGCGGGTCATACACCTAATCTTTTAAGGAATTTCAACAAAGTCCAGAGAAGAGACTGAAAGTCGGTAAATGTAAATTAAATCACTAACTATACGAACCCAAATTAAGATGATAGAACGAGAGTCAAAAGTTAAACAGTGTGTGTAAAGAACAAGGAAAAAGCGAGAAGCGGACAAAAGAAAACGTCACGCAACCTAAAAGAAAGATTACTAAGGTAAAATAAAAATGTGAACGAAATAATCATTGTAGAGGAAACAACATAAGAAAATCACTAACGAGATCTCGAATATCAGACATAGAAACAACAACAAATCAACGAGGCAGTACAGGCTAAGCAAACGTTGGGGTACCCGATATCGGGTGGTCCGAGGAGACAGGCACCCTAAAGGGTCCGTTCTTATGACCTCCCGCAACGGTAAAGGAAGAGGTCCTCTAGAAGGGTCGGGTCCCTAGCTTGGGTGTCGAGGCCAGAACCGTTCGCATAAGATACTCGGTAGTCCTTTCGGGTACGTAGAAATAAATGGTGTCAAATAGAAGTCTACTATATCGTGTAAATCAAAAATTGTGTTAAATTAGAAACTCGGTAAAAAGATTACACTAACTACTCAAAAGGTAACAACTACAAACATTGTATACATCTTCGTTTTATCAACTACTATTGTGCTTCACACCTTCACTCCTGTACCTGTATGTGACAACATTTCAAGAGTAAGACGAAACGATCAAATTTGTTAGTAGTAGAGAAAAGATCTAACGACGCAAATGAAGAATTGAACCATGGGACAGGAGAAAAGGACCGGGGACATCAAAAAATTATGAGCATAGTCGGTTCTTATCTCCTTCAGTCTAATACATAAGGAGACGAATTTTGGGTAGGTTGAGTAGTGTAAATCTTATTTTGAGTCCTCAAGAATGGTCTGGATGTTCCGGAATACACTGGGTAGGGGAGCGAAGGAGACACTGGAGTAGAAGACGGTCGGAAGTCAAGTGTCTCAGACAAGATTGGTACTACTGGAGAAACATAAAGCAGTCTGTACGACTCGGTGGAGAGTGGAGTCCTAGATGTCCGACGAAAAGAAATCTCTATGAAAGACCAAAGACGAATCCCATTAGACTCCCTCCGGAAGAGACTAGTGATATAGGTTTTATCACAGGAGAAGTGGACCGTAGTCCATGATTGGTAGGGGAGTAAGACCAAACAAAGGAAGTGTCATAAAGGGATGATAATGTAATTTCTAAGTGACGAAACTAATATCAAACAAAAGGGAGTCTTATATCCAAGGTGTCCTGAAACAAAACGGACAACAGACACTCCACATGTTATTTGTAAACAAATTTTCCTATTACTAAAGCCCAAAATGTATCAAAACTCAAACTCTAAATACCCCTTACAACCGTACAAGTCGTCCATAAACCTAAATGTCCAGACATTGACACCTCGCTCCAAACTGAAACGCTATATTTGAACCCTAAAGAAACATATACACTACCATACATCTATTCCAGTGGGGTCCTTCAGTGTATCAAACTCTCCTCTTCTGTAGGACTCCGTCTTAAAACCCTTGTGTCTATAAACCCAACAGTCTCCTTCGTGTACACCAAACTTATGAGAATGGACAGAAGGATATTCCGTAAAAATGTACACCGTGAGTCTTAAAGTAAATCAAAATTTAATCAAAAATAACCTCATGTCAACGAGACGTGATAACACAATCAAGGATGATGGGTCGTGTTCCTTAGCCGGCATGAAATGCATCTAACGGAGGGAAAACCTGAAGAAAGGGTAACGCTAGTGGTGCCACGTAATATCTCAAGAGACACGAGATGTCATACAAGAGTAATCAATAGATAAAATATATGTCATAGTTATCATATATACACAGTTAGGGTTAGAGGGTGGAGGAGGATTGGGGGACGGGGGACCATAGGTATATAAATAAGAGATCCAGACACAGAGATAAAAACGAAAACGTTTCACCGTGTGTCTTAAACTTTGTAAATACAATCACTAAACGGATTCTAAATTTCCATTTGGTTTTCAAACACCATCTCAATTGTCTTAAGTATTTATTTACTAGAACCAACTAATCATACAACCCGATTTATTTTATATCAAATTGTTCCTGTCTACAGTTTAAGACAGTAGTCTCATTTGGTAATTGAACCTGTCACCTATATCAATAAGGTCCAAATATTTATTTTTGGAACCCCTAAAAGAAACTGTATTGTTTACCACACTAATCCTAGGAGTCTATCGTTTACGTCAAAATCTATTTTAAGTATCCGTACACAACTGGACCAGACACTCACGTGTAAGAAACCAAAGACTTTCTCACTCTAGTGTAGACCCACGGTATAAACACTTTCCTGAATCAAATCTTATATCTGAGGTCTAATTCAGGTTGTATGATCTCCTACACCTTTATTATTGTACACCTATTATCGACTTCGAACACAAATAGAACCTCCTCTTTTTCTCTGATCCTCCTATATACTACCGATAGCGATCTCAGTTTATACACTTCCATGAAAAAAAGAAGAAGGGTTCCCTCTCTTTGTACTAATTTCCCACCCGAAGATTCCTCGTAGTTTGGTCTCGAAATAACCGTCATCATTTCTCTTTTGTCCAACCCCCGACCCTGGACCATTCCTCCTGTCTTTTAAATCAAGTCTTTCAGGATCATTTGTACTAGTCAGACTCGACTTGGTACCTCCCCTAGGACACCTCTGGTTCGTAGGTAGTACCTGAGTGTAGAAATTTCCGTCTCGTCTCGTCCTGAAATCCGTGACCCCATCTTGAACCGTATGATTCACACCCGGGCACGTCCTTGATTGAAATCTTTGTTGATTCTTGAGTCAATAAACTTCACATTATTTTCTGGTCCAGACTTGTTATCCTTCTGACTGAACTTTGACTAATCGACCAGATAGTTGTTATAATCAAGGTCCCTCTCTCGATATATTTATTTACTTATTCTTCCGAAGCTTTCTTTTGACCTGATAACGTGTTCCATCTAAAAATTCCCCGGTGAAATCAATTTTTTTTTTTTGTTTTGTGTTCTAAAATGACCGTCAGGTGGAATCGTGGGGTACCCACTTCTCGAAGGAGGTCTCTGACTTTTAATGACGTCTATGGGTTCGTCTTTGATCCAGTCGAAGAAAGGAATTTCGTATCATCTTACTTAAAGACGAAACTTAACCACGTATATTAAGTACTAAAAGGATAAGAGTCTAGGACACAAAGTCATTTTATTATTATATGTGTGAACACTTAAACACAAAACTTAAACCTCTTTTCTATTTTCATTAAAAACAATATAAAATCCACCGACTTATATGATAAGAACTTCCTTTTGAAGTTTTTTGGGATTAACTGAACCTCTTCGCTCTCGTCGTCGAGCGGTAACGTCTTAGTCTCCATGACATAAATAGATAGTGCACAGAAATAAAGTGTCTTAGGTAAGTAATGTATCTATAAGTACTTGAGTATGATAAGTAAACAAAAAGGAAACATATTTTATATAAAGTACCTTTAACAGAAAATCCGTAATACCCTCTTTGACGATAAGTTGACCCATTTTGTATAAAAATATATAATCTTCCACTGCTTATCTTTTGACAACAAATTTTACCAATTAATAATAAGTCAGTCGAAACCGACTGAAGACGTTATCATCTCTGAAAGCCAATAGAGACATTACTACACCTTCCTTACCTATCAACATGATGGATGTCTTTTCGTAGTCCCCGGATCTTAATATGAAAACTAAAGTCAATTCTTCCCTTATAGGGAAAAAGAAATTCTAATATAGGGTTCTTTCCTATTTGTACAATCATAACTGACCGGTTTTTCAAACAAACCCAAAAGGACATTACAGAACGTTTTTTAAACTTACTTGAAAAATTGGTTGGGTTATGATACGGATCAATCATAAAAACAATCCAAAATAACTTAAAATGGACTATCTGAAAAAACGTAATGATATTTCCAGTGAAGTTTAATAATCTTAAAGAAGGTGTACTTTAAATATACGGGTAAGGAACGGGTTTATAAATTTTAAAAGAGTCATATAGTGAGATTGGAATAGAAATGTGTAAAAGACCCTAAAGATTTAACTAAATGTATCAATTTGGATTTATATTATATTATACATAAACAAAGATTGTGATTCCGAGACAATAGAAGATATACTAATCCATTTTTTTATTTAAAGATATCTTCTTTTCTTTGAACCCGTATAAACGAACATATTATTTTATCCAATAAATCTAGTCCTAGAATTTGTCAATTACGGAAAAGTCAACTTAAATACGTAGTATATACCTAAACCCCTATATGAGACATAAAATCATCATTTACTAACTTTTAAAATTAAAATTATATGGATTTGTAGTTGAGAGATTATGGACTTTTATACTTTTAGTCAAACATTTCATAAGACTTGTGAACTGGTATATATATTCCTATTATAACTCGTCATATTAGTGATCATCACTTAGTGTGAGAATTTCTACATGGACAAAATTCGAAGTTTCTCTTTCTTCTCTTGACTTTAGTCTTGCACTTGCCTTGGACGTTCTTGAGGTCCTAAGATAGGCCTCCCGGTTCCTTCTAACACAAGTGGTTCATCTTGACCTTTCCAACTTCTACTTCGTTGATCTTCTCCTATTTGTGGCTGAAGTCGTCGTTCATCCTAATTTTATACACAATGAAGAAATTTGACTCTTAAATAAACGTAAGATCTTTATTATCTTTACCAAGTGATTTCTCAATATTTTTAAGAGTCATTAAACCTGATAATTAGTATAAATAACGTGACTCTAAGTTTACATTCAACTTAGAAAAGGACTCAGTTTCGATTCCTGATAACCTTATTAGGAGAGTATTAATAAACGTACTCAGATACGATATAAATTCAATTTAGAGTTTAATCTTAAAAAAAAGTCTATTTAGAGGAGAATCGTTTGTATGAGAAGTATATACTGACCTGGTTCAAGTCAATTCTTGGTTTAAATTACTCTCTTACCAGACACGAGGAAGGGTAAAAAGTGGAGAGTGACGAAGAGGAGACGAGAGGTAGGGGTCACGGGGGTCGTCAATTCAAGGCATCCACAAAAAGTAAAGAGTAGATTTAGTGTGAATAGTGGTCGTAGTTGCGACAACAGGAACAAAAACATATAAGAGAAGAGAGTCGCAGTGAGAGGACCAAAAAGAGATGAACGACCGGTACGGAGTCCGAGAGACGTTCGAATAAAAGGAAATAGATCGGTAATTTACAGTCTGATGGAGGGTCGAGGTCTGAATGTTGCACGATTCGTTAGAGCAAGTACGGACATCAAAGTCTCTGTCAGACATAGAGACCCTTAACGTGTAAACATAGGGTCTGGAAAGGAAACGTGGGACCTGGGTGAATAGAGTAACGGAAAATCTGTAGAGATGAATCCATAAATTGAAGATACGTCTCATGTAGTACTCTTTACGACCCGACCTTCTTTGTGTTCGACCTTAGTTCTAACGGTCCTCTTTATAGTTATTGAAGTCTATACATCTACTGTGGTGGGAATACCGTCTTTCACTTCTCCTTGATTTTTCGGAGAACTACTTTCACTTTCTCCTCTCACCTTTTCAACCGAATTTCGAGTTGTAAGTCTTTTACTTCTAGTACCGTAGGCTAGGGTAGTGAAGTACCCTTTATCTACCCCTTTGTCCCCTTTGTCACAGTCTGAAATAAAAAACCCCGAGGTTTTAGTGACGTCTACCACTGACGTCGGTACTTTAATTTTCTGTGGATGAGGAACCTTCTTTTCAATACTGGTTGGATCTATCGTATAAGTTTTCGTTTCTGTAATGAAACGGCTGATTCCAGGCAGATCAGTTCCGATACAAAAAAGGAGACCAGTACATACTGACACTCTCAACCTGACACTTCTCCCGACTCGCGACTTCTTAACTACGAAAACTTGACACCACAACCTCTTCTGAGAACTCTCAGGGAACCTGACGTTCCTCTAGGTTGGTCAGGTAAGACTTCCTCTAGTCGGGACCCTAACGAAACCTTCCTTACTACGATTTCGACTTTGAGGTCCTGAAACCGGTGGAGTACGCTTCTCAACTGAGTAACCTTTTCTGAGACTACGACCCTTCCTAATCACCGACCTCCTCTTCCCCGGCTGACTCCTACTCTACCGACCTACCGTAGTGACTGACCTACCTGTACTTAGACTTACTTGAGACCCTCAACCACTACCTGTCCCTCCGGACCGCACGACACTAAGTACCCCAGCGTTTCTCAGCCTGTGCTGACTCACTGACTTGACTTGACTTGAACCCACAGAATCTTTAAATTTTGAGTTGTGCCCGGAGGATAGGTATGAACTGGAACGATATTCACAAGAAATGAAGTCACTCACTGGGGACATTGGACAAGAAGACAACGTCGGATTCACTATAAAAACTTCAAACCCTTAGTACTGTGAGAGAAGATTTTGGTAAATCCCAACAGAATTACGACTATCTTATTTCTAGTCTTAATGACGGAACGGCATGNTCTCAACTGAGTGACCTTTTCTGACTACGACCCTCCCTAACCCCCGTCTTCCTCTTCCCCGGCTGACTCCTACTCTACCGACCTACCGTAGTGACTGACCTACCTGCACTTAGACTTACTTAAGACCCTCAACCACTACCTGTCCCTCCGGACCGCACGACACTAAGTACCCCAGCGTTTCTCAGCCTGTGCTGACTCGCTGACTTGACTTGACTTGAACCCACAGAATCTTTAAATTTTGAGTTGTGCCCGGAGGATAGGTATGAACTGGAACGATATTCACAAGAAATGAAGTCACTCACTGGGGACATTGGACAAGAAGACAACGTCGGATTCACTATAAAAACTTCAAACCCTTAGTACTGTGAGAGAAGATTTTGGTAAATCCCAACAGAATTACGACTATCTTATTTCTAGTCTTAATGACGGAACGGCATGGTTGGAAACGGATCAAACGTGGGTCGGAGTGGAGGAGAGAACGAAAACGACATACCAGGAGAAGTCCAGGAGTCCGTATGGTACGTACGGAGTCGGAAATCCTAGAAACACATACGACGAAAAAGAACCGGGTCACTTGATATGATTAGAGACCAAGGTCGACTCCGTAGTGAAAGGGTCTCTTTAGAAGGGACTGGGGACGACAGGTTCAGATCCAGTTCAAAAACACTATACAAAAGAACCACATAAGAAGAGAATAAGATAAAGAAATACTATACAATATCGTCAAACAAAAATAAAAGTAATCACACTATTAAACTAGTCACAGTCTAACAATCAAGTTATTTTGATAAAACCAAAGATAGACATACGGACTTCGGGTCGGTCAGAAGTCGTGTATTATACCCGAATTTTTTATAAAAGATCCCTTTTTTTTTTTTTTTTTCCGAGTTCGACAATCTTTACTTCGAATAGATAGAACTTTTTAAAGTCACATCTAATCTATACATACTACTTACTAGACTTCAGAAATCATTTAAGACCGTACTTCTTATCAAAGGTATCGTCAAGTCCCAGTCCATTCTGGTATAATAAATCCACCAATATTTCTATTTAAGCTAACAATAATACCGTCAGAGTACATCTAAATACTTTCTATTTCAACATTTTCACCCGTTAACACTACCCTAAGAGGTCCTAACGAAGAGAAGATGCTAAATAGTCCTTCTAACTCGGTAGATCTTTTTCTTCGAAGATTCTACACAATCTTAAGGATCCCCTCGAGAACTTTTTTTGTTTTGTACCCGTAACGATGGGACAGGGACGGGATGGACTCCATATTAATCGAATGTAGAAACACCCTTCTTAATCATAAAACCTTTTTAAGGGGTCTCGTGAGGATTTTATATTCGATTTTGGACGCCCTTCTTGACACCATCTTTCATCTTCAAAACCCCCACGGGTTAATGTGATTCAGGTACTGACATTTGTAAAGGGGAGTATATAATCTTCTGCAACATCCGAGAATGAGACTTGGTCCAATGTACATGACATGTGTGTTAAGATTGTTCTGTCCATCTTCCCTGTCTATGTGATAGTCACGTGTCACTACTTCATATATGTAAGTTTGTACATTTTCGTAAATAATCTTGCCTTTTTTCGGTTACATTTAATACTAGGTGAATCGTTTCCTTTTTCTCGGGTCATACGGAGTATCATCTAACTATTTACACGGACAGTTTTTTTACGGTTTGTGATTCAAATAATCGAAAACAAAATTTGTTTTTACACTGTCTAAGAAATCTCTTCAAAGACAAGTTAAAATTTTCAAACGTACAAGTTTCTCCATTTGAAGTCAATATACCTTTTGAAGGTGCATACCTTATGAGTAATGGAATTCTATGATCTATTTAGGACTAATCTTAATGACTATTAATGAACGCATTTTATTCTTAAATAATAACCATTAAATTCAGGGTAAAAACGATGGTTAAAAGAGTCATAAAGTGTCAATTCAGAATCTCTTTATTTATTAACCAAATAGATTACTACCGAACAGTATAACTATACAAAAACTTTTCGAAGAAATTGTCATGAACTTTCACTTCCCCTTCACAAGTGAATGAGTCAACACAGGCTGAGAGACACTGGGGTCCCTGACATCGGGTAATTCGAGGAGAAAGACAGCCTAAAGGGTCTGTTCTTATGACCTCACCCAACGGTAAAGGAAGAGGTCCCCTAGAAGGACTGGGTCCCTAGTTTGGGCTCAGAGGACGTAACGTCTACCTAAGACATGGCAGACTCGGTGGTCCCTTAGGGACACGAATGAAGGTAAACTAATTTTTTTTTAGGGTCTAAAACTTTCTTGTGAAAATAGAAAAAACTATCAAAACTTTGACAAAATTCCCTTTAATGTCATAAATCAGTTCTGTCAAAAAAAAAAAAATTTAAATTTCTTCATAACGAACAAAAGTAATCTCCTAGTAAGATCCTCTACTTTTATAGACTCAAGACAAGCATACAGACGGTGAATGATCGAGATACCGTGACGGAGTCATTAGGTCAAGAGACTGGGAGTCTCTTGACCTAAAACAATGGACATTTATCCTTCCCTGACTCGGTTTAGAAATTCAACATAAGTATGACCTTAATACTTTAAGTATCTCATAGTTTAATATTCTTGTTATTTGTGACGTAATTTTAATTTGAATGAAAGTAGTCATTAATCCATATTACAAGTCAGTAAGTACTTTGTAATTTTTTTTAATAAAGATCACAAAAATATTATAATGAAAAGATAAACAGTGGATTTTAAATTGTTGTTACAAGAGTTCTATGACCAAAATACTCTTTAAAGTATGAGGATTTTTCAAAAACATATAACAATTAGTCAACTGAATGACTTAAAAATTCTAATGATCTCGTTAATTAAAAGAAGAAATATCAAATACATAAAAGATTTAAAAGATTTATACTTGTACCGAATTTCTTTTTTACTGTCACAACTTAAGACATTATGATATGAAACGTATGGAGACAAAATTTTGTCGATATTAGAAAAAAATTATGTCGAGTTACTACGACTTTTATTCATATTCTGAAATCTTTTTCTCAAGGTAGTCAAGTTTCTAGTCGTTTCGTCGTTTGGTCTTTAGGCTGATGTCAGACTTTATTTAGAAGAGTGAAACCTTTTCCATGGACACAATCAAATACCGTAGAATTGATCGGGATTGCTAGTAAAATATTCTAGTCATTTACTATGAACGTATAAGTCACATTATGGTAAATTGACATTAAAAGACTATAGTTTATTATGTAGTGTAGTTTCTTAAACTACGAGTACTGTGGCAGTGAACTTAAAGTGACGAAAAAATAGTTAATATCGGATATGACCTCAGTAACCAACTTTTGTCGTCTTGACTCATTGCGGACCTGATTTCTTTAAGTGTTTGGACAGTCCTTTCGATAATGCCGTTCCTCTTTGACTTCGAAATTTTTTCCTCTCCTACCAACCTGGTATCTTTATTTTAAATCAGGACCTATCTTGATAAATTCTCCGTTTTTCCCACATATATCTTTTAAACCTCTCTTCTTATTACACCAAATTTTTTGACTCAACTTTTTCCCAGAATTGACTAAAGAAGATCGTAAAGACTTAAGTAATTTACAAAGACCTCGAACAGTTTACGGTACGAAAAAACCAAGGAGAAGAATGGAGTATACATAAATTAACGTTTCAAGACGAAGAATGTATAGATCTGTCAGAGGAGTGAGAGTCGGAAGAGGAGTAAAGAAATGGTCACTGGAACTTAAACTTAGTTCGACCTGTAAAGGGTGGGAAAAACTAATTAGATTCATAAATTTCATGAAGACAAAAACATAAGACTTAAGACACCGGATGGTCTCCAGAAACTTCGTAAGTCTGTTATAGAGTATTTAAGAGTGTTTGAGATAATTCATCCACAGTTTTCATAAAGGTAAAAATGGAACCCCTTTAAGTCCTGGTTTATAGAGTTTTACCCTTGTCTTTATAATAGAATAAGTAGAAAAGACTTATCTTTAATCTATTATAGGTGGTGTCTTTATTTACCATTCACTAAAAATTTTAAGGAAGAAGGTTGACGTAAAGATAGTTATCTTATTTTTAGTGGTTTGTATAATGTTCATATTTATCATGGTACTTGAACAACTCCCCTTTTTTTTCACATTAACTTCACGGAAATATAGTCTGGATTACTTAAGTAGGTGACAGAAATTTATGGATCATTTTATTCTGAAGAGTCGAGAAAACTTTTAAGAAACATTCACAAAAACCTCGGTCTTCTCCCGTCTTAGAATAAAGAATTCATCATTTCTGTATTTTCGTGTTTTTCCTTCTGTATTCACTTCTTCAGGGACTAAATCAGACGTTGAAGATCAATACAGACTCTCGAAAAACCAAAAACAAATGAGTAGACAAGTCACATTGTGTTTATAAGGGTAAAAAGTGACATTACCAGATGTTTATTCAATTGTAATTCTAAATTTCAATTGTAAAAATGATTTAAGTGAAGAACTAAGGGAAATATTCTTCATTGTTTATCAAACTAAACGAAATTCGATCCTTTACTGAGATATACCGAATTTTTAACCTGAAAATTTTTTATTCTATCCCTTTCGTAATATTAAATCATCCCGTGTTTCTTTTGTCTGTAAGATGTCTTTGATTTTAACCACATAAATTCTTGTAAACCCCTCAAGGATAACACACGGGTGGGGACTGAATTCTGTCTCCCTTTTTACTCTCTTTTCTTATTCTCTTTTTGATACAATAGGAAAACTTTCCCTGGAGTGAAAATTTCTCAAACATTGGATTAACCCCTCTAATGGCTCTCTCCGAATTTACTAACATATATTAATTTATGGTCCCTTACACTATCTTTGAGAAACGTTGAGTCTTTTTTCTTTAGTAAACTGAAAGTCTTATATCATCAAAATTCCGTAGAGGTACATCTCCATCTTAAACTCGACTTGGAATTCAAAATTCATTCGTTACTTCGTTTTTCTAACTATCCATCATTGAATCTTCATTGAACCTGATTCTCTACCTCCCCCTGTTTTGACCACCAACCATAAAGTATAACTTGTGGTTCTTTCAACTTATTCATCCTACCTTTAACACAAAACCACGAAATTGTGGATCCGTCTCCTCAAATCCAAGTTATATCATCGATAACATCTAAGAAATCATCTCTCATTTAACTACATTATCACCGAACGTCCTAAACATCTGTCTTATGTAATTTCCGACTCCTCTGTTCTCTTCTACTCTACTCGGACTTGAATCCTTTACCATCGTTCTTATGTTTTTCTTATTTTGACCTTTTATAAAGTTCCCTCTTTAGACATCAAAGAATACTGTCTAACCTTGACCTCTTATCTTCTAATCTCCGTTTCTGTTACGGTACGGTTGTCATCTCTTAATCCTCAACACCTATATAGTTCCTATCTTTGTCCCTGTAATTTTCGTCACTTGCAGACGAACCAGAAGTGATCCGGGACTTAACTACGATCCACGACCCGACTTAAAATAAAAGTCAGACATTGAACCGAATATTAAATTCACGTTTTTTCCAAAGGAGTTCAGAGTATCACTTTTCACTCACTTCAACGGGTCAACACAGGCTGAGAATCGCTGGGGTACCTGACGTCGGTGGTCCGAGGAGGCAGGTACCCTAAAAGGTCCGTTCTCATGACCTTACCCCACGGTAACGGAAGAGGTTGATTAAGCGATCAAATCATACATCATTTTATTGTCTCCGAAACTTATTCAATTTGACCGCTCATTGTTGATTAGTCAAAAGAAGTCACTAGTGACAAGAAGATGTGTCCGTCCTATTAATTAAGTGCCTACCAGAAAGACCAGATAGAAGTTGATAAGAATGTGATGTATTAGTTAATCCCTGTAGAAAAATGTCTATATACTTCTCTTGTGTCTATCGAAATGTCTTCAACTCAAACAATTTAGACAAACAATACTGTCCCCTAAAGACTGTGTTTTTAACGAGTGACGTTTGACTTGGGGTCTCTTCACTACTTTGTTCTGTCGACTACAATCCTCCATATGCCCGCACCCCATCCCACTCTTCAGTGCCTATTTAATTTTTGACCGTTCATAGACGACTTCGTCTCGGTGAAAAACCCCCCGTATTCTTTTTGACTATTCGGTGGTAAAACCAGAGAAATCTCTTTAGGTAAACAACAATTCTAGGATTCTGGTAAATGATGGTAAGTACGACGTTTTACGTCGTCAGTGTGATAAAGGTTTTCCTAGAATTTTTGATGACATTTTCTGTACATTCTTTTATTTGTTAATGTTTTGGTAGTTGTAAAAAGTTTCACACGAGTTTGTCACTGAAAATGTTTGTTACACTTAAACAAAATTTACTTTTTTCTTCAGACACTTTCTAGTTTCTGAGTAAAGTGTCTATTGAATATAACGTAATTACTGAACTAATTGACATGTTCATTCCCAACATCTGGGAAAAAATTAATCCAGACTCGCTAGTTATATTTATGACTACCCCCTCACAAAACATAGGGTCTGAGGTTATAAGGTCGAAACACAGGACAGGACAACAATATTAAACATTTTTAGAATTGCGTCACTAAGTCCAAAAGCATTGAAGTTACTACAGAACCTCCTGTCACGTAGAACCAAACTTCTGAAACAACATAGGCTTCCGGCCTTGTCATGAGCTGGTGCTACTAATTTATGTATTTTACTACCCACTAAGGAATCACACAGTTTACAGAATAAAAAATCAAGACTTCACCGTAGGTACAGAAATTTGAGGGGACGTTATACTTGATATGGTATTGTCCATTGACGTTTCCGGTCTTCGCAGACCTCTTGATATAGATAACCGTCACTAAGTAGAAGGAAAAGACAATTAGCGTATATTCTTGCTACGACGCGTCGCCTTTTCCGACGCACCCGATCCCATTTCTCCGGCTACGGGTGATTGGGGAAGGTATCGCTGCCACGGTACTGAGGCTTTCTCGTCGGTTTGTTTTCTTCGCTTCTCGCGGTCTCGGCAAGGAAGGAGGTGGCCGCCCACAGGCGCGTCGCGTCTTTCTACTGCAGTTCCGAGTAGCGATGGGTGTTTCTCCCGAGCTCCAGAAACTTACGGGACTTTAACCCAGTTTTGAAACCAACACATGTAAAAAGACCCTTAACCCACGCATATAATGTAATCTTAGTGTCTCCGTAAACATAGTAATTTTTATTCAATCCTTAGTGACTAAACTATCAAACCCTATTTAATCCTTTTACTACAAATGTAGATTCTAAACAATCGATAGTGAAACAACAAACAATTCTTATTTCTTTAATATACAAAACTAATACACAAAATTTAATCACACTTATTGTTACGTTTACACTTAATAAAACTATTAGTACCGGTTTGCCTACATCGGATGGGTCGAAAAAGACTACCTCAGTCAAATCACCCATTTTTGACAGAAAGACCAACAGGATTGGGAGTAGGACCCCGAACAGGTCCTGTGATATGAAAGAGGTTCTGGATCCCTGTACTAGTGAAAATATTAACTTATGATAAGAACATAGAGTGTCAATATTTGTCTAAAAAAAGAAAAGGAGACTGTATACAGACCAACAATTTAATGGTTAACAATGCATTAATATGATCTGTCAACAAAAGACAGGTCGATTCATTGTCCTTATTTAGAAACCCCCGTATTCACCTTCTCTATAAACTATTAGAGTCTTATAATAAGTCGAATTCTGCATACTCAGATCAACACTTTACAGTTGTGTAAATTTAGGTTCGAGATCCCTAAACATTTCGTCGTTTTTGGCACTGAGGCACTTCAGTATATAATGACGTCTCTTGCAAGACCAGAAAACACTTCCCCAAAACCGTTAGATGAAAAGGAAAGTAAAATAAAGGAGGACTCAAAAGACTTCAAACTTATAAACTTATCACAGTTAAAATAAAAAGACGTTTTGTAATCCTCAACACATATACCCTTTTTGATCTTAACTATAAGTTTTTGATGTGGTCAAATCTACTTGTCATACAATGACATTAAGTCGGTATAATAGTGGAATAGTGAAGTTATCATTTTGACAGACAACCGACGTACTTAAACAAACCATGAACCAAACTTTGAAACTCTCTCATGTAAGGTTCTGGATCGGTTCAACCGAAGTCAAGTACGTGTTGTCTAACGGACGACGTTCATATTTATTGACATAAATTTTTTAACTTAGAGAAAGCACAAAGAGAAGTACACAAACTCCTTTTTATCTTTTATTTTCAATCTACTCACAAAAATCCTCGTAACAAAAAGAATGAACCCAAATTGTAAGAATTTTATAAAAACTGAAACATGAGAATGATTTGACGAAAGACTATTTTGTCAAGTGACAAGAGTCTTAAGACACTAAAAACGGTTTTACTCAATATTTTCATAGAGATGTTCGAGAAGTGACATTCTGTCTTAAGGTGTATTACTATCCAGAGGTTTTCCTCATTAGACCAAAGTTCCAGCTCTCACAGTCGATTTAACCTTACGATTGTTGACGAAAAACATTTTTTGTTGGTTTTTTTTTTACACAAAGAAATGAGATACTAGAAACAATATACAAAATTTATGTAAATATCATTGACAGACCTTCAATTCTGACTAAGTCAAGGAAAATCATATCCGACAATCCGTCATTTTTATGCTGATATAAAATTTGTTCTTTTACAAGTGCACGGTATTATAAATATCATTTAATATATTGTCAAAATCTACTACAGCATACAATGCGATATATTTGAGAAAAGAATTCGGTCTGAGGAACATATATAATAGAAAGTCACTAACATGTGTCACCATATCACAAAGTGAACTATACTAAAATTAGTGACAATCCAACTTGAACTTTCTTTCAACCTTAGACGTTGGTTCAGATTTGACGTAATGTTCGTCGTCACCCCTGCTCGAAACTTTCTTGAACGGTCTGAATTTGTCCATACATCAAATATCGACTACTACCTAATAATAAAAATACAGTAAAAGGGAACTAAGAAATGTTCAAACGTATACACCGTTATACAATACAAGTCTACAGGTATAAACTCAGAGGTCAAGATATAAACTCTAATCCCGGAAAAAAAAAAATTACATAATATATATTCTAGAAGGAAAGGAATTAATTTTTGACTTTGAAGATCCAGAAAAAAAAAAAAAGAGAGGAATTAACGTTGATAGGAGATCGGGTGTCTTTTGACCCTTATTGAAGATGAATATTTTGATAGTAGGAAAAAAGGGATCATAATTAAAGAAAGATAATCCTCATGGAAAACCTCCCTCTTGAAATTCTTGTATAAAAATTTACAATGAAGGATCCTTCTGTATCATTAAAGAAGTAGTTCTTTTCCTTAGTGTCCCAACGACGACGACGATTCAGCGAAGTCAGCACAGGCTGAGACACGCTGGGGTCTCTACCGTCGGGTGGTCCGAGGGGGCAGGGATCCTAAGAGGTCCGTTCTTGTGACCTCACCCAACGGTAAAGGAAGAGGTCACGTACTTTCACTTTTCACTTTTACTTCAGCGAGTCAACACAGGCTGAGAGACACTGGGGTACCTGACGTCGGATGGTTCGAGGAGACAGGTACCCTAAAAGGTCCGTTCTCATGACCTCACCCCACGGTAACGGAAGAGGTTAGTGTCCCATCAAGACGTATTAAAATATTCTTAAATTTTCACTATCATGAAAGGACCTAAGAAACAATGAAAAAAAAGGGGAAGGACCGTGACCCACTGTTTACGACAATCGAAATACTTTTTTAAAATTAAACCCCATATTAAAGAAGTTTAATAATTCTAGTTTATTTTATACTTGTTCTAAAAGTAAAACTTTGATTACCAATCAAATAAGATTCGAAACGAAAACAATTTACACAGGTAAATTTAAGACTTACTTTAAACCATGTATCCCAGAGAATCTAAACAAAAGAAAAAAGAAATTGTACAGAGGGTTTGGTAGTTTACAATAATTTGTAGAAGTACCATAACAAGACTTACGTATGGTCACAGTATCTTCTCATAAATGATCTGACGTACTCTTATCGTGTCAAACGGAATTGTATCGAACATCTACTTAACTCTAATATTCGTATTTTATTATAATGTCACTTATACAAAATATTTACGAGTGTTCTGATTCCTATCAGTATATATCACGGTCCCGGAAGACACAAGTTCCGTGACGGGATTTAAATATCTATTTTCAATTTGTATCCAGAAACAGAGTCCCTCGCACGGTAAATCATTATCCCTTCTTTTGGTACTGTAAATGACGAATTATCATTCTCGAGACCTTTCTTGGCGTGTCTCACGAGTTCTCCCCTTCACACAAATAACTTATCTTGAATCTTTTCCGCAGTATCTTCTACTCCATAAACTCTACCTGGAGACCTCTTGACGAACACCAAATCTCTTCAACAACCCGCCCCCCTCTTCACAACATTTATGTTACTTATCTTACTAATATCATTTCTCCGTTTTTCAGTCTTTCGTATCTGAGGTACCTCTTGTCTCCTCCAGGGTAAAATCTCCAGTAAAGTCCTTTATTCCTGATCTTGAATTCACCATCGTCACTCTTGCACTGTTTCTCCAATAAAATTTTCTACACTAAAACCATCTAAGACATGTCCTGCGATATGGATTAGCCTACGTCTCACTTTTCAGTTTCTACTACAGTTCACAAGTTCCGAGTCACAGGTCTTTCTCAAAAGGTTATCACCTTAATGCCAATAATTCTGTTCGTCGACTAACTCCGT
This sequence comes from Capra ibex, assembly GCA_006410555.1. Classification (NCBI taxonomy): domain Eukaryota; kingdom Metazoa; phylum Chordata; class Mammalia; order Artiodactyla; family Bovidae; genus Capra; species Capra ibex. The sequence continues at coordinate 2,059,574 of SJYO01041148.1, read as the reverse complement.
ACCCTTCCTCTATCCTGTACGTCTAAACTTGTAAAATTAAAAATGTCTTTCTTTAAGTCATTAGTCTTTATACCTGACTATGGACCTTCTACAAACTCTAATTCCTGTCTACTTCCTTAGGAAACGACTCTACTATTGACTTCTGTAACATCTATCGTGAATCTTACGAATACAAATTCCTCCTCCTTCCTTTCGACTATTCAGAGTCCATGACACGATTCGGGAAGTATAGAAAAGTAAAGTAGGATTTGTTCTAGGTCATACCGGAAGGAACCAACGAGTCACCATTTCTTAGGACGGACGGTTACGTCCTCTACACCCAAGTTAGGGACCTAGTCCTTCTAGTGGTCCTCTTCCTTTATCGTTGGGTGAGGTCACCCTTTAGGGTGTTTATTCTCCTCGGACCGTCAGACGTCAGGTACCCCAGTGTTCTCAGCCTGTGTTGAATCACTGATTTGTTGTTCTGGGGGGAACATATCGTCCACGACAAATGTAAGTCTCTTCAATTCAACGTGTACTAGTGTGTCTATGATTCACCATTCTCACTCCTATCTTAGTATATTGAGTGAGTGCGAGAAAGGAGAAAGGTCACTCACAATACCGAATTAAGGTACCTTGGGTGTATTCCTTTCATAAAGTCTCACTCGGCACCTTCTGTAATCCCTAGAGACGGACTCATGACTTCGTCTTCTTCATTACTAAACCGAATACTATTCGTTCCTTTTACGGTAGTAATTGACAATCTATCTGGTCGAGACCTTTACTCTTTAATTTCACTGAAACTTTCTCTTCTTCGATTCTATTTCAGTACCACGGTTCTGTAACTTCAAGGGAAATCAAGGTGTCCCTTCTTAGGGGTACCTGGACCCTCATTCCTTTATTACACTACTCTCACCGATAATTTTTATTGTCTTATGTTGAAGATAGTCTCCGTCGTATGTATCATCAAATCTTGCACCGTACCACAGTTCTCTCGGTTTGACTTAGCACCGACAACTATTGAGACGCTGAACCCGTTAAACTAAAGAGACTAATCAGGGGAATAAACATGTTGCTTTTTAGAAAGGAGGTCCAACAGACTCTTAATGGCTCACCAGACATTTCGTAATCATCGCAAACCATGAAATGAAACATACACGAGTCATTTAACAATGAACAATTTTCTTGTACTCGGTATTGCGAGGACACAGCGATGTGTTATCACATCACAAGAACCAAAGTCACCCACCCCTGGATCACTCTACCATCGAGACATATAACTACTTGTCTTGTTTATAATCTTTCTAAACACTGACTGATCGACTTTCTATTACCGTCGTTGTTTTTAAACTTTTAAAAATTCAGATCTTTTATTCTACAACGATATATATTATCGACCTACCGTAGTGACTGAGCCACCTGCACTCAGACTCACTTGAGGCCCTCAACCACTACCTGTCCCTTCGGACCGCACGACGCTAAGTACCCCAACGTTTCTCAGTCTGTGCTGACTCGCCTATATATTATCGACATCCCTTCACCCCAAGCTATATCAAACTCATTCTTATCATGAAACCTACCATCAGCATTCCATCTATAAGTCATCTTTACCTGTCTTCCCTCTTTTTGGATGCATTCCCGATTAACACGTCTATGCGTCACACACAGTCAGTCGTCCATGTTTCTCCACCCTCACGCAATTCAGACCTCTTTGTAGATCTCAACAAAATAAACAAGTAAGAAAGTAATCGTGCATGAATAGTCCTCGGATGACACACGGAACTTGTCACCTCCTACGAGTCAAGACCTTCTCTATCGTCAAGAGAAGGTGTCCTTTCAAGCCGACCCTCCCGACTATGAATTGCTCTTATGCCGCCCCAACATTCTTTACGTTTACTTCAATCGCTTTGATTATCTTTTATTCATAATCTGTTTGTTCTCCTGGCACAGTAAGTAAAACAGTAAGTTTCGATTTCCTCTTTACCAAGTTTTGGTTGCAAAGATTATAGTCATAATCTTTTTCTATAGGTTTAACCTTTTCTTCACTTTGACAGTGACACGTCAACTGTACTATACTGTGTGCCTTTTAGGATTCCCACGATGGTCTTTTGATGATCTCGAGTAGTAAAATTTTTATCAATCTTTAACCATTTTTATTTTTTATCGTCTATTTCTCGTCCATCCTTTCTTCACCTTCTGTCGTGTCACGGATGGGGACTTCAAATACGTTGAATACTTCCTATTCTCTGATTACGTCACCTTTTATGAATATTCCGTAATGGTTTTAGTCATTACTTTTCTACCTTTGGACAATCGACAACTAATCCCACAAGGAAGACCTCTTTAATCCTTAATTAATAGTCTCGTATTAAAGTAATATTAACAGTGCAAAGAACGATTCTTTATGGGTACGTTCTTGTTACTCATTCATTTAACTAAAAATTCAATACAAGTATACACATATAACTACCTACTATAATAAAGGTGTAACAAACTCCATCAAAAATTTTACATTTTTTATTCCAAATCTTATATTTGTACTTGACTTTAACTGAGATTTTTTTCCAAGTTAGTTTTTACGAGGGTGGGTTCGTGGGGGAGAGGAAGATTGTATATGTAAAAGTATATGAAAACGATAGAAGACCCAAACAGGAAATTAAGGAACAAAAGATAAATGGGAAAAAAGCATACAAAAAAGATGGGAGAACGGATTTTTGGTAATCGTATCATTAAAATCGATAACCATGGATTATTGTCTTCTGTAGTGTTTTCAAGTCTACGCAGAAAATTCAAAGATATTCACTTAATTTCTCTTTTGTCACAATTTAGTGACTAAGTCTGCAGACGAAGTACTTTTTTTTCTCAGAGTTTAAGAAGCTCACGTCATTCGCAGTAACGTCTGGTGAAGATAAGGAATAGGGCGTCTGAAAGACGAAATCTTTGTTGTGACATTTGCTTAAAGCCCCAGTGATCCTTAACGACTACAAGATGTCCGGTGCAAACTCTCTACGTCGTGAAAGTTTTACATTATCTGGAACCCTAACCGTGTCCCTGAACACGAGACGGTGGTTGACAAGAACCTTCTAATTTTAATTAATGAAGTAGTTTATCCGTGTTAAATATACACACTTTTAATGAAGTCAAAAAAAAGGATTTTGAAAAATAATTTTTGTGTAACACAAACTTATATTTTAACCTTAGGAGATAGACGAAAACAAGTCTCCTAACAAACACGTTGAAGAACAAATTTAACCTAATCATGGTACAATTAAAATGTAACGGAGACCACTTATCGGTGCCCCGATATTAGAGACGGTCATTAAACAGTGTCGTTTTAGGAGACCTCCCGTCATGTTTTGTAAACACATCACGCCTAATCTGCCGCTTTCGGCATAGAATCTAACAATTATTTACAATTACTGTTTTGGGTCGACCATTTCGAACCTTTATTCTGGATTACGAACCACGGATAACGGTTTTCTTACAAATTTGTCTCTAAAGGTAATGAGTTTCCACTGGAGCATATCAGTTAACCACTTAAATTTTTTAGTATTAGAAGGTCAATAAATCTTTTTTTTTGAAAAGAAGACTAAGTATTCATATTTTCGGACACAAAAAAGTAGAACATTTGAAAAAACAAGAACCCATTTGACCCATCCGTTGTCGACATTTTATATTTATTCACATTGTATTTTACCCAGGATTGAATCTTCTGTTCCTTTACTATGGGTATGTAAGACCTAAACGATAGAAACCATACTACATATTGTGACTGAAACTTCTCAAGATCAACAGTCTGTGAATTCCCCATTAAATCAAAGAAAGGAGAGGGAGTTAAGATTCTAACAATGAAATGACACAGGATTCACGGTATAAATGAATTTTTGTAAAGAACTGTGTAATCTTATATCAATACCTCCTTCTTATTATCGGTGATGAAAAATTTTTCTTTACTTAGTAGCAATTCTCTATACTTAAACAACAAGACCCGTTAAATTGTAAAAGTAGTACAGACTATGTAAATTTGATCCATACAAACAAGCGTCCTGTCCTTTGTCTTGATTCTAAACCCATCCTGCACCCGGGGAATGGTATAAACACGTGTCATCTAGACAAATTTTGACTCGACTATATAAATCAATTTTGTTGTGTCTGAAGTAACCGACTGTAGTCGTGATAGAACAGGTCGGAGGACGAATAGGTGAGTCTCATTAATTAAACTAATTAAATATTCATTAAATCGGTTCCTACCCTACATTTAGAAACAAATTCTTTTGTCAACCTCCAGGTTCAGAACCAATTTTTGACACAGAACTTTGGTAGGTCCGGGAGGATGACTGAACAGTCGAGACCCAATAAAAGTCTTTTGAACTGAACTCAAGGAATCAAGTCAACATTCAAAAAAGGGTGTCTGAATGTACCAGACACACTCACCCTCTCATTCATCACCGGTGCAAAATCGGCGACAAATCAGATCACATACACACAAATGTAGAGGAGAGACCTAAATATCCGTCGGTTCCGTTTTATTTCGAATATGAGTGAACTAACTCCTCGGAAAGTGGGTGTCGTGGACCGCCGTCTCCTCGAGAGGAGCCTGGAGCTCGAACACACACGTACACACCGATAACGATCACGACGTGTGACCTAATTTTGAAGTCCCGTACATTTCCGCAAGGGACACCAAATCTTAATTTCACAAAGTTCAAAATATTACAATGTCAAAATGTCTCATTGGATTTTAATTTAGTAACTGGGGGAGGGGGGCAAACGTTAACATAGACGAGTGACATTTTCTTTTTTTTTTTCAGGTTTAAAAAACGTCGTATTGTATGTTCTACTTCCAGTGATCATTGGAATAAGTCTATTCCAGTGATCATTGGAAGTCGGTCTATATTGTTAGGTGACACAACAGACCTAAAGAAAAGGAAATAAAAGAATTATTAATGAAAACTTTACTTTGTGCAATATACAAGGTTTTTCCCTTAGTTTCTTCTAAGAATGCGAGGAGTTGGGGGTGGAAGATCAAATTCTTCGTCGTAATAGTCACGACACACGGAAAAGGGTGGACGTAGGAGAAGTGTCCATTGACGAAACGACTGAAACCATAAATAATAAGGAAACGATAAAAAAATTATTCTAATATTTCTATGATTTTTATAGCCATTTATTATGATAAATGAAAACGTACAGAAATTTGAAATATATGTACCTTTATGAGACTTAGTAAGACACTGACGGATCACACTAAGTTTCACCAAAAGACACTGAATTGATAAAACTACATCATCGGACTAAAATAAAAATGACCCAGTGTGTTGAATTTGTATATCATTCTGTTGTGGCTCTTTTAAAATGTACACTCGTAAAGACAAAGACAGATTTTCATCTTGAAGACCCATCATCTCAAACGAGTAAAGACGAAGTGATTTACAACGGTTTAATGAAAGACTTCTCCAACATGTTTGGACGTCAAGGGTTCTTCCCACATATTAACAATAAGAAGTGTGGTACAGCTTGTGAACCGACAATAGTCTACATATTTAAAAAAGATCAAAGTACCCACACTTCACCAGAGTGAGATACCAAATGAATAAATAAAGGGACTAATAACTGAAACGTGTAGAAAACAAATAATCTGAACGTACATCTTACAGAAAAACAAAAAACGAGTCATCTTTAGTTGTCTAAAACGTTAGTGGTCTGTCTTTCAATCTTTATTGATGGTCTTTTATTCACTATACTATCTCTTCACATAATCTCTTCACCTTGGAAAAGTCAGTACATCTGTAGGACCTTGACTTTTCAAAATGTCGCCTTAACATTTAAGTCATCTACTTAATTATCGTCTTGGTTCCTATACACTCGACTTCCATTTGGTTATTTTTCATAGGTTTGACCTTCTCTTCTTTCCTATCTTTTCCGTCGTGTCTCGTACACCGTGGGTCCTAGACTTGTACCTCGACCAATGGAGAACACATTGGCGACCAGACGAACCCGACGACATTGTTTTGTCGTGTCTGACCTACCGAACGTTTGTTGTCTTTCAACAACGAGTGTAAAGACCTCCGACTTCAGACTCTAGTTTCACATGTGTGTCCAAGAGACAGACCTCTCCTAGGTGAAGGATCATATATTTATCGGTAGAAAGGTGACCCCTTGAGATGACTCCAAGAAAAAATTTAATTTTATCAGTTTGTCGATCTTGAGTAGTTACTTAAACCATTTCAACGTCCGATTTTTTAATTATGTGTATTTAGACAACGTAAGGATATGTGATTGTTACTTTCTATTCTTTTTCTTTAATTCCTTTGTCAGGGTAAATAGTAACGTAGTCTTTCTTATTTTATGGATCTTTATTTGGATGAATTCCTCCGTTTTCTGGATATGAGACTTTTAATACTCATGAATAGTAGTCACATTTTCTTACTTTCTTTAGTTTCTACTGTGTTTGTCTACCTTTCTACATGGTACAAGAACCTAACCTTCTTTGTATAACACTTTTATTGATATGACGGGTTTCGTTCGATGTCTAAGTCACGACAAGGATAATGTGACGTCTTTGACAAAGTCTTTGATCCTTATCTTTTATTAAGAGTGAATCTTTGTTACTCTGGTGGTAATAGAAGTAAGATTTTAGACTGTTCGTACAATAATATTATAATTAACCAGTTAGAGTACTTGAATGTGTATTTCGAACATTCATCGTGTTGACTTAAATAATTTGTTTCCCCTGTAACTGACAGTGGAATTTTTCACTTTAGTTTACGAGAATAGTCTTTACGTCTTTCAGTCACGGACAAGTATCATTGTTACATCTTTCCAAGTACTCTACTGATACAATCTACTGTCCTACAGAATGACGTCGTAAACTTTTACAGACAATGACTCTGTCACCAACTGATTTAGTACCTTATAGGTAAGACACCTTACAATGTGTAAATATATTTTCTTTAAAATACACGTATCTAAAAAACACTCAGACTTCTCACCTTTCCGTATAATAAAGAACTCTATCCTCACTTTAATTAATGATCATGTCCCCGTCAATAACTTAAAAAGAACCATTGAGACATATTAAACATAAAATATATTAATGAAACATATGAAATAGTAAGGAAATATTAATATTAAAGAATATATTAAAATATATTAATTGGTAAAGAATCTACGATGAGAATGGTAACGAGAACACCGTTGAATGACACAACTGTCGTCTGAGAAAGAACGGGAATTGAAGACAATAGAATATAAGTCGATTGGAGTCAGTGACTAACCTTGTACTCACCAATACCTTGTACTCACCAATACCGAATATTGTCCTTCCCTTCAGTACCTTTTCAAATATTTCTCTTGTACCTGTAAAGATCTATTATACACAGAGGTCTTGGACGTCACATACCGATATAGTACCCATGTCAGTTCCTTCCAATATTAGTGTTTAGTTTCAGTACATTCATATACATAAGGATTGTAATCTCTAGACCGAACAAAGAAAGTTCGCTCTCGTTCTTTCAGTTTACCGAGCAGAATTTTTTGTCGTCCTTCTTAACCTTGTCTACTCTGATGCAATGGACCGGCGGCTCCTTTTTCTATGTCATTTTTGGCTCTCTGTTCTTAACAACCTATATTCTTTACTTGACTTGTCCATATTACTAATTTTTTAATGAAAGAAAAGGTATCATTATACCTTGAGTTCAAGTTCATCATGTTGAGTTCAAGTTTATCATGTTGAAAAATAAATAAGTAACCAGGTCCCTCTCATGTTGTAGTTCAGATTCTTATTCCCTGTAGTAAAGATTTCACATCGATTCAATATCTTATCTTTTAGAAACGGTTTCTGGTAATGAGAGTGTAAAAAAAAACGGTACTTACATCGAGACAAATCGAAAAAACAAAGGTATCGCAATCATGAAATTTAAAATAAGGACACACTGAAAGTCTAAATAACGTTGATAAAGTTCCATTAATTACTATTATTTAAATTAATATATTTCATATTGTTTAAAGTTATAACAATATCATATATATATTCATTATCTAATCGAGAATTAATAACGGGAATAACACATAGTCGTCGATAAAATTTATAGAGTAAACACATAGTCGTCGATAAAATTTATAGAGTATACGGATAGAGGTGACAACAAAAAAAAAAAAAAAAATTGAGACGTTTCGTTGAAAAACTCCTTCTATATTAATTAGGGTAAACCTCTACTCCTTTGACTCAAAATTTCTCTAAATTAATGGGGAAGGTTCCATCATTTCGCAGACGGACATTACGCCCTCTGGGTCCAAGTTAGGGACCCAGCCCTTCTAGGGGACCTCTTCCTTTACCGTTGGGTGAGGTCATAAGAACGGACCTCTTGAGGTACCTAACTCCTCGGAACATCCGATGTCAGGTGCCCCAGCGTTTCTCAGCCTGTACTGACTCGCTGAACTGAAGTGAAAGGCTCCAGTGTGTCGATCATGCAGTCCCCCGGTCTCAAATCTAGACTACGGTCTCCACCATAAACATTGCTGACACGTTGTGACCCGAAGAGAGATCGCAGTGCCATACCATGAGGATCAATGATAAAATTCATAAAGCACAATCTTTTCATTAGCAATCCTTCGTTATAATCTTGTTTAATCACAGAGAAACCTCTTACATCCCCTTCTGAAAATTTCAAATAGTCCTCTGATCATAAAACAATGTCGCTTCGTATGACAGAATCGAGTCGACCGTATTGTTTTATGGTATCTAACCGAATTTGTTGTCTTTAAATCCTCCGATTTTTAAGGTCTAGTTTCGTGGTTGTCAAAGACCACTCCTGACAGAAGGATCGAAAATCTGTCGACGGACTGGTGAACAGGAGTGTTCGAGAGGGTACAGAGGACATCCTTCACGTGTTTAACGTAGTACTACCGGGGACCGAGTACTACAGTAGATTCGGATTAAGAGAAAGTTTCCGAGGTAGTGGTGTGTGGTAGCGTGACCCCCAACGGAGTATAAGTAAGTTGTATACTTACACCCCTTCTGTGTTAAGTCCTGTATCCTGTATGTAACTGTCTGATGGGGCACTATATAGGGATGTGTTTGACCCCTTTGAGTCAGTGACATAGACCACCCAAACCTCGACTTAATGTGTTTACGTAAATCTTATTTATAATTACATATTTATAGTCAACCTTTTTCCAGTTCCAGAAATCACGTACGATGTCCCGAGTCAAGTGAGACAATCAGAGAATTAAGTCGTTTATGAATAAACCACAGTTGACACAGTGTCTAGACCTTCTACAATGCTTAATTAAAATTCTACGGGGAACGAAGGTTTTAAAACGATGACATATATCGTCAAATCGTTTATGTATAATTCGGCGATGAGAAACGAGTCATGACAAAACCACTAAATTTACTTCTATCGGTACAAGGACAGTATACACATCCAGTATGCTTTAATTTAGAATAATAATTAGTAGGGGTACATAACGAGGTAAAATAGTCACAGGGCAATTCGTGAACTAAAGGAGGGCTCAGGGTTTCGTGTCCCGGGATAAAAAATAAAAGAAAGAATCTTGTCTACCTCCATAAACCACAGGACAAACCTGACATGTGGAGTCAATGAATAAGAAAACACTCCCTAGAATCCTCAGTCAAGTCCAAAGTTTCTCAGTATACTTGTTTGTTTTTTTTGACACGCGATGGTGACGAGGACGTGGGAAAGACCGCAGGACGTCTTGAGAAGGACCGAGAAGGAGAGGGGGTGTGGTATGCATTAAAGTCTTGACCAAGAGTAACCGAACGAATGACACTTCCGATAGATCTTCGTCCCTGAATCTAAGTTGACAAAAAATAGAAGAAATATTTCTGTTTTCAGTCCTCATCAACGTTTAATTTTATAAAAACATCGATCAATGAATCTCTTCATACTTCAACATAGAATCAACATCTAGGGTTTAGTTTAATTTTGGATGAGGTACAGGTTTGATTGAATCATATGATTCACTATCATTACAGTCCATATGAGGGGTAAAAGTTCCATTACACTAACTATTATAGGGTAACCTTTATGGGTCTAGGGTCCGACCGTGGACGAGGGGAAAGAGGTAGAAAATCTATTCTAGAAGTATTTGTATTGAACTTCGATAGGTTTGAGAATTTTCCACGTGTGGGATCTAAGCTCGTAAGTGTAGATTTCTTATGGTGAAAGATGTTTATTATAAATATATTCGAGGTATTATTGTCTTTGAAAAGAACTAAACTGTGTCATAGGGGGTTTGGATCGTGGAAAACCATACTCATAAACACCCTATTTCAATCTTCTTTTAATACAAGTTCTTTGTTATTGTTCCCGAATTAATGTTGGATTTATAGTTATTATTATTATATCCTTTTATGAGAAATATAATTATTATCACTTTTATATAACTATTAACATGTCTTAATGTATATAAGTCAACGAAAAATCTTTTGAAATTTTACGTACGTAAAAAATTAACTCTTCTCTATATCTTTTAATGAATCTAACCAATGGAGACCAATTCTACTACTAAAAAAAGGACGTATAAGGGTTTTAAAGATGTCAAAAGTACATAAAATACGTTCTTAACCAAAAATTTTGACAGAAAATATTCACACGATTGAGATCGATCGGTTCATCCAAAAACAAAAGAAGGACTTTTATAATGACTTTTACATAAAATGGTAACTCAGTAAGACAACAATTCACCGCCACAATTGATTTTTGGTCTTGTCACACACGTCGGACGAGCTCACCGGACACAAGAACTGAAGAGTCCAATTCCGTTGTTCTTGTTTTTGTCATGGGTCTAAGGTCTCTCTAACGCTCACCTTTTTACCTACCGGGGGTACCGTCACGTAACCTTCTTCCAAACCTACTAATAAACTGAGCGGATTATCTTCTTTCCCTATGAAACTACTCCTGCCCACACATATTAGTGCTCCTAGCTTATTATTCACTTGAGCTGGCTGTCTAGTCTCTCCAAAACCGTTTTTTGTTACGGTCATTGATCATTGTAAAACTTTTTGAAACGGACTCTGAGGCCCAGATTTAAAATTAACATTTTGGGAGTTTTCTTCCCTTTACCGACAAAATTTTACGTTAAAAGTTAAAAAATATTCGTCTTAAAACATGCAATAACATATCATAAATAAACCAAAATAAACGGCACACGATGGAGAGGGTGGGACCAAATACATATTAACATAAAATATATGAGTAAAAAAATTTCTACAGTCACAAATAGTAAAGTACCGATTGAAAGTCTTGTCGAAAAGAGATTTAAACAAGAGTCTCTTTACTGATATGATTAAAGGTCAATGTATTAAAAAATACAACTCGGTTTTCTTACATACAACGTGAAATTTTTACGACAAGTAAACTCCTCTATAGAATTTTCAACTATGGTGAATTTTAGGTTGATCAAAATAAATTAAGTAAAATCTAATGGAAAAAAATTGTAAACACTAGATAACTCACTGTTTAATCAGTAAATAAATTTTATTTCAATCATGTCTAATTTTCACAAAGTTATCGACAATTTAAAAGTTCGAAAATTCTTATACTTCATTATCGAATTATTCAGAAGAGACAGTCAGAGGACGAGTTCTAACGTAAAAAAAGAAAACAACCTTTCTCTAAAGTAACAGGTCATTATCATTATGATCAACAATTGTATTTGGGAGACATTATTTCGTACTTTCGTCTGCGTATTTGCGAAGTCGATTCTTTCATATCACCTTTGGATAAAAACTAAAAGGGATCAAAATTAGTTAGAAAATGTTTTCATGTACTCTGATTCAGTATCATAACCACATCACGGTACAGTTATATTTAAAAATTCCTAAGGAATACATTTTAACAAGTCTCGTTTGTAAACGGGAGTCTCGTTGTGAAAGGTGAAGGAAAATGGTCCATGACTTTTCCAAATTAATCGTTTAAGTGTCTAATCCAGTCGAAATGTTATCTGCATCAATTTTTAAAGAATGAGCGTTTATATTATTTAAATTCATATATGAAATCCTTCATATATGATAAATGACTATTGAAGGTGTCTTCGTCTTATCCGATAAAAGACAACAAAAGTTCCTCTACATAAAGAACAAACCCTTTAATAATTCAGGGAGGTACGAAATATAAAAGAAAAAAAGGGAATAATGGTTCACAATTAGGGTTTTGTTGGGTTGTCATTTATGTCTTTAATGACTTACTCTCTTATTACTTATACTCTTAATATCTTTCTTACACTTCATAATTAATACCGATTTGTAAAAGAGAGTAACTAAAAACACGGTGTACTTTTCATAAGAAAAACAAACCCTTCCAGAGCCCATTTTATAACACTGACACGGAAGTCGACGGAACACACGACGTACACTACAAAAGTTTGTGATCTCCCCCGGAATCTAAATTTCTTTGTTTTCCCTGTCAAGATTTTACCTACACACCAAACGGAAGAGATTAGAAAACCGATACATAAAATAGTTTATTTTTAGTATTAACATATGTAGAAACTCAAAGACTCGTCAGATAATGAAAAAACAATTTATTTAACCCGATCACGAACAGTGAAGGACAAAGTCCATTGATTGAAACATAAAAACCATAAATTTACAAATGTAACGTCTATGGAAAGATACAAGATTTTAACTAACCCTCTCAGACTTTGAAAAATTGTGGAAAAACACCAGGAAGTCGTGGTCTGTAAAGTAACCAGTCACTGTAAATTACACAAATGTGACTGACGAGATGACCTAACAGCAGCCACGGACCCCAAACTCATACTGGTGTCATCTGTCTATTTACTTACTCTTTTCCTCATCCACTCACCTACTCTTCAAAGGAGTCATGATATGCGTTATCGTCTGGAAAGTAGTCTACGAAAGTATACTTTGTTTTAAATGGAAATTTTACACACACTAAGGAAAAGTACTTCTTTCGGATCATAGGTACGGATTCCGGTCGTGCATGACGTCCCCTCCACTTAGTGTAGAAGGCCCATGCACACCACGGCACAGACACATTCAACCTTCTCAAGGAAATGTCCATATTGGGTCACTAAAGACATATCTGGACCCTAGGACAACGAAAGTCGTCGTCACCTCAAAACCCATCCTAAATTCCTACATATTTCCGTGACGTACTTGTCGAATCCTCATGTCGTCCACTCAGACTGGTCTACTGAAAGAGTAGGTGGATGGACAGGTCAATGAAGGGTCGGCCTTAGGAGTCTAGTGGAGTCATGTATGACGAACAGGAGTCGGTGGAGTCTTACCTGGTGGACTGGACCAAGAACGTCGGATATTTTTTCTAAGGAAAGGAGACCATCGATACATACCTGAAAATTTTAAACCGGAGAGTGATGGGAACACAGACCGAACTGACTTATCGATTGGACTGCAAAAATAACTATCTTAAGTGTATGGTATCCTAAGTGGTAAAACTACGTGAAGTCACCAAAAATCATATAAGTGGACCAACGTGTCAGTAGTAATGATAGGATTGTAGAAGGGGGTTTCTTCGTCGCATGAGTAATCATTAGTAATGGGAAAATGTAGAGGGGGGTCGGGAACCGTCGGTGATTAGATGAAAGACAGAGACCTAAACGGATAAGCCCTACAAAGTAAATTTACTTTAAGATTCAAACTATGATTTTAACCTTGGGACTTTATAAAAAGCACACGGGTTAACGATACCATATATCGTAAAAACAACAACAAGTCAGTGATTCCGTACAGGTTGAGACACTGGGGTACTTAATGTCGTACGGTCCGAAGGGACAGGAAATGACAGAGGGTCTTAAACGAGTTTGAGAACAGGTAACTGAGTCATTACAATATATATGAATGTATATATATATATATTATTAAAATAAACCCGGAAGACGTAGAGTAGTAAATTGTAGACTATTTTACGATATATATATATATATATATATATATATATCGTCGCTTCCATATCTCAACGAGACGAGTTACATGAATATATATATACAATTCATTATCTCTATGTCTTCCGGGTTTCTTCCCATACTGTAAATAGTTAGTCAATTATATCGAGTCGACACAATAATAGGTAAGGAATCATTTCGTCAGTGGTCTTTGTCACTTTCCATCTATTGCAAGACGACACTGTGGAGACTCATCAGGACACCACGACCTTTACGTAATGATTATGTTCCGTACACTTTACGGTGACTATAGGATAGGTTTAGCGTGTGAAAGGTTTAATCGTGTCGGTGATACCTCTTGTCGTACCTCCAAGGAATTTTTGACTTCCGTCTCGATGGTATACTGGGAAGTTAGGGTGAGGACCCGTATACCTCATGTGCCCGTGTATATGTGTTATCTCATAAAGAGGCGGTAATCTTTCTTACTTTACGGCAGACCTCGTGTACCTACCTGGATCTCTCATAACTCACTTCAGTCTGTCTCTTCCTCTTTATGGTATACTGTCGGGTGTATGCACCTTAGATTTTTATTTACTGTGTCTACTTGAATGAATGTTTTGTCTTTGAGTGTTTCACTTGAATACCAACGACCCCCTTTCCCCATCAATCCCTCAAACCCTACCAGTACACATGTGACGACATAAATTTTACCTGGAGGACATGTCATGCACCTTGAGACGAGTCACAATGTACAGTCGGACCTACCCTCCCCACAAACCCCCTCTTACCTATGTGCTCATACATACCGACTCAGGGAAACGACAAGTAGACTTCGATAGTGTTGTAACAATTAACCCATATAGGGTTATTTTTTAAATTTTTTTAAGTTTTCTTTTTAGTGTGTGAAAGGGTGCACTAAGGATCTCACACTTATTCCTCTTCATACCAATTAATCTTATATTCCAGGTACTTCTGTCTCCATTCCAGACAGACGGTCAACGGACGGGGTACGTCGGTGAGTCCTCAACGACGTAAGTACTTCTTTATGTACTTCTTTGTTTATCAAATACCAGACGGTCAGTTTTATCTGTATTTTTACTTACTACTGACTCCATGTCCCTCTTATCCGAAAGGACCGGAGTAACGGGTCGGGGACGACTTTGTCCCTAAACAAACAACCTAACAACCCGAAAAATTTTCCTACGAAGTTGATGTGTCTGTTTTCCATCTTGTCTCCAATGGATTCCCTACCCCACGTCCTTACCCCCTCGATATACAACTCATCCATGTCTCAAAGACGAATCCTATTACTAACATATTTAGTGACGTACCGTAACACTTATATAACGATACATTATGGTGACCTAATATATGAATTTTGAATTTAAAAACAAAATATATAATTATATAAATGATGTTAATTTTTTACAAACGAAGTTTAGACAGATGGGTCACAAATTTACGATTTTCCAAAAACGCGTTCTCAGAGGGCCGTTCGGTAACAATTTTGTGAATAGAAGTAAGGCTCCTTACGTAGTCTAAGAAGTAATACATAAATATCATAGAAACAATCGTTTTATACTTTAAAAACCTTTAATTACCGATGAAAAAGTAGGGTTGAAGATTTCCATTTTAACCTCGTAGGAACTTTGAACCTTAATATTACGGAAGTGCTTAATATTTTAATTCCAGAATAATAGGAAAATTCTTTCTTTTTAATGTTTTAGTTTTGTTACGACCAATACATTAAATCGTCTATCAGGTCTGGTACCTGTATTTGAACTCAGTATTAAAAAGTGTTACTTAATGACGACGATGACGACGATTCAGTGAAGTCAGCACAGGTTGAGACACACTGGGGTATCTGCCGTCGGGTGGTCCGAGGGGGTAGAGCCTAAGAGGTCCGTTCTTGTGACCTCACCCAACGGTAAAGGAAGAGGTTACGTACTTTCACTTTTCACTTTCCCTTCAGAATCGCTGGGGTACCTGACGTCGGATGGTCCGAGGAAGTAAGTATCCTAAAAGGTCCGTTCTCATGACCTCACCCCACGGTAACGGAAGAGGAGTGTTACTTAATGATCAAAGAATTTAACCCGAATTATAGAAAGACAAACGCCATCAGACTACCAACCAACCAACAGAATAATTGACTGTTTTACCAAACGCACCCTCATTCACGACTTATTTCAGATCCACCTATTAAAAATTGTACTATATTGAACTTTTAGGTAGAAACTACAAACCCAAAACCGTTGACCCTGTCTCCGGACCCTCGGGTCTGAAACGTCGGACGTCAAGAAAACAGTGGACGGGATCTCGTATCAGAAATACGACGAAGGATAGGTGACCCGAGACGAAGACACTGAACCGTCTGTTCCTACGTTGAGGAGGTAAGACCACATTTACACCTTTATGGCTGTCTTAACAAATTCGTGGATGTAAAAAGTGACTTTGGTTTTCTTAATCTCACCAGTGACTAAAACAATATATTGGAGATAAACCGTAGTTTAATCTTAGGTGATAACAATCCTTACATTGACATCTTTCCGACGATATATGAATTTAGAGTAAAATAAACGAAGAGACCCCCAACAGAAGTACAAAAGTAATCCTTACAAAAATGTCTACATCCGAGAAGTCTATATTTCAACGACTTTATCTCTGAGTCTTCAAATCGAAAGTTTAACTTCCCCCCACCTTTAGACAAATCTTTCTAATTAAATATCTATTTATTAAATGACTGAGACTATGCAATTACATGTTATTAGGGCTCTCCGAAAATTTCTACATCAGTAATATAAGAATCCCAAAGATCCTTACAATTTGGACAGTAAGTATTATTCTCTCTTGATTTTATCCCGGGTAAATATTAAAGAAGAACCTTTGTAAAGTAGGTGTTTAAGTATCTGTTTATAAAAAAGAAAAGGTTTATCGAATAGATTATCAACCTGTCGTATTGGGAAAAGAGCTAATTGTACAATTGATCAGTTTTCGGACGTCTGTGTAACCTACTCACGACTTAAAAGGAGTTATAACGTCTAATGTTGAACCGGTCTTGTTTATTTTATGATGGTGTTCTTAGGATGAAACTGTAACAACATTTAAAATCACTTACGGTTGGGCTATCACTCTCCCAGACACGGATCATCCAAACGAGTCAGAAAATCGTCTAAGACTATAATTACTCATCTACCTCGTTCTGATTTTCGTAATTTCGTGACCGAAGTACACATACTGAAGAAAGACTCCGACTTTTTGACTCTTTCTAAACCAGTGATTTTAAAGGTAGACAAAAGACCTCTCTTTACGACTTAAAGTTCGTTCCGATAATAACTCAATGAGCTCAAGTCAAGTCTAACACACGTTTCTACGGGACTTCTACCCTACAGTCTAGTCCTTGAGCTCCGTAATTATAAGTCGTACATAGAACTCAGTAAGATAAATCTAACCTATTCTATCCTTTTTTCTTTTTCGCGATTCAGCACAGGTTGAGAACGCTAGGGTACTTGACATCTGACGGTCCGAGGAGACAGGTAACCTAAGAGGTTCGTTCTTATGACCTCACCCAACGGTAAAGGAAGAGGTCCCCATGAAGGACTGGGTCCTTAATTTGGGTCCAGAGGGCGTAACGTTCGTCTACGAAATGGTTGACTCGATGCGTCCTTTCGTCTGACCAAATCACCGGACCAACAACGGAGTTCCTTTCTTGAAAGTTAAAGACTGAATCGAAGTAACAACCGTCTACTCTCATTACCAGAAGAAAACCAAAGACCGTCTTCAAATAAATCCATTGGTTCGTTTTAAACATTTTAAACGTGTTTCTTTTATTTCCATGGTTTATCCCTTCGAAATATCAGAAGTCTTCACTAAATTCGGTTGTCTAAAAAAAAGCGGTTATTTTCCACTTTGTCGGTCGGGCATAAACTAGGGAAGAAAGGGACAATAAGAGGGATATTTACACACAAATAGTCCTCATTTACCGTGTGTTTTAAACGGAGATTTTGTAAGGAATATTTGAGGAGCCTTTTCTTTTCCTTCTTTCTTTTTTTCCTTTCTCACCTACCTACTCGAGTGTGGAGTCAAAAGGAAACCAGATGGAAAAGAAAAAGATAGGTTCCAGAAATTTTATCCACCAAAGTCACCAAGTTAGTAAGAACTGAGGAAAAGTGGACTTGGAGTCACAATGAAGGTCTAGATAGACTTACGTAAATACTTAGGTCGTCATATGTATACAAACTCTTTGTTGACAGTTGGATCATATAAGACCGTACTTAGGTTTGAATTTTAAACCTTGTATATGCTCTATCAGAAATTACGAAGGAAGGTACATACATGAATAAACCGTTAACGGTCACCGTACGGTCAGATGGTTTCCTCTCTTATTAGACGGGCAGGGTGACTTTATTTTTTTAATATGTTAACATATGTATATATATTCTAAAATATTTTAAAATATATAAATATTAATATATATTAATATATTAAATTATATATGTATATATGTTCACGAAATACATTATATGTCAAGATGTACTGTCAACTGGGAACTTGTTACGCACACAATTCTCACGGTTGTGACCGTCACTTTTGAGGTGGACAGTGAAATGTCAACCGAGAGGATAGACACCAAAACGTACACGTCTAAATTGGTGTCAAGTGTATCGAGATGTCATGTATAAATATACGTACCTGGGTATATCAAGTTCAGGTACCACAAGTTACAGTTGGATACCAATATACACTTCATATGGATAACAAGAACGCACTGAATCACTTCGATACTCGGTACGGTACGACCGGTGGGTTCTACTTGCCCAGTATCACTTCTCCAGACTGTTTTGTACCAGGTGACCCCTGTCTTTACCGTTGGGTGAGGTCATAAGAACGGATTTCTTGAGGTACCTGTCATTACTTTTGTGTTTTTCTACACTGTACTGTAGTCTTCTATTCACCGGGGTCTAGTCTTTCACATGTTATACGATGACCCCTTCTTGCCTCCCGTTAATAATTGTAGAGGTCATTCTTACTTCACCGATCCGGTTTCACCCTCGTTGTGAATCGACACTGACACCACGACTTTCATTTCAGACTACGATACTTCTTGTTATAACGTATTCTTCGACCTTACAGTCCAGGTACTTAGTTCCATTTAATCTGTGTCAGTTCGTCCTCTACCGTTCTCACTTGGGTGTAAAATCCTTAGTCACTTGATTTTACCTACCTTTAGCCACTTAAATTAAGTCTACTGGTAATATAGATGATGATACCCGCTCTTAGGGAATCTTCTTTACCTCATCGGTAGTATCAGTTGTTTCTCAGACCTCACGTCTTGGACCCGTGTTAGAGTTTTGACTCGGTAAGTCGTAGTGTCCTTAGGTTCACATACGGTTGGTGACTACGGTTTCTTCGACCTCAACTGGTCAAAACACTTCTGGATGTTCTGAAGGATCTTGATTTTTGTTACTTTACAGTAAAAATAGTGTCCCCTGATCTTACGTTTTCATCCTTCAGTTCTCTATGGACCTCATTATCCATTCAAACCGGAACCTCATGTTTTACTTCGTCCCACTTCCGATTGTCTCGAAATAGTTCTCTTGTGTGACCCGTATCGTTTGCGGTATAGGTTACGTTCTCTACAACCTACCTGTAGTGGTGTACCAGTTATATGTACCTGTAGAGGTACACCAGTTATAGTTTTAGTCTAATACAAGAAACATCAGTTTCTACCTTTTCGAGACATGTCAGTGACTTTTATTCTGGACCTTGACTGACACCGAGTCTAAAACTCGAGGAATAACGTTTTAAATCCGAATTTAATTTATTTCATCCCTTTTGGTGATCCGGTAAGTCCATGTTGGATTTAGGGAATGTTAATAAATCACCTTCACTGTTTAAGTTCTCTAATTTAGACCATCTGTCTCATGGGCTTCTTGATACCTGTCACTAAGTATTGTAACATGTCCTTTGTCACTGGTTTTGGTAGAGGTTCTCTTTCTTTACGTTCTTCCGTTTAATCAACAGACTCCTCCGGAATGTTTATCGACTCCTTTCTTCGTTTTCCGTTTCCTCTTTCCCTTTCACTTACGTCTCAAGGTCTCTTATCATTCCTCTCTATTCTTCCGGAAGAATTTACTTGTCACGATTCTTTGTCCTGTTGTTATCTTACCCATTCTGATCTCTAGAGAAATTCTTTTGACCCCTATTTCCCTTGTAAAGTACGTTCCTATCCGTTCTGTAGGCCCTCGCACTCCAGTTCACCCGGAATCTTTCGTAAAGACATGTTTCGATCACCTCCACTACCTTAAGGTCATCTCGATAAATTTTAGGATTTTCTACTACGACAATTTTACGATGTTTGTTATGAGCGTGTTGAGTTATGGTCTTTTTGTTGGGTTAGTTTTTCACCTTTTTTGTATTTGTCTGTAAAGAGGTTTCTTCTGTACATCTACCCATTATTTGTATACTTCTCTATGAGTTGTAGTAAGTAATAATCTCTTGACGTTTAGTTTTGATGTCACTCTATAGTGGAGTGTGGTCTGTTTGACCGGTATTAGTTTTATAGGTGTTTGTTGTTTACGACCTCTCCCACACGTCTTTCCCCTTAGGAGGATGTGACGACCACCCTTACATTTAACTGCATCGGTTATACCTTCTGTCATGTCTCTAATGAAATTTTTTGATCCTTATTTTGATGGTGGTCAAGACAAGTCAAGTCAACGAGTCAGTACAGGTCGAGAAACGCTGGGGTACCTGACATCGTGTGGTCCTAAGGGACAGGTAGTGGATGAAGACCTCAAATGAGTTTGAGTACAGGTAACTCAGCCATTACGGTAGGTTGGTAGAGTAGGAGACAGAAGGGGAAGAGGAGAGCGGAAGTTAGAAGGGGTCGTAGTCCCATAAAAGTTCTCAGTCAAGAAGTGTAGTCCACCGGTTTCATAACGTCAAAGTCGAAGTCGTAGTCAGGAAGGTTACTTCTACGTCCTGACTAGAGGAAATCCTACCTGACCAACCTAGAGGAACGTCAGGTTCCCTGAGAGTTCTCAGAAGACGTTGTGGTGTCAAGTTTTCGTAGTTAAGAAGTCGCGAGTCGAAAGAAATATCAGGTTGAGAGTGTAGGTATGTACTGATGACCTTTTCGGAACTGGTCTGTCTGGAAACAACCGTTTCATTACAGAGACGAAAAATTATACGACAGATCCAACTATTGGGTCGTTATGGTTAAGATCCACATATGGGACTCCTTTGGTTTTAAGTTTTTCTGTGTCATGGGGTTACAAGTGACGTCGTGATAAATGTCGTCGATCCTGTACCTTCCTTTGATGTCCATGTTGTTGTCTACTTACCTTTTCTTCGACACCATATATATATGTCACCTTTGATGAGTCGGCATTCTTCCTTGTGAATCTCAGGTAAAATTGCTGTACCTATTAGATCTCGGATAATATGTCTCATTTCAGTCTTTCTCTTTTTGTTTATAACATATAATTGTGTATATATACCTTAGATCTTCCTACCATGACTACTTGTACAAACGTCTCGTCGTCATCTCTACGTCTGTATCTCTTCTCTGAATACCTGTTCCCAGCCCCTCTTCTCCCTCTCCCACTCTACTTACCTCTCTCATGGTACCTACGTAGTCAAGTCAAGAGAGTCAGCACAGGCTTAGAAACGCTGGGGTACTTAGCGTCGTACGGTCCGGAGGGACAGGTAGTGGTTGAGGACCTCAAGTGAGTCTGAGTACGGGTAGCTCAGTCACTACGGTAGGTCGGTAGAGTAGGAGTCAGCAGGGGTAGAGGAGGACGGGGGTTAGGGAGGGTCGTAGTCACAGAAGAGGTTACTGAGTTGAGAAGTGTGCTCCACCGGTTTCATGACCTCAAAGTCGAAATCGTAGTCAGGAAGGTTACTTGTGGGTCTTGACTAGAGGAAATCTTACCTGACCAACCTAGAGGAACGTCAGGTTCCNGTAGGAGTCAGCAGGGGTAGAGGAGGACGGGGGTTAGGGAGGGTCGTAGTCACAGAAGAGGTTACTGAGTTGAGAAGTGTACTCCACCGGTTTCATGACCTCAAAGTCGAAATCGTAGTCAGGAAGGTCACTTGTGGGTCTTGACTAGAGGAAATCTTACCTGACCAACCTAGAGGAACGTCAGGTTCCCTGAGAGTTCTCAGAAGAGGTTGTGGTGTCAAGTTTTCGTAGTTAAGAAACCGTGAGTCGAAAGAAGTGTCAGGTTGAGAGTGTAGGTATGTACTGATGACCTTTTTGGTATCGGAACTGATCTGCCTGGAAACAACCGTTTCATTACAGAGACGAAAAGTTATACGATAGATCCAACCAGTATTGAAAGGTAGGTTCCTCATTGACAGAAAATTAAAGTACTGACGTTAGTGGTAGACGTCACTAAAACCTTGGGGGTTTTTATTTCAGACTGTGACAAAGGTGACAAAGGGGTAGATAAAGGGTACTTCACTACCCTTACCTACGGTACTGGAATCAAAAGACTTACAACTCGAAATTCGATTAAAAAAGGTGAGTGGAGAAAGTGAGAGTAGTTCTCCGAAAAATCAAGGAGAAGTGAAAGAAGGTATTCCCACCACTGTAGACGTATAGACTCCAATAACTATAAAGAGGGTCGTTAGAACTAAGGTCGAACACAAAGAATGTCGGGTGGTAAAAAGTACTACATGAGACGTATATTCAATTTGTTCGTCCCACTGTTATATGTCGGAACTGAATGAGGAAAAGGATAAACCTTGGTCAGACAACAAGGTACAGGTCCAGATTGACAACGAAGGACTGGACGTATATCCAAAGAGTTCTCCGTCCAGTCCACCAGACCATAAGGGTAGAGAAAGTCTTAAAAGGTGTCAAATAACACTAGGTGTGTCAGTTTCCGAAACCGTATCAGTTATTTCGTCTTTATCTACAAAAAGACCTTGAGAGAACGAAAAAGGTACTAGGTCACCTACTACCGGTAAACTAGAGACCAAGGAGACGGAAAAGATTTTGGTTGAACTTGTAGACCTTCAAATGGCAAGTGTATAACGATTTCGCACCGAACCTCTTAAAGCTCGTAATGAAATGAGCGCACACTCTACTCACGTTAACACACCATCAAACTCGTAAGAAACCGTAACGGAAAGAAACCCTAACCTTACTTTTGACTGGAAAAGGTCGGGACACCGGTGACGACTCAAAAGGTTTAAACGACCGTATAACTCAAGTCGTGAAAGTGTCGAAGTAGAAAGTCCTAAACTTCATCGAGATGACCTCCAGGTAGTAGAGGTGATCGAAACAAGCATCACTACGAAAGATTCCGGGTGAACTGAAGTGTAAGGTCCTGAGATCCACTCACTAGTGTGGTAGCACTAATAGAACCAGCACTTCTATAAAAAACATGTCAAGAAGACACATAAGAACGGTGGAGAAGAATTATAGAAGACGAAGACAATCCAGGTATGGCAAAGACAGGAAATAGCTCGGGTAGAAACGTACTTTACAAGGGAACCATAGAGATTAAAAGAACTTTCCTAGAGATCAGAAAGGGTAAGACAACAAAAGGAGATAAAGAAACGTAACTAGTCACTCCTTCCGAAAGAATGGAGAAGAACGATAAGAAACCTTGAGACGTAAGTCTACGAATATAGAAAGGAAAAGAGGAAACGAAAAGTGAAGAGAAGAAAAGTGTCGATAAACATTCCGGAGGGGTCTGTCGGTAAAACGAAAAAACGTAAAGAAAAGGTACCCCTACCAGAACTAGGGACAGAGGACATGTCACAGTGCTTGGAGGCAGGTATCAAGTAGTCCGTGAGATAGATAGTCTAGATCAGGGAACTTAGATAAAGAGTGAAGGTGACATATTAGTATTCCCTAAACTAAATCCAGTATGGACTTACCAGATCACCAAAAGGGATGAAAGAACCTAAATTCAGACTTAAACCGTTATTCCTCAAGTACTAGACTCCGTGTCAAGTCGAGGACCAGAACAAAAACGACTGACATATCTCGAAAAGGTAGAAACCGACGTTTCTTATATTAGTCAGACTAAAGCCACAACTGGTAGACCACTACAGGTACACATCTCAGAAGAGAACACAACAACCTTCTCCCACAAACGATACTGTTCACGTAAGAGAACCGTTTTTAAATAATCGGAAACGGGACAAAGAAAGGTATAAGGTTCCGGTTTAAACGGACAATGGGGTCCGTTTCAAAGGACTGAAGGACGAAAACGTAAGGTCAGGGGATATTACTTTTCCTGTAAAAAAAAACCACAATCAAGATTTTCCAGAACATCCAGAAGTTTCTTGACAAGTTGAAGTCGAAGAAGTTGTAATGACCAACCCCGTATCTGAACCTAATCACACTATAACTTAACAAACGGAACCTCTGTTTGTCTCTAGTAAGACAGCAGAAACTCTAGCGTAGGTTCATGACGTAAAGTCTGAGAACAACTGGTACTACCGATGAGGTAAAGAAGACTCCCTAAGGACGGGCGTCATCATCTATATTACCAGTAGACTCAATTTAAGTGGGAAAGGTCAGGTAAAATCAAGCGACTAAGGATCTTACAGTTACAAGTGAGAACGGTAGAGGACAAACTGATGAAGGTCAAACGGAACTAAGTACCTGGATTGTAAGGTCCAAGGATACGTTATCCTACGTTATAACGTAGTTCGTAGTCTGGAACGAAGATAGTGGTCAGTGTAGGTGTTGACCCATAACAAAAACGAAACCGAGGTAGGTAGGTAAGAAAGACCTCAATAAAGAGGTGACTAGAGGTCATCATATAACCCGTGGATGACTGGACCCCTCAAGTAGAAAGTCATAGGATAGTAAAACGGAAAGGTATGACAAGTACCCCAAGAGTTCCGTTCTTATGACTTCACCAAACGGTAAGGGAAGAGGTCACCTGGTGTAATACAGTCTGGAGAGGTGGTACTGGGCGGGTAGTACCCACCGGGGTGTGCCGTACCGAATCAAAGTAACTCAATCTCTTCCGACAGTAGGTACACTAATCTAACTGATCAAAAGACACTAATACCAAAGTCACACAGACGGGAGACTACGGGAGAACGTTGTGGATGGTAGAATGAACCCAAAGAGAATGGAAACTGCACCCAATAGAGAAGTGCCGACGAGGTCGTTTCGTACCTACGTATATGTGGTTGTATATATTTATCTACCGGATACCTTTAAACGATATACTGAGTCCCTTGAGTTTGACCCCGAGATTATTGGATCTCCCAACCCTTACCTGTCCACCACCCTCCCTCAAAGTTCTCCCTCCCCCGTGTACATATAGTACCAATAAAGTTAACTCCATACTATCTTTAGTTTGGTTATAACATTTTGTTAGTTGATTTTTCTTTATAATTTTTTAAAAACATTTTATGACGTGAGTTTTACAGTCGTTTAAACCTTTTGAGTCGTCACCGATGTCCTGACCTTTTCTAGTCAAAAGTAAGGTTAAGGTTTCTTTCCGTTACGGTTTCTTACGTGTTTGATGGTATGTTAACACAAGTAAAATGTACATCATTCCCATACGAGTTTTAGGAAGTTCGATCCGAGGTCCTCATACACTTGGTTCTTGAAGGTCTACATGTACGACCCAAATCTTTTCAGTCTCCTTGGGCTCTAGTTTAACGGTTGTAAGAAACCTAGTACCCCTTTCGTTCCCTCAAGGTCTGTTTGTAGATGGAGACGAAGTAACTGATACGATTTCGGAAACACACGTCGTGTTGTTTGACACTTTTTGAGAATTTCTCTACCCTCATGGTCAGGTGGAATGGACAGAGGACTCTTTGGACATACGCCCAGATCTTCGTTATCAATCTTGGAATGTACCTTGTTGACTGACCAAGTTTTAACCCTTTCCTCATACTGTTCCAATCTATAACGGGAGACGAATAAATTGAACATACGTCTCATGTAGTACACTTTACGGTCCGACCTACTTAGTGTTCGACCTTAGTTCTAACGGTCTTCTTTATAGTTGTTGGAATTCTATACGTCTGCTATGGTAAGTTTACCGTCTTTCACTTCTCCTTGATTTCTCGGAGAACTACTCTCATTTTCTCCTCTCACTTTTTTGACCGAATTTTGAGTTGTAAACTTTTTGCTTCTGGTACCGTAGACCAGGGTAGTGAAGTACCGTTTATCTACCCCTTTTTGACCTTCGTCACTGTCTAAAATAAAAAAGCGCGAGGTTTTAGTGACGTCTACCACTGACGTCGGGACTTTAATTTTCTGTGGACAAGGAACCTTCCTTTCGATACTGTTTTGATCTGTCGCACAATTTTTCGTCTCTGTAATGAAACGACTGTTTCCAGACGTATCAGTTCCGACCAAAAAGGTTATCAGTACATGTCTACTCTCTCGACCTGGTATTTTTACCGACGTGAGACTTCTTGACTACGAAAACTTAACACCACGATCTCTTCTGAGGACTTAGAGGACCTGTCGTTCCTCTAGTTGGGACTTATGAGTGACCTTTCTGACTACGACTTCGAGGTTATGAAACCGGGGGATTATACTTCCCGGTTGAGTAACGTTTTTTAGGACTACGACCCTTTCTTACTTCCGTTTCCTCTTCCCTCACCGTTTCCTACTCTACCGATCTCTCGTAGTGACTAAGTTACCTGTACTGAATTGACTTGTTGTGATAAGAAGGATAAAACAATATTATATATATAATAAGACAAGTCCTGCTAATCATCTTTGATAACCACTGTCACCCGGAGGTTAGGGGACTACTTTAGTGGTCGTTTCTTACTGGTTTTATCGTAAAGACGTAAAAGGAAGAGGAGTAGTAAATAGACGTGAAGAGACCACCGAGTCGTCATTTTTTAGACGGACGGTTACGTCTTCTGCGTTTAGCTAGGGACCTAACCCTTCTAGAGACCACTTCCTTTACCGTTGGGTGAGGTCATAAGAAGGGACCCTTTAGGGTCCCTGATTCCCCGGACCACCGATATCAGGTACACCAGGGTTCCTCATCTGTGTTGAATCGATGGTTTGTTGTTGTTGTAGGAAATAGGTGTGAGTAACAAGATAGTAAAGATACTAGCTTAGACAATGATATTTCATCTCACTTGTTTTCAAAGGTTCGAGTCGAAATAATTTTTTTCGAGAGGAGTTCGTACAATTAATAAAATAGAGTGTTCTGAAAAGGAGTTTCAAGTGTACTCATAAGCCTGTAATTTAAACTATAATTTTCCTTGTAGTTTAAACAAACTTGGTCTCCTTGTTAAATGAAGTTTCATCGATGATCAGTGTGACTTTAAAGTCTCCATTCATATCCCCCTCTTACTTTTTTAATTTTGTTATACACATATTCGGACACGAGGGTTTTTAATGGAACGTTTCCCCTACTTATACATCCGTTGGTCTCGACCTTAGATTCCACCGGAATTTTAGGAAGTCAAGTCAACGAGTCAACACAGACTGAGAAACGCTGGGGTACTTAACGTCGTGCGGTCCGGAGGGATAGGTAGTGGTTGAGGGTCTCAAATGAGTTTGAGTACAGGTAACTCAGTCACTACGGTAGGTCGGTAGAGTAGGAGACAGCAGGGGAAGAGGAAGACAGGGGTTGGGGATGGTCGTAGTCTCAGAAAAGGTCACTTAGTTGAGAAGTGTACTCCACCGGTTTCATAACCTCAAAGTCGAAATCGTAGTATGGAAGGTTTCTCGTTAAGGAATCCCAAGTTTCATAAAGGTATCTTACACCGTTATCTGTAAAACCCCATGTTCACTATCATCACCAGTTCACTCTTTTTCGTAAACAGTTTTAGGTCGTAGGTAAGGATTATTTGTGATGATCTTTTGGTTCTTATATTCCCTTGAAGAAGTTGGACTATTTCCCGTAGATGTTTCGGAATCTCGATCGTACGTACACACGTACGATTCGACGAAGTCAGTACAGGTTGAGACCTAGGATACTCGGCATCGGACGGTTGCAGGAGACAGGTGTCCTAAGAGGTCCGTTCTTATGACTTCACCTAATGGTACGGGAGGAGGTCCCCTAGAAGGACTGGGTCCCCAACTTGGACGCAGATGACACCGAGGA
Source organism: Capra ibex (assembly GCA_006410555.1). Lineage (NCBI taxonomy): Eukaryota > Metazoa > Chordata > Mammalia > Artiodactyla > Bovidae > Capra > Capra ibex. The sequence continues at coordinate 2,031,639 of SJYO01041148.1, read as the reverse complement.
CGTAACGTCCACCTAAGAAATGACGATTCGGTGCACCCTTCGGGTCCCGATTGTGTGAATTTACTATTTTCTCACTCACGAAAGGCTTTTCTAGTTCTCGCCTTTTTTCGTAGAGGAGAGTGATAGAGACAAGTTATGACATACCTTCCAAGTTTATGGTGACATACCATATGGGTCACTTCATTCCGTCTTTTCTTGTTCTATTATCTCAACGTCTACTTGTCGGAGTTCTTGTATATTGTTCATACGTCGATAAGTACTTACTTTTGTCTGGACCATCCTGAGTTCTCAGGGTATTTTCGGATATCGTTCTGTCACGTTGGTTTGACCTCTTACTTCTTGTTTTTACTGAGGAGCACTCTAATCGTATCAAGGACAGAGTTGTCTACGTGGACGAAAGGTCTAGGGCGATGGTACCGACGACCTGAACATGCGTGTAGAGTCTGTCGTCTCGTTGGTGGTGACACCTTCGGTCACGGGGTTTGGGACCTCGGTGGTAAAGAAACACTAGTAAGTGTGAGCTCGTGTTGAAGTGTCAACAAGGTACCATGGATACATAGTCTGTGGTCACAGTCGAATTTGTACTCCCGTGAGTACTCGACCTGTACCCAGGTATTCCCTATGGGAGAGGGTACTGTACGGGTCGTCTTTTCTAGTCTCAAGGGGTCTTCGGAAATGGTGGTTCTGGGGTAGTCTGGGGTGGTGACGAAGTCTGTCGGTGTTAGGACCCGGTTACTTCTACCGGGTCTTTAGAAACCCTTGTCACTGAAGTCGACCACCTGGAGGTACCTCGTCGTGATAGTCCTGGATTGACCTCGGTTCCTGCTGGTGTAGGGTGAGTCGGTGACGGGAATCTGGTGGACGACTATTGGAAGAGGACGATTTTAGGCAGGTATTTCAGACTTTCTCCACTGACTAGGTAGTTTACGTCTCTGTAGTTGTTTTGTGATGTTCTTTTCCACTTTTTAGTTCCATTTTACTGTACCGGTTTCTTTGTTATTAAAAGGTCATTAGTTGAGGTTTCTTTATTTTTGATACTCAACTGTCTTTTAAGTTTTATAAACCAAATTCCTTCTGGTCACTCGATATTCTCTGATGTATATCTGTTATTCTGATACTTTTATGTATTCGATTCGTTCTTCTAGTTGTCTCTCTCTTTAGTATTTTATCTTGGTTTGTAAGACCTCGATTTCTAATATTATTTTCCTTACTTTTTTTACGTTCATGTAGATGTCTGAATTAGTACGTCTTCTTTCTTAAACACTTGAACTCTTGTCCAGTAATCTATAATGGGTCAGTCTCCTCTTCTTTCTTACTTTTCGTTTCTTTCGGGTACACTTAATACCCTAGTGTAATACGTTTTATTATAAACATGATACTCTCATGGTTTTCGTTTCTCTCTTTCCCCGTCTTTCCAATTTCTTTATTACTGACCTCTCTATTTCTACTACCTCATCCTCCTACGATTCGAACAGAGGGAGTCACTTGTGTAGTTTTTATGTAGATGTACACCTTGTTAAGAGTGACTTTTGTTTGACCTCTGACCGTCTTTTTAATATTTCCGATATTTCTTTCTAGGTGTTTCTTACGGTCCATCCTTATTTTCTCTCCACTAATACAGTCCTGGACGTGGGGACCCTCCCCTGTGTCTTCCCCCTATAATGTGGACCTCCACAAAGGATCCCTCATTCACCAAGTTTGGTGTGTAATCTATATGGTCTGAAACCCAGGGTATGCTCCTCCTACTCAGGACAACATCCGAACTTCAGGACAACAACCGAACTTCTGGTTATCCTGACCGTCCCCACCCCCCGTGATACTCTTGCACCCGAGGCGAACACTTCAAGTGTATGTACGAGGGAACAAGGGGTTAGTTCCGACTCAGTCGTCTAACTCTGAAGGGTCCTAAGACCGGTCAAAGGGTACTGGTGGGTTGGCACATGGGACCGGGTATTACTCCCGGGTGAAACCGGGGAGAACGAGACACCCCCTCGTGGGGTTATCCTACTTCCGACGACGACGGTCGTCCTTACACGACAATGTCTCCTGTCTCGACCGAATATGAACCATGATGTAGACTTACCCCGTTCCCGTCGGGAACGACCGTGAGAATCTCCGTCGTCTAGTCTTCACCAGGTTTTGAGACTGACCCCTAAACCCTGGTGGTGTCATGTACAGGACCCGACGTGACCGACGGACTAGACCGGAGAGGACGAGGTTGAGACGAAGGTAGATCTCACTTCGAAAGTTACGACCCCTGTTATGTCTCGTATGTGAATCTTGTCTTGGTCGAACCTAGACTCGGAGTTCGGTAGAAGAGATCGTGGAACCCTTGACTTGGGTGGGGGTTTCCCCACCACAGTTCGTGACTTGTATCTTCTTTGGGGTCGAGTGTACGCCGAGACCGAGGTCGAGAGGGTAGGGACGAGGGATGACGTCACTGTCGACGGTCGTATGGGACCCTCCTCTGTACTGAGTGCAAGAGATGGTTTTCGTGATCTATGTGTGTGTCTGTGTCGGTATGTTTCTGTGGGAAGTTCTGGTCCTACCCATTGACGAGATGGGTTGAAGTCTCTCTCTCTCTCTCTCTGAATACCTTTTACTCTTTTGTTTCCTTAAACAAAGCTTACGTTCTTGTTCCCTTTTCGGAGACACATGTAGTGCTCTATTGTGTGGACAAAGAGTGGTCCTTAACACGAACTTAGCCGTCGATTCTCCGGAGAGTTGAGACAGGTTCGTGGGACACTTGTTCACTTTGATCTGTCTCGTTTCTTTTTGTTCTCGAAATATCCCAGCCTCCTGTTATTCCGTCTCGTCTTCCTGGACTCAAATGGAGGAGAGTTCCTGTGAAGTTTTAGTGCTGATGAACGAAGTGCTGGTAGTTTTTGCTTTTCTGACCTTGGATGTTTTTCTCTATAAGATGAAGGTTTCTGTTTCTTCGGTGTTGTTCGACCCCGGTCTGTGGGCTTTGTCCTCCTTGATTTTAGGACGTCGGACACCCTGGTGTTTGTGTCGTAGAATGTGTTTTACTCTGTCGTCTCCTTATGCAAGGTCTACTTCCTTGCTCTATTTTGTAGTCTTATTGTTCACTTTACCTCTGTCCGTTAGATAGATTTTTCCTTAAGTCTCTGGAAAAATCCATAAGTCTCATTACTATCACTTCTACTAGGTTCTAGAGTCTTTTTCTTACCACCGTGTCTCACTCTTCTACGTTCTTTAAGAATTGTTTCTCGATCTACTATATTTTTTTGTTAGTCAACTCGTTAACTTATTACTTTTACTTTTTATGTGGACTTTCTTATCCTCTTATTTACTTCGTCATCTTATCTACTCACCCTTTTTTCTCACCACCTTTAGTTACGGTGTCTTGTCTTATTTCTTTTTTCTTACCTTTCTTTACTTCTCAGAGTCTCTCGAGACTCTGTTATAGTCTGTACAGTTGTATCCATAATATCCCAAGGGTCTCCTCGTCTCTCTCTCTCTTTCCTGTACTCTTTTATAAACTTCTCTATTATCGACTTTTGAAGGGATTACACCCTTTCCTTTATCAGTGGGTTCGGGTCCTTTACGTCACTTAGGATCCGTCCTATTTAGGTTCCTATTTACATGGTTCTGTGTGTCATTAGTTTGACTGTTTTTAATTTCTGTTTCTCTTTTTAATATTCGTTGTTCTAATTTCGTTGTTTGTCATATGTTTCCTTAAGGGTATTCCAATAGTCGTTTAAAAAGTAGTCTTTGGGAAGTCCGGTTTTCACCGCACTATATAAATTTCACTACTTTCCCTTTTTGGACGTTTGTTCTTAAAAGATCAGTCGTTCCGAGAGTGTGTCTAAACTGTCTCTTTAGTTTCCGAAATGTCTATTCTTTCTCGATTCTCTTAAGTCGTGATGATTTGGTCAAAACATTCTTTAGGATTTCCTTGAAGAGATCTGTCTTTTCTTTTCCGGTGTTGATCTTTGTTCTTTTAAGACTTACCCTTTCGAGTGGCCATTGTTGTTTGTATTTATATTATAGTTTTGTTCGTTCTCATGTATACGTTCTATAACCTTTACGTAACCTTTACTTCTGGTCGTTGAATTCTACTAGAACATGTATATGTCTGATGATATAGTTTCAAATGGAGTACTATTGGTGTTTGGTTATCTTTATTTAGGTGTTTAGGTATTCTCTATATGTGTGTTTTTTCTTTCTCGTTGGGTTTGTGTTATGTTTTTTATCAGTAGTTTTTTCTAATCTTGTGTTCTCTTTTTCTTCTTTTTTCTAGATGTTTTGTTTAGGTTTTGTTAATTATTTTACCGTCATTCTCTTTAAAGGAATTTGTATTTGTCTAATTTACGAGGTTGGTTTTTATGTTTGACCGAATTACCTATGTTTTTGTTATAGGTACATATACGACAGTTTTTCTCTGGGTAAGTTTCGATCCCTGTATGTCTGACTTTCACTCCCCTACCTTTTTCCATAAGGTGCGTTTACCTTTAATTTTCTGTCGACCTCGTCTTTATGAGTATAATCTGTTCTATCTGAACTTGTATTTCTGACAACGTTTTCTGTTTCTTCCTGTTAATATTTATGTATGTGTGGGTCGTGTCTTCATGGAGTTATACGTTCCGTTTACAATTATCGGTATTTTCCCCTTTGACTGTCATTGTGTTACTTTGACCCCCTAAAATTATGGGGCAAATACGGTTGTTCATTCTAATAGGTCTGTCTTTTAGTTATTCCTTTGTGTTCGGAATTTACTGTGTAACCTGTTCTATTCGAATTAACTATAAATATCTCGTAATATAAGTTTTCGTCGTCTTATGTGTAATAATTCACATGTACATTGTGAGAGGTCCTTTCTTGTGTACGACACGTTATTCCGTTTAGAGTCATGTAACTTTTTTGACTTTAGTATAGTTTGTAGAAAAGACTGGTGTTACGATACTCTAATATTTAGTCGATATTGATGTTCTAGTTGATGTTCTTTTTCCTTTTTTTTTGGATATTTTTGGTGTTTGTGACCTCCGATTTGTTATATAATGATTTGTTGGTTTCTTAGTGTCTTCTTTAGTTTGTCCTCTAATTTTTTTATGAATCTCTTTTTACTTTTACTTTTGTGTTACTAGGTTTTTGATACTCTACGTAGTTTTCGTCAAGATTCTCCCTCCAAATACCGTCATGTTAGAATGGAGTTCTTTGTTCTTTTTATGGTTTGTTTGTTGGATTGGAATATTGTCTGACCAAGGTTTGTCCTTTTCCTCATGCAGTTCCGACATATAACAGTGGGACAAACAAAATGTTGGGTGAGGTCATGAGAACGGACCTTTTAAAGTACCTGTCTCATCGGAACATCCGATGTCAGGTACCCCAGCGTTTCTCAACCTGTGTTGACTCCCTGAATTGAGTGAGTGAGTCTCATGTAGTACTCTTTGTGCCCACCTTCTTTGTGTTCGACCTTAGTTCTAACGGCCCTCTTTATAGTTATTGGAGTCTATACGTCTACTGTGGTGGGAATACCGTCTTTCACTTCTCCTTGAGTTTTCGGAGAACTACTTTCACTTTCCCCTCTCACTTTTTCAACCGAATTTCGAGTTGTAAGTCTTTTGTTTCTAGTACCGTAGACCAGGGTAGTGAAGTGCCCTTTATCTACCCCTTTGTCACAGACTGAAATAAAAAACCCCGAGGTTTTAGTGACGTCTACCACTAACGTCGGTATTTTAATTTTCAGCGAATGAGGAACCTTCCTTTCAATACTGGTTGGATCTATCATATAAGTTTTCGTCTCTGTAATGAAACGGTTGTTTCCAGGCAGATCAGTTCCGATACCAAAAAGGTCACCAGTACATACCTACACTTTCAACCTGACACTTCTTTCGACTCGTGGCTTCTTAACTACGAAAACTTGACACCACAACCTCTTCTGAGAACTCTCAGGGAACCTGACGTTCCTCTAGGTTGGTCAGGTAAGACTTCCTCTAGTCGGGACCCTAAAGAAACCTTCCTTACTACGATTTCCACTTTGAGGTCATGAAACCGGTGGAGTACACTTCTCAACTGATTAACCTTTTCTGAGACTACGACCCTCCCTAACCCCCGTCCTCCTCTTCCCCTACTGTCTCTTACTCTACCGACCTACCGTAGTGGCTGAGCTACCTGTACTCAAACTCACTTGAGACCCTCAACCACTACCTGTCCCTCCGGACCGCACGACGTTAAGTACCCCAGCGTTTCTCAGTCTGTGTTTACTCACTGACTTGACTTGACTTGGAATATGGATTTCGTTGATCTCTTTCTTTCGTTTGTTTTAGATTTTAATCATCTTCATTTATTTAGTATTCTAAGTCTCGTCGTTATTTACTTTATCTTTAATTCTTTTGTTCTCTATTTAGGTGTGTGGATACCTGTGGAATAGAAACTGTTTCCTCCGTTCTTATATGTTACCTCATTTCTGTTAGAGAAATTGTTCACCACGACCCTTTTGACCAGTTGGTGAACATTTTCTTACTTTGATCTAGTGAAAGATAGTGGCGTGTGTTTTTATTTGAGTTTTACCTAATTTCTAGATTTACATTCTAGTCTTTGATATTTTGAGGATCTCCTCTTGTATCCGTTTTGTGAGAGTCTGTATTTAGTGTCGTCCTAGGAGATACTAGGTGGAGGGTCTTAAGACCTTTATTTTCGTTTTTATTTGTTTACCCTAGATTAATTTTAATTTTCGAAGACGTGTTGTTTCCTTTTATATTCGTTCCACTTTTCTGTCGGAAGACTTACCCTCTTTTATTATCGTTTACTTCGTTGACTGTTTGTTGATTAGAGTTTTTATATGTTCGTTGAAGACGTCGAGTTAAGGTCTTTTTATTTGCTGGGTTAGTTTTTTACCCGGTTTCTTGATTTATCTGTAAAGAGGTTTCTTCTGTATGCCTACCGATTGTTTGTGTACTTTTCTACGAGTTGTAGTGAGTAATAATCTCTTTACGTTTAGTTTTGGTGTTACTCCATGGTGAAGTGTGGTCAGTCTTAC